>OY829327.1:83669848-83995621 GCA_963691655.1 Toxonevra muliebris
TACTACTTTGCAGCTTTGGAGCAAAGGAAATATTTATTGGTTTGAAAATGGAAACTTGGAATTTTTAATCGACTGCAGATGATGATAATATGTAAGTAGAAAATCAGTCAAACGCTTATGTATAATTTAGAACGCAGCCACTTTTCAAAAACCAATTTTGGTATATAGCCCACACTCCCGAATGCATCCGCAATCATCTAAACACACACATACACACCTAATGTGACTCAGAATATAGTGACGCAACCCAAAAATAAAATTCCACAAGAAATTCTTAGATCATTGGCGCCAAATACATCCTCCCGTTATTACCCGAAATGAAAGAAAACTCAAATGTAAGTGCAAAGAATCACTTGAAAATATCATTCTCTAAATTGTTTGCAACATTCCGCAAGCCTTTTTATTCATGCCAACCAAACTCGTCTCTCGCCCCTTCAGCTCATAATCATAATCAAGAAGAAAGGCCTTAACAACAGAGCATAGTTTAGCACCAGATAACGAAATAGCAGATGGGAATTTGGCGTTCCAAATTGTGTTACCAATGTCGGCAACAAACATCAAACTATCACCAAAAACAAGAGAATGAAAAATAACAACAATAATGCAATTTGCCGCTATTTGCCGCTGTGACAGAATCAATAAAATCATATCTACTATCTCAGCTAAGATAATATAGGAAAAATGTGTGGATAAACGTCACGTCAATAAAATTATCTGTGAGTATGACGACACAACACCAACACTACCTCGTAATTTTTTATTATTTTGTCTCTCAACACACTCTGTAATTTTGTAAAATAAAATCACCTAACTACCATATGTATATGGTATTCCAACAAAACAAGAAAAATAAACAATGCTATTTCACAAGTGAGATAGATATCCTAGTAGCAGCAGCAAAAACGCCATTATGAACTTCTTCTATTAGTCATGGTACAAAAAAAGCAACATTATGTGGGGATACACACCCCCTCAGCTACCTCACTTTCGATTCCATTGAGTTCAGGCACCGCATGGCATACACGTATGTATTTGTGAAAAAAGCTTTTCATTCATTATATTCGACTTTATGGCCAACATATAAAACGTGTTGTACCCATTAGACTCTCCCCTTTTAATGTCTATATATTCGTTTGACTCTGTTACGAGCCCAGTTGCCTTAGTTGATTGCGAACATATTAGTTTTGTGTGTCTATTTCTGTTTGTAAACTTAACGAAGGAGCTATTTTCATCGTGGTACCATTCATGAACTTGTTGTATTGCAAGCTCTTTTTCAACTATGACTTGTTTTGCTATTAATAGCACTGCTAGGTTCGATGATTGAAAATTAGAGTATTCGGATGGATGTATGTATAGTATGTACCTGTCTATTCCAATAAGTACTACTATTCCAATTTGTAGAGTAAGTGTCAACTGAGCGTTGTCAAAATAATGAACTTGATAATAAATAAAAATGAACTTTAATGGACTCAGTATGAATAATCGATGAAGGTAATTTTTTTTATTTCGGAGTTTGAAATTGACATTAAATTTAAACTTTACTATAACTTTGGCAATACCAAAATGAGGCACTTTCAAAAACAAGTCACTAGATAAGAAAAAAAAGTACATAGTCTTGAATTTTTGGAAAAGTTTGGAACTGGAAATGAAAAATGCGGTTTCGCCTATGAAAAAGTTTGAGTATTTGGTTTTTAGTTAGGATTTCACCAAATAAGTATTAAATTTCAGCAACCTGAATTTTTGCATACACCTTATGTTTGCCATTTTAAAAGGAGTGTAAAAAGCCGCCTTCGATCAAAGATTTAATATTGCACTGTGCAATACACAAATTCATTATAGCAAATTTTTGTTCGAGCGACGAAAAAATTCGGAATTAAAATTAAGCATTTTCATTTAATTTTTGTACTTACTAATTTGATTATTACCAAAACAATTGATACCGATGAAATCTTTAGTAACATCACTTGCAGTTCCAATTATAAAAAGCTTTCGTTAAAAAAGCTTATTAAATATTTTTAACATGTTCCCTAACAAAGACACGAAGTATCCTTGCTGCGTTTAGTTCGCAAAGTAAACTGTATGAATTCGGACATAATGCTGAAATTAGAGCGCACTAACAAAACACAAAGTGCCCCAGAAAATAGAGAAGAAAGTGAAAATTTTTTACCAATTTAAATACATGACCTTTTTAAACAGTGCAATTATAAATAATAAAAGTTAATAGCTTGTGAAATAATCTAAGCAGAGATTCAGTGTGAATTTGGGGAAAATTTTATTTAACAAGGAAATTGTGTGTTTTTTTTTATTGCAAAATGTACAAGCAAAAAAATAACTAACTGCCTCAAGACATTGCCCCCTTTCTCTCCAGGGAGAAATCATACGAAATACACACTGGAGTGTGTATCCTGTTTCTACGCTCACTCGCTTTCGCTCGTATACAAGTACAATATTTAATTTCACGCTTCGTATTTACATCGTTCGCATGTTCTCTCGGTTCTTGTGCTCATTCTCTTTTTTTATATATGCGGTTACAAGCTTTTTATAACGATAATTACGAGTGCTAAAGTGCGTATAAAAGCTAAAAGAGTAAACAAGAAATGTAAAAGGGACAGTAACATTATTACTATCTCGTTTTAATGCGTGCCATTTTTTATTATTTAAATGAAACAAATCAAAAAGTCGAAATTTACTCGTAAAAATAAAAAAACAAACAAAAATAAATAATTACTCGTCCACTTATTTTCTACGCGATTCCCACGTATTTATCACTTCAATTGTGGAAGTTTTGAGATAATTGATTTCTAATCACATGAGTGCGCATACTTGTATTTGTATGACATCTGCTTAGAGTATTTAAATTTGACAGTTTTTGGCAAATGTCAAATTCATTTAGCGTTGTGGAACCGCTTGCTCAAACTCCCGTGTGCTCCTGTGTAAAGATAATTTTTGGTTGCATATTATTTTAGAGAATTTTAATGTTATCAGGGCAATATTCGCCGTCTCCGGCGTCGCAACATAATTTCGATTACACTCTGGCCAGCGGAAACTCAAACAGTAAGTATCTAAATAACGAAAAAATAAAATTTCGTACATGGTGCGAGAGTGCATTTTCCATTTCATCAATATCACCCTTGCTGTATGCCCTTACATTTTGATCCAACTATTTACTATGCCTAGGTCAACGGATTTTTTCAAATTATGCCATCCTTTCTTCTTATGTCTTTTGCTACATGTAACCATTCGTATTAGTGTGCCTCGCACGTACTCTTTGCACAGCAATGGATTCATTTATGGCAGTTGCAGACATTATTTGATAACTACGCTGTGCCACAAAATTAAGATTTTCAATCGGACTGGCAATTTGACATATAGTCTTGAGTAATTTAGGGTCGCGGAGCTCGAATCTGAAGATCATTTTGTTCCATCACATCAGGTTTTCGAGATAACGGTACATGAAATCATGAAAAAGGCTTTATTAAGACTGCACCATGACATTCTTAATTTATGGCTTATCGCTTTTGGTGTCCACAGAAAAATTATTTATTAGAAAAGAAGAAAAAGACAAGAATCCTTCACCTAAGCTCCATACCCCAAATTTTAGGTACAGCTTAGAACAATAATGTCTACAGGCTGAAGGAATGATAAAAGTATTATAGTGTGTTTCTTATTAAAAAGTATGGTGGTCCTGGAACATCAAAACACTCTCCACCCCTTATTCTTGGAAAAACAACCTCACAAAGCCAAATTTCATATATTTTTTAAATTAATTTTGTAAAAGTTAAAGTACAAAATTTTTTTAAATTTAAAATTTTACAAATAAATGGAGCAAATGGTCTTCAGATTCGAGCTCAGCGACCCCAAATTACTCTAATCTATATGTCAAATCCGATTTTGATTATTGCACAGTGTTATTGAATGCCGTCATAACATGTCCAATTAAAACAGTTAGCTATGCACGCCAGCATAGCAACACAGTGCAGTACTGCAAGATTGGGGTTTTGGCCCTAGATTTGGCGTTTTGGGCTTAAAGGGGAAAGTTAGGTGGTAGGGGTGGACAATCGTCAAGGGGAAATCTTTCTTTAAGGACATATTAATTAGAAACAAACCACGAAATGGCAACTATGATCAAATCAACTTGTATACTGTATGCGCCATACAGTATTTTCAGGTCTAGAATCCATTTATCAAAAATTATGAGAATCGAAGTAAGTTTATCCCTCCCACGGACTGTCTACTTTCTACCCACATATGTATAAGTATTTATTTGTTTGAAACGGTGCAATGTCAAAATAGTAGCAGCAAAAATTGTTCTCCTATGTTTGTCATGCCATAATTCTTCAATGCATTCACCATTTGACCGATATACATCAGTCATCAACATAATAGGAACCTAATCTTCATTATGACAATGGACACATTCTTAAATCGTTATATTCAATTCAACTTTTTCGATTGGTTATATAAACAACAACAAAACAGATGACGGGTCCGTAGAGTAAGAAAAAATAATGCAATGAACATCGCAAAGTAAAAAATTAGCATGAAGAAGTTGAGCTTCGACGTGGACTTTTCAAGAACTTTTGGAATATTCAATTGTTTTGCCTTTCGACAAAACGAAAACATCTGGGGTCGAATTGTCTGATATTTGAAAGTACAATTCGTCTCGTAATTCACACAAAAATACGTTCAAAATACTTACTTTTCCGTGTCGAGTTGCACATTCTCAGATCAGAACATTCGAACCCTGGCTCCGAACTGGTTCATAATTATCATCATCATCGGATGCATATAGATCTTCTCCATCATCATTACCAAATTGGTGAAAATCAGAACTCTATTCTTTCACATTAATATTTTAACAATAGTAACGATAATGTCAATACATTGGCGAATACAAAATACACACAAAATTACTGAGTTACAAGCAGTTGAAGTTGAAAATAGTGTCAATTAGACACCAAAACCGGATTAAGGTTAATAACAAAATTCTTGTAAAATACAACAATATAAAATTTATTGTAACTAGTAGTATTAATATAAAATTTGTAAAGGATTGAAATCAATCCAATATGAAATACAAATTTTAGATAAGTATATATTATATAAGTGTTGTTTTTTATCGTTTTGCTAAACTATACACTTAGGTAATTTAATGAAAAATAAAAGTAATGACACAATTAACTCAAAGATACATTTTTGTATGCTTTTGCCACATATGTATATATGTGTCAGTGCAATCCCAACGGGAATATTTGAAGCGCTACCCAAAAAAGGTCTTTGAGAGCGCTCTCTTTGTGCTCTCGTGGAAGTAGAAAGCGCTAACATTGAGCTTCCCGGAAGCGCTTTCAAGTATACAAAAGAGCGCTTCCAAGAAAGGTTAGGAGAAGCACTCAAACGAATAGAAAAAAATATTGAATGATTTTTGTACTTTGTAATTCTCATATGGTTAATATGAAAGTAAATATAAGTGGATTTGGTATTGATACACTTTTGTGTTTCACCAAACACCAATGTTTGGTGAAGCATAATTTTGGATTTTATTTTTTTTTATATTTGCATGTATGTATGTATATAAATATAATAAATAAAAATGATGAATGTATGTAGTATATGTAGATAGAGTGGTTACTCCCTCTAATAAAATTGTTCTTCCCAAAAGGTTTTCCAAAAGTGCTCCTTTTGTGTTTCCTAGGAGCGCTTTTTTAGCGTTTTCAGGAAGCTTAATGCCAGCGCTTACTTCCTATGACATGCAATGTAAAAAGTATATAAGCTGTACTATAAAGAGGGAGCGCTTAGTACTGACAGAAGAGTGCTCCATTATAGGTAAAAAAGCACTTTTGGAGCGCTTCCTTTCCTGTTGGGATGTATACTGTAGCGCTTACCCCTTTTTGAATAAAGATATAATATTTCAATTGTGATCGAAGTTGACTCTTTTATGTATTTACAAAATATTTCCTGAAAGCGAAGCGGAAATATCTAGCTTTGCCGAGTGTGGCCCTGAGCGTCGCTATGGAAACGTGTGAGTAATAATGAATGGATAGATTACGAAGGGCAGTTGCCTATGAGAAATATAGAAAACTAGACTTCGGTTGCCAGGGAGTTGCTAGAACACTGGCACAATGTGCTACCGAATTTGAAACTAACTGAAACAATTTGAGAAGATTTGCTATTTTATTAAGCACTAGACACTGCACAGGCAAAAATAGGAATAGCAGTTGCTGCAACAAACGAAATACTATATTGCAAGTTTTCATCAAGTTAATAAGGAGTAACTGGATGCTGGTACATGCAAGGGTTTCGTTCTGGATACTAAACTTCTTTGGCGTTCTCATGTTGAGCTAAAGGTATCAAAGGCATTGGCAGCTTTTTGTCAATGTAAGGCTATTTTTGGCAAAACATGGGGCTTGTCACAATATAAGCCCCATGTCTTATGGCTTTATAAGGCTATGATTCAACCCATCATCACCTATGCATCCATAGTCTGGTGGAGCAGACTTAATGTAGACAGCATTAGGAAAGCTTTTGCCAGACTTCAAAGGACTGTGGCCATTGGCTGTACAGGAGCTTTTCCTACAACACCTGGCCAATCCTTGGATGCATTGCTCAACTTACCACCCCTTGATATTTTTGCTAAAGGAGAGGCTGTCAAGACCATCTGTAGGCTTAAACGCAATTGGTATTGGTATGACACTTGCTTGGATATTGGTGACATTGTTGAAGGTACTGATATGGACCTAACAGTTCTATCAATGCCATCCGAAACAATTCCAGTTTTAAAACAGCGCTATACAATACAAATTCCAGAGGCCCAAACTTGGTTTTTGCCGGGACTTGGGCCGGGAGTTGATTGTAAGCGCATTTCCACTGACGGCTCCATAACAGAATTCGGTTCGGGTTCTGGAGTCTTCATTGAAAATGATGGAGTGCACCTTCACTTCTCTCTTGGATTGTATGCTTCTGTTTTTCAAGCAGAAATTTTTGCAATCATCAAGCCAATGGACCATGTTATTGATAATGGTTGGAGAGAAAGGAGTAAGTATCTGTGTATTTAGTGACAGTCAGGCTGCGCTTAAATCCCTGCTTATGCATTGTAAATCCAGGTTTGATTGTGTTGGAAAACACAATAGTCTGCTGCTGATATGGGTTCCTGGACACTCAGGAATTTCAGGAAATGAATCTGCTGACCTTCTGGCCAGAAAGGGTTTGGAAACTGATTTCCTGGGCCCAGAACCTGTACTCTCTTTGTTGTCCACAGCCATCAAGACCACCATTAATGAGTGGGTCGACTTGACCATGTTACCTGTTATCTCGAAGCGCCTAACAGACTTTTTTATTACTTAACAGAAAGAGCTGTAGGCAGCTGGTGGAATTATATACAGGTCACTTCTCTTGGGTCAAACATTTGCATATGAATGGCCTGGGAGCTAGTGCCTTCTGTGTTTCCTGTGGTTTGGAAGAAGAATGTTAAGAGACGGCGGACCACTTTCTTAGTGTCTGCCCCGTTTTCTGCCAAATCAGAGTAAGCGTATTTGGTTCCAACAAAAAAAAAAAAAAAATATATGTATGAGTGCTAAGTGTGGTAAGAAGTCATAAGACGTCAACGTCACGTCAATACAGACGTAAGATCTCAAGATGAGGAAAAATAAAAATGTGCAAACAGGAAGTAATAATACATAACTACACATCTGGCGCAAGAATACAAGGGCCCGACCCCAACATTTAACATTCCACGTTTACATATCATTTTACTACAACTAATGCATTTTCTTCATAATTATCAATTTAAATGCATTCATTACTTTCCTCTTCTCGCTTTGTTTGACTTGAGTCATTTATGCTGTTCATTCATGTGAACGCTGGCAGTACGTTGGCTACAGTACACTGAGTATTCGCCTGGTGTACATACATATGTACACATTAAGGATGCCAATCCCGGGATCCCGTGATTTTCTCTATTTTCGGAACTAAGTTTTCCGACTAAGTTTGTGACAGTGTAAGTAATATATAAATTGACGAGCTCTGTATGCAACCGTTGTTTCAAAAATCTTAGAAATTTTATCACTGTAGAAATTTGAGTTTGGCGGTTCGGGTCGAAAAACTATAAAAAATACTAAGGGTCATCATCAAAACATGTAAAACTCGTAAAAAGTGTGAACACTTTAGAATCTTACGAAGTATTTTAATGAAGGCACCATGTGACCAACGTAAATCGATTTTTGACACCTTAATTGGAGTTTAATTTTTGTTTTAGTGATTATGGTTATTAAAATTATTATTAGAATCTAGGCAGTATATTCTAATTTTTGTATAAACTTACTCTTCCATTATTGAAAATAATTTTATATAATTTGTTTTTTTTTGCCAGTGTTTGCCAGTTTGCAAATAGCAGTTTTTTTCGTTTTTATTTATTTCCAAAGAAAACGTTGATAGGCACAAAAACTCGTTACCAGTCACATTTTTTCAATCAGCAGCATGATAATTCCAGTGTTTATCATGTAAAATTACGAGGCAGTTTACGCACTAAAATAGCTTTGAAATTTTACGAAGTGCGTGCCAACTGTCTCCGATTTAAATTTTGACAGTTTGTTTCCGAGGAGTGCAAAATTACGAAGTTTACCAATTTTACATGGCTTTCCGCTTTTAATGAAGGCCTTTACTGATTTTTTTCAAATGTTTCAATTACATTATTTCAAAAGCACAGAGTAAAAGCATAGAGTGTATAAAAATGGGAAGTTAACGATATCCATTGAAGTTTTAAGACATTGCAGTTAAATTTAATAGAACATAGAAAATAATTTATTACAAAGTGCAATGCCTTACACAAACTTAGTCGGCTTTAAGAAGTCAAACAATGAACTAGTTGGGAAAAATGTTCTCTCGGCTCAAAGATAACAAAACACACGAGACACGTTTTGGTTTCCATACTTTAATAAAATAAATATTAATTTACATATGTTATATCTTGGATCAAATCAATAATTTTCCAGTTTTTATTTATTCAATTGATACAAAATTTAAAAACATTAATAGCAAAATTAATCCTGGGATTCCGGGATTGAAATTTGAATCCCGAATCCCGAAAAGTATTTCAAGGTCGACATCCCTAGTGCACACGTAGTATCTATAAAAAAGCCATTGCATTCTTTCTACCAAGCAGCCACTCGTTGTCTGTCTTTCAATAAGTACGTACACTCTGTGTCTGTCGTTGAAAACAGTGCATCTCGATGAAATAAATTGCAAAATATTCAATTATAATCGAAATGCGATTAAAAGAAAAATAATGGTCCACACTCTTTGTGTGAATAATGTTGCTGCATTATGGTGTACGTGTTTGTGCGCTGCTGCAACAAATACTAATTATTCCTTTGCCTTTAATACTTTGCTTATATGTTTAAATAAAATTTCATAAATTTAAAAATATTTGCAGGAAGCTTATTCCATAAAAGAGCGGTTCCACAGAGAAAAGTTCAATTCACTTCAAGAAATATAAATATACATATGATTCCATAATTTCAAAGGCGACTTTAGTAGTAGCTGTTTTGTTATTATTTGAATATGTCGAAAACTATATCTCATCCCACACTGAAATTTTTACATAATTTTCCTAACACATTAATAAATATTTGCAGACCAAAAAAAATTTTTAAAAAAATGTCAAGTTTGGAAAAATTTAATTTGTTTATAAAATTTCCAGAATTCATATGTTGAATAACAAAAACAATTTTATGTTCATATTTTTTCGATAAGTTTATGCGATATACGAACTTTTATTAGTTAGAAATTTTTTCCTACAACAGTTAGTTTTTGAGTAATTAGGGATTGAAAAACGTTCCATTTTTACAACTCCAGGACTTTAAAATATCGTAACTTGAAAATAAAAAACATCACATTGAAATAAAAAAATACGTGTCGATTAATTTCTTCTCAAGAATGCAAGAATTTTAGTTGTAAATCTGACATATGTACTTAGACTTAGTCTTGCCATAAATTCTGTTACAAAATTTCGATTGCCTGCTTTATTTAAAGCTTTAAAGGAATAGCCCCGTTTGTTTTATTTTCCAGAATGTGTGTATCATGAAGCATCAAAAACAAATCAGTCAGAAAACTTTACATTAGTAAAAACCTTTTTGTAATTTCAGACTGGTAGTTACGTGTGAATTTGCTGCACCATCAAAAATAGGGGAAAAAACATTTTTGCCAATATTTTGATTTAATCAGCAAGATTATTCCTTTTTCTTATAATTGAAAGTAAATTGCAATAACTAAAAACATCATTAAATAATTATTTTTACCTTTTTGCCTGTATGAGAGCATATATTAGTACATGCGACATTAAATAACAACAATGCAACTTTTTGTTTCTTCTAATATCAGTGTTGCCCAATGCTATAGGATGTATCTAAATAAAATATGAACATAAACACCCTATATTTGAAAAAAAAAAATGTTTTCCCCCATTCTCACTTTGCGCGTTTTGACCCATATATGTATGTAAAATTTAAATTATTACTGCTTTCAGTATTTAAAAAAAAAATTTTTTTTTTTGGGAGGAAGGGGAAAGATTACAATGGTGGAAGGGGGGAAAACCGGGGGAAATTCCCCCTCCCCCTTATATCCGCTATTGTTTATACCTATACTTAACTAAAAAATATGCACTTTCTTTCTATTACGCAGGTGAAAACTGTTTTAACACAGTTGAGAAGGTGAATGTTGGCACATCCCCACTACCATTAATAGCAAGCAAAATTTCGATGACGAAACAATTGACAACGACTTCCTCAACGATTTCAAATACAAATTTGCCACCCTCTGCTATTTCACCAACGATAACAACAACAACATCCCCCATAACAGTTTCCATCTCAGCTTCAACTGCTACAAAATCTGGTCAAGAAATCGAGATTGGTTCAGCAGCGCTACGCAAAGCTGGAAGTGTTGTTGCTGCTGTTGCCACCACATTAATTACAGCTGTTCAACAAAAACCCTTAACTGCACGTACACCCTCATCGAATGACGCTGGCGGACGATCAGCAGCGTTGGAACGAGCTTATGTACACGATGTTTACGAAAACTGTGAGGAGCCCATCACTGGTCCCATACGTCCAAGAGTTGCCCAATTTTTGGGTAATTTAGATCCAGGGTCAGTTGTGTGTGATGTCGGCTGTGGCAGTGGCCGCTATTTGACACAATGCAATCCAGCAATATGCACCGTGGGCGTAGATCGTTGCTATCGCTTGAGCAGAGTGGCGAGAGCGAAAGGTGGAGAGGTAAGTGAACATTCATAGCCTCTTTAAAATACTCGAATTTTTCTTATCGAACCATCCCAAGGGGAAATTAAGCTCTCCAAAGATTTTTCGGAAATGCACTGTTTTCTCTCTACACTTTTATTATTTTTATTTATAATATTAGTAGAGTAGATCGACTGGCAAACTCCCATTATGGCAGCGTTTTCTGAGAAGAGGAGGTAGATACAAGATTGTTAATAATGTTCTTAAAAAATACGCCTCCGAAGCTCCCTTTGAAATATATATTTTTAGAATAAAACTAGCGGACAAAAATAAGTAACCCAAGAGCCCAAAAAAATTCTGTTCTTATAATTTCAACAAAGTCTATCGTTCTACAACAAAGAAAAGCTCAACTTTTTCTTGACTTTTTCCTAGCTTTTGCTTCGGAGCCCCTTTGGAATATATAAAATGTGGTGATTCATAAAAGGCATTTCCAACATTGTCAAATTTTGTTTTAAAATTTATGTATCTACCCAACTCGTGCACAAATGTTGAAAGAATATTTTCAAAAGTCAATTTAAATAAAACTAAGTACGAAAATCGTTTAGACACTAAGACTCTTGAAGGGATATTATTTGCGTAAGATTATTTGGCGACAAATGAATGTTCAAGCTACAGCCTTAGTCTAAAAAATGATATGAAAAAATTTCAAACCGTTTTATATTCATAATAATATAAATTATTATATAAAAATAATTCTAATATTATAAAAAACTTCAATCTGTTTAATATTCTTGATAATGAATGTTTGGAGCAAAAAACAAATTTAATTTTTATGTGATTTTTCGTTTTTTTTTTTTTTCAATTATAATGGCCGACGGGCAACAATTTCGCAAAGCTAATTTTTTATGTAATGGAACCAAACTGAGCGGTAGCACAAAAAAAAATTATTATTATTATTATAAAAATAAGAGCCACTCTATTGTACACCCATATATCAAATAATATGTTACGCATACGCCGTTACGTACTGCGACAAGTGTCTCTCAACTACTTGAACTGTGGTGGAGGCTATAACTGAAGATCCTTAGTGCTGTCAGAAAATACATGAACATTTAATAGTATGAGAAAGTTTATGGGGGCATGCATATTCATAAAAGCGACAGATGCTTCCAAATTATATGACAGTATCTACATACATATAGCGCAGTAACTACAAAAGTAGGTGAGCAAAACATTTTGTTTATCGTTTCCTGAGAAACATTGAATTTCGAGTTGTGCTCCTTTTGTGTTTAGTGTGCGATGTGTTTATATTTTTGTTGCAATACTTGACCACCTTCACTTTTCTCCATACTCCTCTTACTTTTTCGTGTAAGAAGATAAATTCGTCGAAATTGCATTTTTGTTTCGAAAATCCTTGATTTTCTTCTGGCACACAAAGATAAAAATAGAGCATGACACATTTCCCTTGTTATTTGTTTACATAGATTTGTGTTGTATGTATGTATATGTGACAAAGGATGCATTTTATAATGTAAACACGTAAGAAATCTGTTCTGGATGAAATTCTTGCATACATTTTTTGATTTCGACTTGATTTCGATTGGTGAACAATACACCGAGCATATCATGTTCGGTGTGAGAGTGAGTAAAGACTCTCTCTCTGTGTTCGGTGCAACAACAATTTCATGGTGTTCGCCGAGCATACTCGCAATATAACCACATCCTTAGCGCCTGGTTATATTGGTGCTCGGTGTTCGGCGAACACAAAACATTTTCTCCCGTGCTCGGTCGATGTGGTTACATTCAGCTCATTGCAGAGTTGCTTTTTGTCAAAATATACTCGTTTGTTTAATACTATTTTGTATGTAATGATACTGTTTTGTAAAATAACTTGTTGCCACCCTGAATACTCGGAGTGCTCGGTGTACAATACACCGACAATATCGTGTTCGAAGTGAGAGTGAGTGAATAATCTCTCTGTGTGTTCGGTGCAACAACAATTTCATGGTGTTTGCCGAGCATACTCCTAATATAACCACAGCCTTATCATGATCAGGATAATAAATACGTACGTGGTTGGTTTCTTTCTTGAGCATCTACAAATATTTTTTATTGCATATTTTCTTTTAGTGATACCAAAACTGTTAACTTTTTCTTCAAATTTTACACTAGTCAATTCGAAATTTGCGTCTGGATCCTTACCATCTTTGCAATATAATTTTTGTGCGCAAATTATGATAGAGTACTCAATTTTTCGCTATTGCGTAAGGTTATTGAGTTACATTTTTTATGAAATCACAAAAAAATCAAATTTACGTCGTTTATCTCAATTAAATCCGGCAGATTTACTTGTAACAAGTGCTGTCTTTTGTGTATAATTTATGAGTCTTGAAAATTTTCCTAAAATATAATAACTAAGGCTTTAAGATGGATTCTCCGGATTCCCCAACCCCCCAGCTGAGATCCTTAATAATACCAAAATTTGAAAAATTACTCTTCATAATGATGGAACAAATATGAAACTCACGAGATATTTAGGTTGAAAAAAAAAAAAAATTATACAAATATACTTTTATTGAATGAGATCTATGTGTTATTTATATGGGAAACATAAAAATCTTTTTACAATATAAACTGATGTTTTAGACAGAAACCGCAAGAAAATCGCGCTTCATGAAATATTTGAAGCAGTCTAGTGTACATAAATATGGACAACATAAAGAACATTAATATCGTGCAAACGCTTTTTTCTGCTTGCATGTCATTTTGCTAAGTTCACCAGCATACCTCTTACTGGCTTTTCGTAGACGAACATTCTCTTGCACGAGTGAATCACTACTCATCAAGAAATAAGTATGTACAGGGCTGGCCATATTAGGTGGACCTATTTGTTTAAAAAAAAAAACATGAAAAAAAAACATATTTTGCTCATTTAATTTGGCTTAGGGAGATTTGATTACATCACTTTTTGAAGATGATATCGCGGAAGTGGTCGCCCTGTGATCTAATGGCGTAAGATGCGCTATTTCCTGGCGGAAGTTGGCCTGAGTTTATCTAAGGCCCTTGGCTTGTTGATATAAATCTTTAACTTCAAGTAGCCACAGAAGAAAAAGTCCGGCGGTGCCAAATCAGGCGAAAGTAGAGGCCAATCAAAAACATCATTTTTTGATATCAAACGACCGGGGAACAATGACTTCAAAATATCGATTGTGGGACGAGCTGTGTGAGGTGGTGTGCCGTCTTGTTGAAACCAGAAGTGCTCTATACCATTTTTATGAACAATCGGCTTCAAAACATCAAAATAACTTCTCAATCGGCTTCTCAATCGGATCCCGAATTGTTGTGTTTCTTTGAAACCGTCATTTCTTAAATATCGAACCGATTCTGCAAATGAGTGAGCATTGTTTTCTTACCGTTATTATTAGATTCCTGAAGCAGAGCAGTAACTAAATTTTTCTTAGAGAGCCTCTCAATCCTTTTGGGGCGTTCTTGATGTAACACCAAGTTCGCAACATTTGATTTGTTAATAGTTGGAGCAGCTCTATGCTTTTAACAGTGAAACACTTGGCTAAATTAAAATAAATATACTTCAAATTTTATTCAAAGTCATCGTCGATAAAATGTTCAATAAAGATATGAACAGCTTTTGTAATATGTAGATTTTCTAAACTATGTACAGCTACTTACTTATCATTTCTTGGGTCGATTTTGAGTCACATTTGTAGGGTCTGTCGCCCTATAATTTGCGTGCCCTTCGACCTATTTGTCTTATTCTATTATTTAAGTCTTCGACTTTATATATTTACTTATTTATGTACTTATGTGACATTAATGATTTAATGATACTCAGCAAGATGTATCGAGTAGCAAGTATGTATACACAAGTTCTTTGTGTTTTTGCCATTTATTTGTTTTTTACTTTCCATATTCCAAATGCAAATAGAATGGAATGAGTTGCTGGTAATCAATGCGTGGGAAATGCCTTGAACTACAGGAGTGTTACTGAATAAATTGCTTGCAATTACTATCATTTGGCAAACTTTTTTCCTGTCAACAATTACGACAATTTTCGTATGAATTTTTAAAACTCTTCTTGTTAAAAATCTTTTTATACGAATATGCATTTACAACAATTCCAAGAAAGTTTCTACAAATAAACACTAATGAAATGTTCATGTATTACCACCATCTGCCCCACATTAACGAACTACGTGCAACACGGTTCGCCTTTCGTCACATCTTAAAATTACTATAGTTAGTTATACAATAGTAACTCAGAGTATTCAAACTTAGCGTTTCTCATAAAATGCAGTCACACAGTAATGGGAATATAAAAAATTGTATCTTGTATGCAACAAAAAAATATCATTTTATTTGAGTGTGCCTAATAGAATGACTCCTTAATTAAAAATGATGAACGAGGTGCTTTAAACGCATTCTAGTCTTGCAGGTTTCACCACTGATTAACTTTATTTTGTGTAAAAGACTTTCATGCTTTTCTAAATTAAATTAAGTTCAAACTTTTATATATTGCCCATTTGAAGTTTACTTTTTTAATATATTAATGTGCGTATGCCCTAAGTAACCTTGGTTAATGCAGCATGACAGCCTGACAGTTGCTTAGATAATGCCAATTAAATGTGGCGCACTAAAAAATCGTATGGCTTCCTTTTATTTTCACAGTAACCACGTCAATTCCCACAAAAGTGTTCAAAAAAAAATGAATGGGAAAGCCTTGACCTCATTACTCTATACTCGTATTGTATAAGTATTTACAAATTGGTTGGCTGCATTTAAGAAATGGTAAAAACTGTTACGATAAATTAATTTGATTTGCGTTTAATTTTTTAAGAAGCTCTGCCGTTTTAACAGGCATTATATATTTTTTCTTGTGAATTTTAGGTGACTCTATGCGATAATTTGGAGCTGCCATTTCGTGACGAATCATTTGATGCTGTACTTTCGCTAGCTGTGGTACATCATTTTGCGACAACTGAACGTCGTGTGAGTGCTTTGCGTGAACTTGCTCGCATATTGCGTATTGGAGGTCGAGTAGTTATTACTGTTTGGGCACTGGAACAGCGTCACAGGCGTTTCGAGTCTCAGGATGTACTCATACCTTGGCAACCTCCTAAGAATCGTAATTTCAATTACTCAGATGAAGAAGATGATGATGACTACTTGCCACCCTATCATGCTTATACTGAAGACTCGACTAATTCCAGTCGTTCTGCGGGAGATGGAGATAGCTCTAGTTTGTCTTCTTCATCGCCGGGTGAATCATGCTATAGTTTTGTTCGTCGTGCAATACAGGTAAGTTTAATAAAGGAACTTCAGTTGAAATAAAACGTTTTGTATATTTAATGTCTGTGTGCATAATTTCAGAAACTCGCTGGTGGACGAAAACATCCTTGGTTTTTAGACTCGTGGGCTTCAAAAGATACCAGAAATGACAGTAGTCTTGATTATGAAGACGCCAAGGACTTACCCATCGAGTTGCGTCGTTTGGAAGACTTTGAAGATTTTCCTGATCCACCGCTCTCAGCGGGTTTGAAATCACGCAGCCTCGGCAGTATACTCAATCCACCACCACGTCAAATTGTGCGTTCACGCTCAAGTGTGCCAAGTCTTGGAGGACCACTGCTGCTACATGCAGAGTCCAACTACAAAACGTCGTCTCAGAATGCTCAGCTCCTCTCTGCTCTCGATGGCAGTGGTCATAATGCCATGAATGCAGGCCATTCACCGACAAATTTTGGAACCAGTATTGGAGCAAATGTTGGTGGGACCACATCTTCTTCGCTTGGACGTCGTCCCAAATTAATTAAACAGAAACAATCGCTTTGTGATGAAGACCAACTGCCAGATGAAAATCCATTTAATAGGATAAGTAGCTATAATAATAATAATAGCGTTAGCAGTAGCCTTTTTATGAAGAGTGGCAGTTACTATAATAACTTCGCTTCAAACCAATATCACAATACGATACCACATCATCATCACCAATCACCACCTCTGGCAATGCGTCAAAAGGTGCACGCCAGCATTTTTTTGCGTAAGCAAAGCTCACTCAATGAAGAATTAATGGCGGGCAATCGAATACGTGAAAAAGAGCGTGTTCGCAAACGCATACAAAAGCAAATGTCTCTGAATGAGGCTTTTCTCTGTCGCTCAGCATTTTTATCCAAGCGCTTGCAGGTTATTCGTGAAGGTTTCACTACTAAAATCAAGAGCTCGACTGGAAGTCTAGAACGTGTGACGAAAAATGGGCTGACAAAGATTATGCAAAATTTCAAAACGTCTCAGACTGCAGAGAAAACAGAAGCATCCATGAACGGAATTTCCGGTCAAGGTGTTAATTCGGCAACCCAACAGAATAATCATTGCCAACAACATCATCACCAGCATCACCACCATCATCAGCATCATCAACCACCCCATCCAAATCAGAATCAAAATAGTAACTATCAAATCCATCTTTCATATCTACTGCATAGACAAAATTCTCTCGGTGGTAAATACACAGGAGGACCAGTGACTTATTGCAATAGCACAGATTGTGTGAATTCAGCCTGCTACTGTAGCACATATCATCATGGGTGTAATAATTGTTGTAACAGCAGCAGCAGCACCAACAGTATCGGCAACTCTTCCAATATAAACGAAGGCGAACAAGAGAAAGAGAAAGCACGAAGGCATTCGCGTGAATCTGGCTCAGATTCTTCAAAAGACAGCAGTTTACAGTCTGATACTAGCATTGAATCTGAAGACAGTTTGCCATCGGTAATTTTTATACCAAAACCGGAGCAGCATCAACAACAACTTAATTACCAGCAGCAGCATCAAAATTCTAACTCCAGTTCAAGTAATTCTTCTTCGAGTAATAGTGGTGGCTGCCAGGTATACAGCAATTGTTGCCAAAATCAAGGTGGCAGCAATCAACAACAGCAAACACTTTGCAAAGCAGGCTGCTGCACACAAATCAATGGTCACCAGCAACAACATCACCACCAACACATTTCGTCTGTACCAACCTCACCCCTAATTATGCCCTGCCCTCCAACTCCAGCTCATTCCCCTGCAGCAGCACAGGCTCTAGTTACCTCTCCACCTCAAACAATGGCGGCAGTCACTGCTGCCATGGCTATACTTACACCACCATCTTCATTTTTCTCTTCACAGCCCACAGCTGCTGTTGTTGAAAAAATGACAACCACAAATAATGATACAGATAAGCAGAAGACCATAATCGATGAAATTTCTAGAAATCGTTTCAACTTTGACGAAGCTCATATAAAGCAGCAAGAAAGCCGAGACCAGCAGCAACAAGAAAAACAGCAACAGGCTGCAAAGGGTGAGAAGGAAATCACTGAGTCCAGTATCCGAAATTGCAAGAAAAACATCGCTAATATCATCATCAAAGATCCAGCAAATGAATCTAGAAATAAAATCACTCGTCAAACCATTAAAGATCTGCCACCCATTCCAAAATTCCGTAAGCAGCAATCGTTTCAATTGCAGCGACAATGTTGTTTTCCCATAATACGTCGCTCATCGGCAACGTCGGCATCACCTATACCCCCCAGCATTCCAAAACTAATGTCCCTGGAGCTTTTCAACCCGGCCACAGATGATTTAGATAGTGATTCCAGTGAGCCCTCGTCACCCGATTCAATTGACAGTGTAATTAGCGCGCCAAAGTCGGCAACAATTTCTACTGGCCTCAACGAAGAGCAAAATAGCTTACATGAACAAGAGGGCAGTAATATTTCAAATAATGATGATGACACGGTCGACGAAATCGATCTCATCCAACTCAAAAAACAAAAATACGATAACGGAGACCTGAAAATAAATCCGTCAGCTCCTAACGACATAATTCTTAATGATGATAGCTGCAACATACTGCCCACACACACCATCACTACCAACGGACATTACTTAGTAAGTGCATCAGGTAAGCAACAAGACTGTGTCGAGTTTGCCGAGCAATTAAATGCTCAACTATTGCGTGAGATAGAAGACAAAAATAATCGACTCGAGTGCCGCAGTTTGGATGGTATAATTGGCGGCGACATTAGCGACTTTCTCGATGGAGGTGGAGGTGGCCAGAAGCGGCGCAATGGTGAACAACGTGATTTATCTGCATTGAGGGAAGAGTTACGCGAACGTCGTCTTATGCTGGCAAACCTCTCCACACAACCGAGTCTACAACAGTCTCCAACTTCATCATCCACTTCGTCATTATCGTCGCAGACGCGTAGTTTCACCATACACGAGGAAAACGAAGACGAAAATGACGAACGTAGCTATACGCTACAACTGTACGAGAACTGTAAGATCTCTAAGTTCAACTACAAACGCAATCGTCACTACAATCTTAATCCGGAAACGGCATATTTACTGCAGGATGACGGCGACTCATCAGTACGGGGCGATGATGATGAAATTGATGACATCGAACATGACGTCATACTCGAAGAGGACGAAGAGGCGGCAGCAGCAGCCGAACAAGATCTCGAGAAAAGTAGTAGTAGTAATCAACAAGGCGCGGAGAACACAAGTGATCGCACTGCAATCAGATGTAATTCATTAGATGAAAATAGTTCCAAAACGCTTCAACGAACTGTACAACTACAAAAACAACGACCGCAACAACAGCAGCCGAAACAACAATCACAGTCACTACAAACGCAAAACCGTCAATCGACTGATTCTTGGAATAACTCTAACAATAGCTCAACCACTTCACTTGACAGTCCATCACAAGGTGGTGGTGCCACTACACATCATCGCTATTATCATGTATTTCGTGAGGGTGAACTGGATGCGTTAATCAATCATCATGTTGCCAGTTTGCATATTGTATCGTCATACTATGAGCGAGCCAGTTGGTGTGTGGTTGCTGAAAAAGTTCAAGTGTGGACAATTTGAATTCATTTCTAGGGGAGACGTTATTATACCCTAAAAGCTTCCACTCAATTCCGCTGCAAATTCCGTGGAGCTAAGGTAATGACGAATCCAGTCAGCTCAGCACAATTGTAAATACTTCAGCTTTAAAATTAAATACATACATCCTAGAAATAAATACATAAGTTGCAATGGGGAGTATTACAAAATTTCATTTGATAAAATTTTCATAAGTCTCCATTACAAAGAAAGAAACAGAACCTAGAAATCAATTCCCACTTTAAATGTAAAAACTCTCAAAGAGTTTTCGTGGAGTTTCTGTTTTAAAAACTTTTTTTGTCTTGAAGAATTTTGGGAATATCATCATTGAGAGGCCATGACCAACGCGATATGATACTTCTTAATTATACATTTAAGTAATTACTCCATGTTCAAATATATTTATCTATCTTAATGCATATATTAATGCAATGTATACATGTTCTAAAGGTATACAGACAAGAAGCCTTCTTCACCTGTGCCCGTGAGTATCATTTGTGGATATGTATAAATAAAATCGAAACAAAACCAAAGGAATTGCTAAATTTAAATACAAAATATAATCCTACTTAGGTATGTCCTTATCTAGCTAGTTAGCCTTAAGTATAGAGATACTCAAGATAATTTATAAATATAACTCATTTATCGTGCTTTTATATAAAATAGTTGAATTTATTTATGAAAAAGGAACTTAGTAAGCCAAATCGTTACTGCAAATTGATAATTCTGATAATGGTAATCACGAGCTTGGCTAATTAATTAATAACTATGCACACTCTATGATATGTATAAGTAAAATGAAATGGCTACAACGACGAATATATTGCATTCCATACCAATATCATTATTTCTTGTACACAACGACTATTTTACTACAAATCATGAACAATGAATTAAATTAATATAACAACAATCGATAAGATTTAACATAACATTTAAACAACGCTTTGACATTATCAGCCTTACTAATAATCGAACTAAATGCGATTATAAATTCAATAGTTGACTTTTTCGCATTTATCCCATCTTTTTAGTTTGAGCATTAGTAGTGATGGAAACTATCGAATTATTCGATAGTTACACATTTTTTATTCATTCGATAGTTGTGAAAAAATCACTCGAGTGATTTCTTTGAATAAACGAACGATTTTTTGCTATTAGCGAAATATGACAACGATTTTTTTCTGTAACACAGCGCTCGACTAGCTATAATTCATGTTAATGTTCTGGTCTTACCATCAAAATGTGTAGTCGAGACACCTTATGCTAATGTCATACCAAAAAAAAATCCAACATTTCGTCAAGACAGTACTGCTGCTTTCAACACTAACATAAATATGAAGTTTCATTCGATTTTGACGTGTGTGTATTTAAAAACAGCACAAGTTAAACTTAACAGAAGCGAAATAATTAATTTCATAAATATATATCGAGAATATGAGTGTTTATGAAATTATAAAAGAGAAAAATATAAAAGAATCGAGTTGAAAAGAAATAGGTGGGAGAAAATGGGAAACAAATTTAACGCATATTTGCTGTTTACTGTTCAAAGCAACCTCCGATCTAAATCGAATTATTGTATTTTGCATTCATATCGCTTACATCTTAACACACAAACTGTCATTGACTTCCTTGCTAAGGTTCCCAAGATATAACATTTCAAATAATTCGCTTGTTTGGGATGCACCACGCCCACTATCCAATGACATAAGATTTTGTTCCACCATAGCAAGTATTACCCAGATATCTAGTTTCAAGTATTTCATTCGTATGTAAGATTTGAAAGCGATAAATGCAGCGGTTTATGTAGTATAAATATTCGGTCTTATATCTGTGGCAACTTATTAGAGTTGCTTAAGTCGATACAAGCAAAAAATTTATTTTTAATTTATTATTATACCCCTTTGTTTTTGGCGCACCAATAATCCTTGGTAGTTATCGAAAAACGGGGTTTAAAACCCCATTTTCAAGTCAAAGTGTAGGAGGTGGATGAAAAATATGTAAAAAAAAAATTGTTGATCTCTTTGTGCTTAACAACTTTTCTTAAGACATCAAATTCGTATCTGTTGAAATTAAGAAATTTCTTAATAGCTCCTGAAGACCCCATTTTCCGATTTCAGGTCCATATTGTGGGAGAACTAGATATGATGAAGAAAAACTGATTACGCAGTGGTAATTACCGACTCTAAATTACTATGAAACAATAAGTTGAAATTTTGTTGCACAGTATTTTTTTACCATAAACCATAAATTGTGTGTCGACATTCATATTTTCTAGACGTTCAATTAGGCCGAATTTCAGAACTTCACATTTTTTTATGTTGTCCGCTTCACATGAAGTGCCTCTATGGTTTACATCCCCGAGTTTTCCCTGCTAGCCTTCTGCATTACATTAGAGCTCGTGTGACTTTATTTGCCACAGACTCAACATTTTCAATGTTTTTAATTTATAAATGATTTATTTTTAGAAAGTAATACTTTCATGTTATTTTATAACTTTTTGCAAAAACTAAACACAACCCATTCTAATATGTTGCCACAGATATATACTTTAATTCGAATTAATTGATTTCCCAAAGTGGTGGTGGCATTTATCTCTAGTGGAGGATATAAATGATTTCTTTCTGCAGAATGTTCCAAAAACACACCTCCTATGTGACCAAGTCCATTTCGAACTGTGCCAAAGTTTTGAAAGTTTTGCACAATTATAGATATTTTCAGTACCAGTATTAGAAGCAATCGTGAAATTGTGTTGCACACACATCGAGATGCATAGTAATTCTCGATATTTAGGTTTCGCTTCCTCACACACACACTATATCTTTCTACTCAGCAAAAATATAACTAAACTGTTACGATTTGATTCAATGATACTAAGTAAATGCAAAAATATCAGCTAAATGCATTTAAAGTTAATATAATCATAAAAAACTAAACAAAACAAAGTACTATCAGTGAAATGATAATTGAAACAAAACATATTATAAAGTATTTATATTAAAATAATATTCATGAATTTAATTAGCACAAACAAAATATTAGACTTTAAATACTGTGCTGCCACTTTTGAAAGGAACGAATTTGAACTCTGAAAATTAAATTAGTTTTATTCATCTCATTTCACACATTCCCAAAAATTGTAAGCCTTAGTTACATACATATACTTGTATTTCTAGTTCAAATTCGAATAAATACGAAACAAAAAACGAACATCTCAATAATTTTCAAATATATATTTATTACTAGGTATAAGAATATTTATGTATACTTATAAATGAATATGGAGGCTAGGCAGGGGTTAATGAAAAGATGAGTGGATTTTGCATTTTAGCCTTTGCAAATGGAATGATTCAACACAAATTATTTTATATTTTTAAATTTAATTACATGTAGGTATATTATGTGGACAAATGCGTGACTGTAAACGAGTTTTAGATAGCAAAAAATACCGAAAACCAAACTAATAGAAATTTGTTAAACATTAGGTACATACATATGTACTTGTTGTAAAACCACAATTCTACAGAATATTAATAAAATAAAATATGTAACAACTAAATGTTTAATTAAATATTGTTCGTGCAATAAAATTTATCTACGGATTGTAAATTTTCCCTAAAAAAAATGCTGAATAAATATTATTAATGCAAATGTATGCACATACATTGTATTATTAAAAACTTTGGAAGAATAACATTACAATAATAAATTTGAAATACGATATATTCAATTATATTCTAAGATTAATAATAATAACAATTAATGAATAAAGCCATTTAAAACTTTGAACTACGTACATATAACAAATGCGTATGAGGAACTCCAAATCAAAACGCAATAAAAGCATACTAGTTGAGTGTAATTTATTGCGTTTTGATTTGAAGCTTCTCATATGTTTCATTTTGTTCCTCTGGGTATTTTTTTTACATTGTGAGAGTGCTAAAGTCTCATATGTACTAATGATTGAGACTAAGATTTAATTTTTTGTAGAAAACGTTCCCGGATTTCTAATTAATATATTATTATTATTCTTTGTTAAGTCTTAAAATTTTAAAGCTAACTGAAAGTTAAGCACTAGCTAGTTAGCACTATTACGAAGTAATAAATATTACGCCCGAGAACAAACCGATTAAAGACAAAAAATCTTCAATCACGCGTCTTTATCGTCACAAATTCAAACAGCAAATGATATTATCGATTTTTTTTTTGTTTTTTTGTAAAGTTTCTCTCTTCGCGTTAGAACAACTGTGATAGCGATTACGTTTTCTGGTAACATTTTTTATCTGCATTCAAATATACTTCTTTTTAGCGCGTATACGCATCATTAGGACTTAATGAGTTAAGGACGCGGTGCCTTCAGTCCCGTATCGCAATTTTTTCAACAAATATCGGATCCGTCAGAAATACGCCTCGTCGTGAATAGGGTTATTAGTTATTTGTAAACCAATTTGCCAAATTGTTAATTTAATACATTTCGTAAATTTATATATAGAATCTATGTTAGCTATGGTTGGGTATTTAAGTATATTTATAGCATTGTTGTTTCCAAAGGCTGAATATCTTTAAGATACAACTATAGGCATTCGGTTGGAACGAGTTGCAGGGTAATCCCACCAAACCAAACTTTGTCGAAAGCCCAACTTTTTTTTAACGAAATCTTTAACGCAATTCTATTCCTTGTCGGATGCACATTCGTATTTTGTAATTCTTTATTGTCGGTTTTTTGTGATATATTCGGCGCGCATTGTACAAAAACAACTGCGCTTGCATATGAGGCATTCTTTTACAAATCGAACACTTATATTGGTCAACATTTTTTGTTTGCTTCAAATTTTTTTTACGCGTTTTCTATACAAAGACTTGTAGTCCACCATTTATTTTTTTTTTCAACTAATATTTTCGAAAATGTAGAGCGGTAAAGTTTACGTCATTCGCCGATTATAGCCTTTTTCAAATCGCGATGACTCCACTTCTGTTCATCATATGGAGTGAAATGAACAACAATTTTAAAGGTATTGAAAAGCTCTATATGAATGAAATGAATTGTTTCAAAATAGTATTTATTATCAACAATTAAATAATTGAAATTCAGTTTACTATTCGTTTGCGATGGAATAAAAAATTTTACAAAATACTATCGTATTCCGTGGAAAATTTTCTATAGAAAACATATTTTTTCAGAGTGATAAATTCATATTGCCTATATGAAATACATTAATTACGACGGAAGAATGCTCTTCGCGACGCGTAATGTGGCATAGCGCGAATTCAGAAAACGCTCAATGCGACGTATCACTATGGCTGTGGTTATATTGGGAGTATGCTCGGCGAACACCAAGAAATTGTTGCACCGAACATAAAGAGAGAGTCTTTACTCACTCTCACACCGAACACGATATGTTCGGTGTATTGTACACCGAGAACGCCGAGTATTCAGGGTGGCAACGAGTTATGTTACAAAACAGTATCATTACATACAAATTAGTATATTTTGACAAAAAGCAACTCTGCAACGAGCTGAATGTAACCACCTCGACCGAGCACGGGAGAAAATGTTTTGTGTTCGTCGAACACCGAGCACCAATATAACTAGGCACTAAGAGGCCGTTCACATATTACGTAACGCAATTTTTGACCAATGTTGACCCCTACCCCGCGCCCCCTGGTCGTAATGCAACGTAACCAAACGTATAAAAAAATGGCAGACTATAAGTCTGCTTATTTTGTATAGGAAACCCGTAAAATTTTAAGCAAATAAAAAATGTTGACCAATATGAGTGTTCGATTTGTAAAAAAATGTCTTATATACAGAACAAACAGTTTTTTTTTTGGTCAGTTAACGTGGGCAGATACTAGCGAAAGTTGAATTTTAATTGTTTGTGCTATAATTATTACTCAACACATATTTAAAATATATAAAAAATTAAGAATTTTCAAGGTGAGTTACAATCAGGTACAAAATAAAATTATTAGTGTTTTTAGTTACGAAAATTCTTCTCTATTTTATAGATTCGTCAACCAAGAATATTCCACAGACGAATTTTATTAAAGTAGACATTGTTATAAAATAATTTAATAGCGCCAAAAACAGGCAGGTGAAAACTTTTAAAAGAAAAAACGCAACGCTATGCAGTCGCCTCTCGGCATTTAAAATAGATATAGGTCTAGATATAGGCGGCGTCACTTTTTACGTTCTCTTTTTAATTTTTCAACTCTCTGACCAAAGTATGTAACCTTGCGGCCACACGTGCAAGTAAACTGGTGCAAGTTGAGAATATATATTATATCCGAAAATTGTCGAAAATTGCGAAAACCAACCAGCTGCAAGTTGTAAGGATGGCTACACGTACAAGTTCATTTAAAATATGCCGTCGAAATCAAAGGTTCTCGCAGCAATAGCAGTTGTCCGTGAACTACAAACAATTAGAAATTATTCAGTGTTGCCATATGTATTGCCTGAAGGTGAAAATCCAAATAATAAAAAAAAACTGACTTACACCACTTTTGCATGCAACGGCTCATATATCAAAATGCTTCGACAGCATCTAGGCAAAAAATGGTGTTCAAAAATTTGATCATAAATACTTATGAAACTTTAGTTTTAAATTATCATCACGTACAACAATGCTATGTAGTGATAACGTATTACATTTTTTTGCAATAGAAATAAAAATAATTGCATTTAACGAAAAACAATTGCTTACTAAAATGTTAATATAAATTACGAAGAAAAAACATATAGAAGGCAACACTGTTTTTCTCTGTTACTAGCGGCAAGTGTGAAAATTCACTGCCCCTCAAATTTCGTTTCCAGTAGCTCGCATTCCTGCAGTGAAAAGTTCTAGTTCTAAAATAGCGAATTAAATAGTTCTTATGGGACAGTGACTGGTTCCTTATCCATCTACTTTGCTTTGCTGGCGAATTCAACATGACGTTATCATAGGAGGTATCTATTGGTCATCTTATGCATTACCTGAGGACTAGTGTTTTCGCTAGTCCTTCAATAACTAGTTCTTGACTAGTGCGTTAATATCTAGTTTTTTCACTAGCTGTTGAATAACTAGTTTCAGCACTAATTCTTTAATACTTTAACCTCGACAATATATGAGTCGTTGCGTGCAAAAGTGGTGTAAGCCAGTTTTTTTATTTGGATTTTCACTTTCAGGTAATAATTTTAGCCTCATTTTGTTTCTTTAAAAAAAGGTGTACATCTAGGTTCTAGTTGTGTACTATAAAGATGGCTCTACATAGGCAATATAAATTTTATTAGAACCCTATTTTACATATCACTTCTACAAAACCAACGTATTTTCAAAAATTTGATTTTGACTTACACCACTTTTGCACGCAACGGCTCATACATAGGTAGTAAATAAAAGGTAGTAAATAAAATGCAAATTTATTATATGACGATTTTTTAATAAGATAATAAAAATTTAGAAAAGTAATACAATTGGTGCATCTATAAAAAGATAAATTATTAAATTACATTATTTACATATACTAAACTTCCTTCTGATTGTGACGAGTTAGTTTGGTTATCAAGGCTTTTTTCTCAGCGAATATTTCCATTAGTAATTTACGATCTTTTTTATTTTATTTTACACAATAACACTTTTTCACAAATCCACTTAACCTCTTGCATCTCAAAAGCCCAAAAGTTACACAATAATAAGCAAAATTAGTTGAAGACAAATTCAATGTCTGTTAAAATAGCAGTAAATGACAAAGAACAATTACGAAGTAAAGTTTTTTTATTTGTTTTGTAAAACGACAAAGTATACCGATCATTTAAGACTTCGAACTGGCGAATCTATAGATGTACTCGTCACCATAATATGCCCTAGTTCAAGAAAAAAGAAAATTGTTGTTTCAACTGGTGAACCTTTGCATTCAATTAGGCTCTAACTACCGAACTAGTGAATTTATTCCAACCACAGAACTATTACTTTTTCTATTTATCCTGCAGTGAAACAGCGAACTAGATACAAAAGATTAAAGTAGTAGCGAAATAACTAGTCCTCACGTAATGCATAAGGTAACCAATGGACACCTCCTATGACAACGTCATGTTAAATTCGCCAATTGTAGCAAAGCAAAGTAGGTAGATGTGGAACCAGTCACTGTCCCTTAGGGCGATGTTATGCAGACGGTCAAATAATCGACGGTCACGTCACTTTTTACGGTCTCTCTTTGATTTTTCAACTCTGTGCCCAAAGTATGTTATGCAGACGGTCATTTGATCGTCGGTCACTAGTACGTTTTTGTATAGTTTTAGTACTTTTTTGCTACTATTTTATTAGGATTTCATAGTTATTAAAACAGTAACATTTGGTTTCTACTATCAACACTTTGTGAAATAAGTTAATGAAATTTTTAATAAAAAATAAATAAAAATGAACAATATTGGCATTGGTTTAGAAGCGCTAAAATGTGCATATGCAAAAAAATTATATTCGGGAGGGATAAACGATAAACACAGACAATTCATAAGAAAGTGCTTAAAAATATATATTTCTGAATTAAATTATAATAATTCATGACAAATATTATAATAATTACTTACATATTCAATTTTATTTGCAAGTATAACTATTAAAAAACGTATATTTGTATATATTCACGTACATTTTTTTTATTTCTTGAAAAACTAAGCAAATATAAACGTAAACAAATGTAAGTGTTGCTATTAAGTATTTTTTCTTGTTTTTTGCATACATTTTTACGAAAAGTGTACTATTTTGCTCCTCAAATTTTACTCTCCCTCTCTCTCTCAAACTTTCGTTTTACATTGAAGCAACAACAACTCGTGCCCCTAACGTGACCGTCTGCATAACAGGGCACTTAAGAACTATTAAATTCGCTAGTTCCGAACTGGAACTTTTCACTGCAGGGTAGTTCAAGATTTCCCTGCAGGGATGTAACTCGCATGTAGCAAATGTGTGAGTATATTAGTGAAAAATTGTGAATGTATTAAGTTTTTCGCACTTGCACGTGTGGCCCCGGTGTTAAGTCTGAATTACAATAGCGCATCGACAGTGGCAGTAGCAGTTTTCGAAATCTGCTAATATTTTTTTGAACGTATTGCCAAGGTGAATTTATGTTGAAGGTGGTAGCAGCAGTATAACAAATTTACCACTACAAACACAAGGCTTTGTTGTTGCGGTCTTAATGGCGGAGCACTCTAAATGTCAAATCGAAAAAAAATTTTCGGCCATTATCAGTGTGGCCAACTCAGCGCTTTTCCCGCTTTTTGAAAATTAAAACGCGGAAAAAAGTGATTTAGCGGTCAGCGGGTTTTTTAGCGCATTTTTTTCAATTGAAAAGACACTAAATGCTCCACTAAATAATCCATTTCCTGAATAATCCTAACAAAATTTTAATCGAAATATTGTAATCTTTTACTTCATTTTACAACATAAACATTCAAGTAAACTGCTGTAACAAATATCATACGCTCACAAACCACACAACAGCCTAAGAAGATATTTCTCGAACACAAAAGACAAAATAGATAAAACCCAACAAAGCAATGTAGTTTATGAAATAACATGCAAAGGGAGAGAAGGAGAAATTTGCAACAAAACATACGTAGGGACAACAAAAAGAGCTTTCGGTACACGAATAGCTGAACACATAGCGGACGCAAGAAACAAAAAGACAACAACAGCGCTAGCACAACACTTAACGGAAAATCGACACACAGCAGATTTCACCAACGCAAAAATATTAGACATAGAACGCAAATATAGAAACAGAATGACACTTGAAACACTAAGAATACAACAAAAACCGGACACAGCTATAAACCATAAAGACGATTTAAACAACATACACTTGACGTACGCAGCAGCCATTAGATATAACTAATAAGTTTTAGTGTGAAAATAATGTAAGATTGTTGCAAACCTGTGTATATGTTTTTGTTTATAATTTTGTTTTTATGTTTCATTTGTTATTTTATTATATTTCATAATAAACAGACTCCCTGAGGATGGTCTTAAAAAGACCGAAACGCGTAGGAGAAAATGAAAATTGAAGTTCTTCTTTAATTGTTTCAAAAAAATCAACGACCAAAAAGCCCGAATAAATAAAATATACGACAACTGCTGTAAGTTGAGAATATGTATTATTTTCGAAAAATCAAAGAAATTTTCATTGACTAGAAGTAGCAAATGTGTGCGTGTATAGTGAAAAAGTTTAAATGTATTGAGAAAAAATTTAGCGCTTTTTTAAAGAAAATACGCGCTTTATTCTTCATTTTAACGGATTTTTAAAATCAAAAGTTGGCCACACTGGCATTATAGCGGGCTGAAAAAAGTAAACAAGCAATCAAACGTTAACAATCTTTTGACAACAAGCGTTTCTCACTACGAAAAAATGGCGCCATAAAAAGAATAAGAAGAATGAGTTGCTGGTAACTCATTGCGTATTGCTTTATATCAAGACGAATTTATTCCAGGTGAAGTTATTAGCATCTCATTCTTCTTCTTTCTTCGTGGTCAATACCATAGGCTGTCAAAATCATTATTTACTTTTGATTGTTTACCTGCTATTCTTCTCCATTTTGACATTCTCTGCATGCCACCATTGTGGCCGAAACAAAGATACGTTGTTTTGTTGTACGACTGTTTTTGACATTTTATGGTATCTGATGCAACAACAAACATGTTGTTTTTGGCAACTAGAAATTGTTGTAATCTTGTTATCACCTTATACATGATTTCCCCATGCTTTATATAGAGTCAATTACTACACCGTGAGACAAAAATCAACTTTTAGTTTCACACATGAGGTAGATCATATATACGTGACAGTAAGGGCATATGTATGTAGTCAGTTTATTCGCAGCTGGTTCTGGGCTCATTTGGCAAGGCTTCAAAGTTTGCAAAAACTCAATTTAATGAAACAACATTAAAAATATATAAAATGTTTAAAGAATAAGGTTATTTCTACTAAAGGAAAGAGGATGACGGCCACGATAGTTTAGTGGGTAATTCCCATAACGTTCTTATATTCACTATCGAAATGAAGTGAATGAGAATCAAGCAATGGCAAAATGACAAAGTAATAACAAATTGCCACACGTCCATTCGGAATCGGCGTTAAACTATAGGGGCCCAGCCTCTATCTCTGTGGTCTAGTGGCAGCTGAACTCTTATCAGTTAGTTAGTTGACAAATATTTGTGGCTATAATTTGTATTTATTGGAAACATAATGATGAAGGACTTGCAAGGGCATTTGAGGATAATAACTTGAAATTCAAATATTTTATATTCTTTTCTTCTGAAATATTCTTAGCAATATTTTTTTTTAGAAACTATGAACTATCCCCTTTCAGTTAGTATACATAAGATGATCCTTTAATAATTTTATATATTTTTAATGTGTTTTTTTTTATAAAATAAAATTTTTGCAAATTTAAAAGCTTTGCCAAATGCACATATCGATGGTCATACGTTGACCCCTCGTAAGTAGTCTTTCACCACTTTAGGAAAAGACGACAAAAAAGCAATAAATGTACATAAAGAATATGTAAAATTGGTTTTTAAATCATTTTAAATAAGAAAAATATATTTTTGGAATTATTATTATTTTTTTTTGGTTCAAACTTATTTTTATATATTGTTCATAAAAATTTATTGCGTTATTGTCCCGTCTTCCAAAAGTGGTGAAAAAGTACCTACAAGGGGTCAACGTATGACCATCGATATTCTATATTTCACCTCTACTTTCATTTGTATACTTTATGTGTGCAAATTGCAGTTTCCAGGGCTCTTCTGGTTAGATACATTTCTATATTCACAGTCAGTGAGCAGCTGATTTTCTTCAGTGCCATTGCCAACTGGCTATTGTAATTGTAATACTGACGGCCGTTTGATCTCTGATCACCAGTACACTCTGCCTACTTTTAGTCTCATATTAAAAATGACCTTTTTAGTTTGAGAACGATATCAACGGTTAACGTTTGAGATTTGAGAAAAGGATTATTTTTCAAATGTACTTCAAGTTGAGATTAAACAAAAATGTTTGTTGGACAGTGCAAACGTGTGAGTGTATTAGTGAAAAAGTGTTAATGTATTGGCTTTTTTGGACTTGCACGACACGAGCCCAGATGTTACGTAGTAAACTTGCGAAATTTTATGAGGACCACTAATGTGTGTGAATTTAACCCAGATATGCAGTATAAGCAGTACACTTCAGAAATTCTATATTTTGTATTGAATGTATTTTCATTTATGGGATAATTTAAAAATACCCTTATCACTAACAATTTCGAACGCATCTACTTAACCAAATGCAGCCCTGTATTGCTGTGCGACGCTTCGCCGACGTTTTCCATTAGTGTTGTGAGGAGTCGAATATTTTTTTAGCACGAGTAATTTGACTGAAATTGAAATAATTTGAAAAAAGACCTCAGATTGATTTGCGAATGATTGCGTTTTGCGGACGCAAAAAATGAAAAGCTAATGCCAGAGTGTGTGCTTCTGATTAGCAAAGCTGCTACTATTTGTACCCCCAATCGAACTTATTATTTTCAAAATAGCTTCAAATAAAACTATATCTGTGGTCACAAGGCATAACAACACAACTCGAGTTCTGTCGATTTCGAGTTATTATTATAATTGAAATCTTCATATCCGGTTTCATATTGTGTCAAAATTTTATGAATATCGGTTCAGTGGCTTACAAGATATTGAAGGAAAAATAGCACAACTCAAATTGATTTCTATTACCATTTGAATCATTGAAGTGTTGTCCTGGAAAATTAAAAAAACTGACTTATGCTGTTATGCCTTGTGACCACAGATATTAGCATTTTATGATATTTTTCATAACTTTAATATCAAAATAAGTGTGAAAGTGCAAGAGGATAAGATGAAAAAATTATGATTCATTCTATTGTTATTATTTACGTCAACTCGTTTCTAATATTTTTTGATTTGGAAAATTTTGTTTGCTAATTTCTTCCAAATCTCTTTCATTTCATTTCTTATTCATCTTCGTCAACTCGCGTTCGCTTCTATTTTGGTATATATTCGCACATGGCCATTTCAAGTTTAAACTCGACTCTATCAACTCGTATTTTAACAACTCGAGTTAAAGCAATATGTGACTTGAGCTGGGTCGATTATTTTTTTACTCGAGTTAGCGAGTAAAAAATACTCGACTCGTCACATCACTATTTCTAATTAAAGTAAACAAGTGAAAAAGAAAGAATTGGAGCAAAAGAGCGGCATAAATAAATTCACATTTAACATTAATTCCGTAGAAAATGAGCACTACTGCTTCACAGGATGCTTGCTACATATCACTGTTAGGTCTGGCCGAGTATTTTCGAACATCGCAGCCGCCTAACATAAAAAAATGCATTCAGTGCTTGCAAGCCTTATTCACATTCCAGCCGCCTTCGAAGGTGGAGGCTCGCACTCATCTACAAATGGGCCAAATTCTTATGGCGTATACTCGCAACATTGACCTGGCTCGCAATCATCTTGAAAAAGCGTGGAAACTGTCTGAGCCATTGATGAATTTTGATGACGTTAAGTTCGATACCGCCTCGCTGCTTGCACAATTGCACCTTCAAACGGAGCAAAATTCTTTTGCTAAGGCAATGTTGCGACGCGCTGTGGAACTATCACAAAACAATGTTTATTGGCATTGCAAGTTGCTTCTGCAACTGGCGCAAATACATGCCTCTGACCGTGAATATTCGCTGGCTTCAGAGCTGTTGGCAGTGGGAGCCGAATCTGCCGAAGAGGCAGGTGCCACATATTTGAAAGTTTTGTTTTTACTGTCGCGGGCAATGATTCTTATGATTGAACGCAAGACCAACGATGTGCTCGCATTATTGAATTCAGCTGGTGCCATCATAGATAATCATATTACCAATGCCCACCAGAAGGAGTATCTGAAAGTTTTCTTTTTGGTACTCCAAGTATGCTACTACTTGGCACTCGGTCAGGTGAAGACGGTTAAACCAAGTTTGAAGCAGCTGCAAATGTCAATACAAACCATAATGACACCAAATTGGCCCTCGGATGAAGGTTCCAATCAGAATCATTTCAATTGACTTGGTATAAATTTTAATGCTTATACAATTCTCTATTTTACACTGCAGTTATTTTTGGGCAGAACCCGCTCGAGATGTTTGTTTGGCTTCCCAAAGAGCAGCTGTACGTGCTTGTTTATTTGGTTACTGTGTCGCATTCAATGATGGCTGGATACATGGACAAGGCACAAAAGTATACAGAAAAGGCACTCACACAAATTGAGAAGTTGAAATCACAGGACGACAAACCGATTCTATCCGTATTCAAAGTAATTCTGCTGGAGCACATCGTTATGTGCCGCATGGTTATGGGCAACCGCGACTTGGCCATACGGGAAATTGCTGCAGCCCGTGACGTTTGCATAGCCGTGCCAAATCGAAGCTTGTTACGTCGCCATTCGGCTCAGCTACACTGCCTACTCGGCCTGTACTCCATGTCAACCAGTTTCTTCGAATATGCGGAACGGCAGTTTCTGGCCTGTGTAGCCGAGACGTCGGAGCGCGACCTGAAACTATTTGCAAATTTGAACTTGGCCATTATATATTTACGCACTAAACGTGATCAAGATCTAAAACAAATATTGGATGCAGTATCCACAGAAAACACGCATACCTACAGCAGCCAAGCGCTTATGGGCGGATTCTACTATGTACAGGGACTACATGCGTTTCATAAAAGTAGCTTTCACGAAGCCAAGTAAGTACACGCGTCAGTTTTTACATTCAATAACGATTAAAATCTGTTTGCTTAGACGTTTTCTACGCGAAACACTTAAAATGGCTAATGCCGAAGACCTTAACCGCCTGACCTCGTGCTCTTTAGTTTTACTATCACACGTCTTCCTCAGCATTGGAAATTCTAAAGAGAGCATGAACATGGTCACCCCTGCTATGCAGCTGGCCTCTAAAATACCTGACATACATGTACAGTTGTGGGGTTCGGCTATACTTAAGGATTTGCATCGCATGTCGAAAGATGTGCAACATGAGAAAGAGGCGTACGCTAATCACGTCAAATACTCAGAAAATTTGATTGCCGATCAGCGCAAATGCGTGCAAAGTGTTCATCACGCTTTAATTAATTGGTTTAATGGTGAACCGCCTATGACGAACAGTGGCGGATCTGAAGCCGCGATAGGGGGAGGAGATGGAGCAGTGTCACAGCCTTCAAGCAGTAGCACTGGAATGCAGCAGTCACAACAATTTGCACCGTTTTATTAATAAATTTATTTATCATCAAAACAATTTTATTTTCTTACAAGCCACAAAGTTAGTTTTTCGAACATTAATCGCAACTGGATTGAAAGTTTGGAATTATTCTTGGTTTCAGCTGCTCTAATAAGCATTCTTCTTTGGAAATTAAATTTTGTGTTCCTATGAAATTAAATTCATGTATGCGTGTGGTTTTTTTTTTATAGCTTAATCCAAGGAAAGCAAAAAGTTTTAATGATTGTTTCAAACGTTAATTATATTAAACAATACTGTAACGATCTGATTGTCTTAAGGCAAAGCTAAAATGGAAATTTCACCAACGCAAATTTGTTGCTCTTCCACTTAAACTAGTTAGTAGTAGGGTTTTTTTTTTAATGTATTTATCTAAAATTCTTGAATTAAACGAATCTCATGCATGGTATATTAAGACAAAACAACACATTAATTTAGGAAAATCTCCTCAAAGTCAGCAAATTTCTGATTTTATACTATGATAACCTTACAATTCAAAATCTGCATAAAAAATGTGACTTTGATGATTATCACATATCCTCCATCGCCATTTGTAATAGTTCTTCACCGTTGTTTGGATGATGCTGTCCTTGACATTCTTCATTCCCTGCCTCTGTCGACTCATCATTATCATCTACATTAAGTATAGTTATTTGAAACTCTTGAATTTTCTCATTTCCAGTCTTTTGCGATAACGTTGCTTTTGTTGCTTTGCACGAGGTTTTGCGTTTTTTAGCACCCACTTTACTTTCACCAGTATGAGTGCGTTGATGTATCTGGCAGTCACCCTTTTGCGTGAAACCCTTTTTACAATAGAAACATTTGTAGGGCTTCTCGCCTGTATGGGTCCGTCGATGGTTTTTGAGTACATTGAGGGCCATAAAACGCATCGGGCAAATGTCGCATGCATACGGTCGTTCCCCGGTATGTTTACGCCTATGTTTGATCAACGAGCTGGACGTGGTGAAATTGGCACTGCAATATTCGCACTTAAATGGTTGGTCGCCGGTGTGAGTGCGTTGATGTGAGAACAACTCTGCTTTCGTAACGTAACTGTTGCTGCATTGATCGCATCGGAATTTTTTTTCGTTTGAGTGACGCATAACATGTTGCTTAAGGTTTGCATTCTGGGTGAAGGACTTTCCGCAAAATGGGCACAGGAAGGGTTTCTCTCCGCTGTGGACACGCATGTGATCCTTAAGTGCGGAAAACATGGTGAAAACTGTAATAAAAAAATATATACAATAAGATGCAATTCTTTACCCCTTTATCCCCTCGTACCTTTCTTGCATACGTTACACTGATTTCTAAGGTTGCGCCTGTGCTCTTCAACCATATGTTCACCCAGATCTTCTTTCGATTCATATACTTTGTTGCATTCACTACAGATATGACCTAGAATATGCGTAGCTTTGTGCTCATTCAGGTTTTCTTCTGAAATGAAGACTCGCTCACATTCGTTGCACATGTAAGTAACAGCTGTGCACGCATTCAGTTTTTTGTGGTAGATGAGTGACTTGCGAAGAGCAAATCCTGCATTGCAACGATTGCAGAAAAATGCTAGTTTAGCAGGAGTGGTTTCAGTGACAATAGGTTGTGGTGTCATTTCATATAGAGTCGGATCTTCAGCAGATGATTTCACCAACACCGATTTTTCGTTGAGAACTTTCTAATGGTGGACGAATGGATAAAATCTTAACTAAATAAATTTATTTGCTTCTCTTTACCTTATCCATTTCAGTCTTACCGCTAAACTTCTTTAGCGGCGTAGTTAGCACTTTTTTGGCCAATGCTGCTGTCGATTCTTCTTCAGCTTCAGTTTGCGACAATCCATGCCGTTTGCACATATGCCGTCTCAGATTTTTCTTGCTCACAAAAGTCATAACACATGCTGAGCATTTGAATTCAATTTTTTGTAATGAATCCGATGTTTCACCCGATGCTGTTGTGCGCGTCGGCTTTGCAATAATACTTTCCTCCTCACTGTTGTAAATAGTGTAATTGAAATGCTGTTGCCGTTCTACGCCTTCACTGTCGACTACAGCAGCATCTTCGGTATATATAATTTGTGTACATCTACTTTCTTCGTCTTCTTCTTCATTGTAAGTGACAATATTAGCTACAGTTTGCCTGTCTTTTCCTTCTGGTGACTCTTCATTATCATCATAATTATAATTAGAGCTTGATAGTTCATAGTATGAACGTTCCGTTTCAAAGTCTGTCTGTTCTGCTTCTATCGGCGGTTCATACTCATCATCTTCCAATTCCAAAATAATTTCTCGACCGTGTTCTTCCATTTCAATGCCCTGGCTACGTCTCCTCTTTAATATTGGCTTCATTTTAGATCCAATAGTGTTACGAGTTACGCGAGGACGCTTCTCCTCAAATCCAATAAATTGCACTTCTGTCATGTCTGTTTCCTTTTCAATTTTCAATCTTTTACAAATTATCTGCTTGGTATCATTTGTAACCGCCACGTCTGTGAATAAAAATCGGGATGTGGTTTCTTCATCCGTTTGCGCAGCAGGTGCCAAGTTTTCTTTTTTGTCGGTTTGCGTTTCTATATCTAATGTCATCGTCTTTGCCGTTTGAACAGATTTATCAAACTTTTCCAATCCTGGTTCAACTTCTGCTTCTTCGGGCAAAGCGTCCACCAGAAGTTGACGGAGTGTTCGATTCGAATTCTCGCATTTAATTTTAAAGAAGTAGCACCGATTGATTTCGCTGATGCAGCTAAGGCATACCTTCTCTGGCATATTATCCGAACGTTTCGGCTTGTGTTAAGAAATTTATTAATGTTAAAACATTAAAAAAAAAAAAAACATTTTCAAGAATTATATTGAAATTAATGCTTACTTTAGTTTTCGTGAAATCTCTCAACATATCGGCAAGGCAGTTGGCGCTACTGCTGCCTCCATCGTATAAGGAAAGAAGAGGCCCACTCAAACCTAAACAAGTTCGACAAATCTTTTCAATATCTATTGAATCCATTGATTAATTCCTTTATGAAAATTTAATACACAAAAAGATATTTATATACAGGTGAACTCGGAAATCCCAATCAAAATTTAGCGTCAAGGTAGCAACGTTACTTTTAATAAGCAGTATCCAGGATAATGATAAAAAAGAAAACATACGAAAGGGTGACTACAAGGTCTAAATAAAGAATTCTAATGTATTTTTCTGTCTTGGAATCGACAAAAAATACGCATTAATTCAGTAAAATAAACAAAATTGCCTAAATTGCCGCGTTGCGTCCTCTCGTATAACTTTTCAAAGCGCGTCCTCCCAAGGGTTAAGGTAAATCGATTTTGCTTTATTTTTGTACATAAAAATTATACAAAATACTTTTTAAACTATTGTCAACATATGATTACAAACTCCCTGGATAAGTTAACTACTTTTTAATTTTTAGACGCACAATACTAATATGCAAAATATTAGTTAATGTAAAAAAGATTCAATGGAATAAAAGAAGTGTTGAGATATCTTAGAACTTCTTAAACATTTCTTTTGTTTTAAATACTTAAAAAACATATTTTTAATATTTGGGCTAAACACTCGTCTAAAATCGAAAGTGTAATTTTAGGCAGAACTTTCGGTTGTACCCTAGTACGTACATTCAGCGGCGATTCGTTAAATAAGTTTTACATTTGCCACTACAGGTATTGCATATATACAAAATTATGGGTCATACTGTGTTTTAGTAACTCTGAGCATACCGCAACACACGAAAACGTTTGTAGAAAAATATGTAAACAAAGTCAATCGCATCACAAAAGTGTCGCACAATTATTGCAAATCTGATGCAAATGCAGCCATTATTAACTTCTAAGCTCGTTGACAAAATATTTGAGAATTACAAAAAGAAATTTGAAGAAACTGGTATTGAAAGCAACAAAGCACTATTTTTTGTAGAACTTCATGCAATTATTGGTGAAGTACTTCAGAAAGCTTTCCGTTTGCTGGACGAAGCGCAAGCAATCATTATATACAGATCAGAAAAGCAAAGCCGTGAATTCGCTGAAATCAAATTGTGGCACGCACCTGCTATAAAGTTATATCCGAGAGTAAATTTCTGTCCCTGTAATCACTTCACGCAAAGTGTTCTAAATTTTAGTTTCAATTCTATTTTTTGTGAACATGTGATAGCTTTGCGAGTTGCGAAATTGTTGCAAGTTCCACGATTGCACACAGAAATCTTACAAAAACATAAATTCAACTCCCTGCTTTGTCAAATGAAGCCCAGTAACAGTACTGGTAGTTTAGTATAAATTGCATTGGAGCTGTCTAAAGTTATTAATTCGGATGCAGCACTCAAAAATTCTCTACGAAAAAGGAATTCTATGGAACGAAAAAATGCTAACTAAGCCTCAGTACACAAATTTTAAATTTGTAGGGCGATTGGATCGCATAAAGACTTTTTACTTGGGAATTAAAGCACTAAATTTTAGTGAGGTTAGTTTGCTGTACTCAAAACATAATAAATAAATAAATTTATATTCGAACATAATCTCATTATCAGAATGGTGCCTGTCAAATAAGCGAAGAAGGGTTTCGGGTCACTGTGGAGAATGGAAAGTCTATACAAGGAAGTTTATATTTCACTGCAACGTGTTTCTCAGAGTATTACATTGATGAAACAGTTAATTTCAATCTTAATATGAATGTTCTCTCTGAATGCTTGGGTATATTTTCTAGCATTAATTGCGGCATGAAAATATATTATAAAGGTGAAGGTGCTCCATTAATTATAGTGATGCAGCCGCAAAATGAATATGATATCATAACAGAGTGTTCTATTAAAACAAACTATCACGAAGAGCCTATTGAATTTAACTTGGATGAAAATAGTCCAAGCTTAAACGCTGTTTTTATACGCGGCCCCGATTTGGCAAATATTTTCCATGAAATAGATAAATCTGCAGAAGAATTGGAAATATTGTTATCACCGCACAAACCGTATTTCAAGATTAGTACATTGGGTGTTATGCAATCTGAATCCAGTGTGGAAGTAGCCAAAACTAGTGCCATGATGATACTCTTCAATTGTCGTGAAACAACATCAGCACGTTACCGAAGTTCACAAATGCGTTTGATTATGAAAGCATTAACAGCATCCACTCAAGTGGCTATGAAAACAAATAAAAGTGGCTTATTGGAAATGCATTTTTTGATGCAATCGGATGAAAACTCTGAATCTTTTATTCAATTTTACATAACGCCTTTGGCTGATATTGATTTGTAGAATTTGATTTTATGTTCAAGTAATAAAAAATTCATACCATTTGCAAAATAAGTGGTCAAGGAGATCTAATGCTATTTTTTCGTTTTGTTTAGTTTCTGGCCAAAGCCATTATGGCCAAAACATTATTTCGATGCTAACAGTGACGGAGCTAGGGTTTTTCTCGCGCTTTTACGTTCTTATCAAACTAATAATTGCATGGCTAGTTCTATATCAATAACATAAAAATGTGTTGGGTAATGAAAAACAAATACAGTGAAAACTTGATTCTTGCACATAATGAAAGTTTCGAGGTTGTCGCAAGTACTAAGTTTTTGTTTTCCATACAAATTAATAAGGGCTTACATACGTCTGTTCAGAATCTAGGTTAGGTAAGGTTAAGTGGCTGTCCGTCAGGACACACTTAGGCTAAATACGGCCCGTTGTGTTACCACATGGGTTTTTCATCCACACTCATTAGAACCTGAAAATTAGTCGATCCATTTAAACTTTGTTATAAAATTAAGTAGGTGCCCTAGGTCAGTTGACTCAAAGTCGGATAGGTCATTTAAAAAATATTGACCAAGACATTTTTCCTACAGTTAGGTTGGCAGAAGCATAAGCGGTGAGAAATGGATTTCTCCTCTTCTTCATCTTTACAGCTTCTGTAATGGTCGTTTCAGCTCAGCTCAGAAGTCAGCGCAAAACTGATTCAATTCAATACATTTCGTCAGCAGCTTGAAATCGACGGTACTTTCCTGAACTTTATTCAGTCTAATACAAAGTAAAAAAACACTATTCAAAGACAAGTCCAAAAATGTAGCAAATATCGAAGTAAAAATTTGCGAATGTCGCAAGTACAGAGTAACTAATGAAAAAAATTTCTGTGTCACAAGTATTGCGTATGTGCAAGAACCGAGTTTCTACTGTACATTCTTTATCTCAAAATTGACGATCTGTAAGGATCTATAGTACAAGTATTTGATTTCCTAACTCAATTACAACAACAAACGATTATTAGCATACGTAGTTAGTGTGAATTGTGTACCTCGTAGGTAATTTCAATGCTTTAAGACCCGCCATAATTTTTAACAAGGAATATTTTCTGCAAAGCAGAATAATAGTTTTCTCAACGGTTTTTTTTATCGGAAAACCCCTAATTGTTTATCTCGTTATGCTTAACAACTTTGCTTCAAATTCGTATCAGTTAAGATAAACAAACTTCTTAATAGCCCCTGAAGACCCCATTTTCCCGACTTGTGGGAGAATTAGATGTGATAGAAAAAAACTGAGTACGTAGTCGTGATCACCGATCCTAAGTTACTATAAAACGTTACGTTGGAAAATCTCGCGCACACAATTTTTTTTGAACTGTGTAAATCTATTGCATATTATTGCAAAAACTGTAAAATTTAGGAATAAACTGTAATATTTGTGGGAGCCATGTTGTACAATCTGCGTGGTGCTAGAAGAAATTATTTTATACTTTTTATTCCGTTTTAAAAACGTGGTATATTAAAATTTTTTTTACTTAAATTATTTTTTATATGAACTAAAGAATTTTTTGAATTGAGTGACATACGATTACGAACTTTGGTTTTAAATAAGTTCATTGCTCATTGTTTCGATAAAAAATGTTGTTAGGATTATTCAGGAAATGGATTATTTAGCGGAGCATTTAATTGGCCACACTGCGTGCATTATGTTGTGTTTATGTCGATAAAGCTGTGGTTATATTGCGAGTATGCTCGGCGAACACCATGAAATTGCTGTTGGACCGAACACAAAAAGAGCGTCTTTACTCACACCGCGGTGTATTGTACACCGAGCACTCCGAGTATTCAGGGTGGCAATGAGTTATTTTACAAACCAGTATTATATATAAAATAGTATTGAACAAACGAATATATTTTGACAAAAAACAACTCTGCAACGAGCTGAATGTAACTACCTTGATCGAGCACGGGAGAAAATGTTTTGTGTCCGTCGAACACCGAGCACCAATATAACCAGGCGCTAATCATGCATGTTTGTCTACTTCGAAAGCTTCTCACCGTCTCACCTACAAAGTCGGCATACAAGCATCAAAATACTGCATGGTCACGCAGTGTGTCAATGAGGTAAATAACAATACGTACTTTCCCAGTAAACACTTGCAACCAAAGAGTAAAAGAAAGACTGAAAAAAACATTCTAGCAGAGAGACAAATAGCGGAAAAAGTACGTGAACAGAAAACTAGTAGAAACTTGCAAGTAAACAGCTGATCGATTGTTTTGACAGCTATTTTTTAGCGGAAAAAAATATTGTGCGATTGTGATTTTTGTAAATTAAATAAAAATATAAAATGGAACCATCTCAAATTGAAATAAAGTGTCCAAAGTCCTTCAAACGAGTGAAAAGTGGAATGTATAGAAAATAGCATTAAAATGTGTAATTAATGAATTACTTTATACTACTAGTATAGCTACTTTTTTCTCTTTCACTTTTTACGATCTCGTTGCAAGTTTTTCTAGTACGTGAACACTTTACTAGTAGAAACTTGCAACAATTTGTAACAATTTTTTTGTACGTGAACAGACCTATTATGTGACAAGTGCAGAAGGGACTCATTTTAGCTTTTTAATTACTTTGCAAAAACATTGCTTGAGAACGGAGAGAAAAAGAGAAATGATTCGTTGTTGTTTTTTGTTATATTTCGAAATTACAAAGCATAACGCAATCGATCGAATTTCGAAAAGCAATGAAAATAATTTTGTAGAAATTTAAATTGATGCTTCAGAGTCATAATCTTGTATGTGCCTATTTAATCAATGGGCGCTTACATTTTTTCTAAATTTCGATGTTGTGAGTTCCCGACAGGCGTCTATCGATCGTCTACTCACCATCCGTTATCCGATTTCTTGTCGCCCGTCGCAATTGTGTTTAAGCATTATTAGTAAATGAACGATGGAAAACCTTTTAACTATCGAAAAATTCGATAGTTTCTATTGGATAGTTCCCATCACTAAAAATTACTGAAATGTCAAATATGTTGTGATTCCAAAAAAGTAAGGCGTGCTTGTTATTATTTCATTTTAAAAAGCCTACAAACTGGAGATAGAATTAGAGCGAAACCATGATAATGTAAGTATCTATATTTATGAGGGATAATAGTTTTGTAACATACTATATTTCTTAATAAAACGCAGGCGCCAACAGTTTAAGAACCCTGAAGAGGGATCCGAATCCGATGAGCTAGAACTTGATGAGATGGTGGAGGAAGGAGTTGCAGTCGTGGTGGCTGAAGTGGATGAGGATGAAGACGAAAACGTATCGGAAGTTGGCGACGGTGGTGTATCAGATCATGATTTTGAACTAGAGGGTGAAGGAATTGATTCTGACGAGAGTATAGAGTTTGATCCGAATGCAATAGACTCAGATGATTCCATGTTTGATACAGATGATGACCGCGAAGGAAAGGCAAAAGATAATAAGCCATTTCAAATAAAACCTAAGTCAGAAGAATGTGACGCAGATGCGCCGGGAACTAGTACTGGTGCTAATGGTTCGAATGCAACTCTGGAATTGAATGAAGATGACGAAGATGATGAAACCGTGCGCGCTATTATTGCTGCAATTAAGAAACCACGCAGTTCACCACCAGAAATAAAGTTGGAAGACTTTATCACCGACATATGCTTTCATCCAGAGCGCGATATTATTGCGCTGGCTACGATCAGTGGCGATGTATGCCTTTATAAATACACAAACGAAGAGAATACATTGCTGCGAACTATAGAAGTACATGCAAAATCTTGCCGTGATGTAGAATTCACTGATGATGGTCGCGATCTACTAACTTGCTCCAAAGACAAATCAATCATGGTTACTGATATGGAAACGGAAAAGTTAAAAAAGTTCTACGAAAGTGCACATGATGAGGCAATAAACAAATTGTATGTTATCGATGAAAATATGTTTGCTACCGGTGACGATGGTGGTACCGTGAAATTATGGGATTTGCGTAGTAAGGATGCAATTTTTGCATTAAAAGAAGTAGAAGATTTTATATCACAAATGTTAACGAATGATGCTAAGAAGTTATTATTAGTAACTAGCGGCGACGGTTATCTAACGACAATCAATATTGGGTCAAGGTAAGATCTGCTGTATTATGTATTAGTGCAATAATAAATAAATTTTGTTATCAAATTGTAGAAAACTTTATGTTCAGTCCGAACCCTACGAAGAAGAACTTACATGCATGGCTATCTACCGTGGCGACTCGAAACTTGTTGCTGGCAGCTCCAAAGGACGTCTTTATACTTACAATTGGGGGCAATTTGGATATCATTGTGACATGTATCCGGGCATTAAATCTCCCATTGGAGAAATGATACCAATAACAGATCGGATTGGCTGCGTTGCCGGCGAAGAAGGTATCATACGCGCCTGCCACATTGCACCCTTTCGCAATCTTGGCATTGTCGGTCAGCATAATATGCCGATTGAATCTCTAGACATTAATAACACTGGTGAATTAATAGCTTCATCGTCACACAATAATGATGTCCGATTCTGGAATGTGAAATACTTTGAAGATTTTGGGGATATCAAATACAATGAAAAGCATAATACGTACAAAGAAAAACAACACAATTTACCGTCTTCAAAATTTTCAAATGCAACCGATTTTTTTGCAGACTTAGCTAAAGTGCCAAGTGATGATGGTGGTGAGTGAAACAAACTGGTAAATTGTTGTGTTACTTGGCAGCACAATTGAGATCATCCATTTGGTTTTGTATGCAACTAAGTTATGAGATTTTCAATAAAGTACAGTCAAAACTTATTCCATTGTTTTAATCATCAGGTTATATACTCTAAATTTTAAATTATTGAATTGTTACTATTCAATAACTAAAATTATTTTTTGATCCCCATACTCGACTGCGAGAGAAATAGGTATGTGCTTAATTTAGTTTATAAATATAACAAACCCTATTATGAATAGTAGTCCAAGGGGTCAAGGCAGACTCCCTCCCTTTTGTTAATTTTTAAACATATTCAATTAGGTTATGAAATAATGCTTTTTATTATTTGTAATAGATACATCACATTGCAATTACGAGATATTAAAATGTTGTTTTTGTATTATATGACTAACTATTTTGAAATGCTACAAAAAGTCAGTGTTCGTTCGTTCGTACGCAATACATCAGTACAAGTATTCAATACTTTGTTCACGCTTCCTACATCCAGCAAAAAAAAAAAACTTAACATTACTGAAAAATAACATAAATAAATGGCTTTTTCGCCTTTGATAAATAATAACGATATGTAAATAATTGCATTAGTAGACTTACTTAAAAAAATTAAAAGACAATAAACTAATTAATTTATATTATTTTACGAAGTAATTGCACAATTAATATTTGCAAAATAAAAACTTTATCATATGTCGTACAAAGTAGTTAATTGTAGTTTTAAATAAACAAATACTTTTAAAGTAGTGGTAAGTAATTTTGGAATGACAATTTATGCGAAAAAAATAGTACCCAATTTTGAAGTAAACCAGATAAAGACAATTTTGGTGTGTATGGGGTGCGCATGAAAATCGGAAATTGATAAAATTTTGCTGAAAAAATTCAAAGGAAAATAATTTTGTAATTGACGCTTTCGTTTGCTTGCACATTTGGTATTTTTGTGCAACTTATATTCGATTCTCTTTATGAATGGCTTATGCACGTTATACTTGTGCATATATAGGTGCGACTGTGTACTTGGACTCCTGTGCTTGATAGTGTTAGTTATCATTTTAAAGTTTATATACGGAAACTCAATGTATACGCAGTCTTTCGAAACCCTGTGCGTAACGTTAATCTATACTCGTATGTTTAATTTCCTTTAAATACTAAAAATAATGAAATAATTAAAAAAAAAGACCCATTATTATGGTCTGTAGCCATTGTTGTCGCTGCTACCATTGGACGTTGTTACACTCGAGTTGGTGTTGGTAGCAGCAGTAGCTTCCTGAATTGCTTTCTGCTTGGCACGGCGCGCTTTCTGTCGCGTATGCTCAATTTGAAAATCTTCCACACGCAAATTTAAGCGCTGTATGTTATTTATAATAAACTCCTCTTCAAGAAATCCTTCCGGGGGTGAACGTAGCACCTCGAGAGTTTCACACAATCCGTTGCATTGTTTGCGCACCTTATGTCGATTCAGTGTAGCACCAAGTATAACTAAAGCAACTTTAAACACGACCCGAATACCCTCAGCTAGAAAACAATCCCATACACGCAACAAAGTTTCCCAAGGCAAAGTGCGCGTCATGGCACACAAAAACCAATCGGTCATATACAATAAAGGTTCCACTTTATGCTTTTGCAGGTGACGGTACACAGGAGGACAAGTTTTCTTAAGTAAACCTTCCAAAATGCCAGCATCATTTTGCAGCACTTCCAAGCCAGAAATAAAGTAGTCTTCCAAATAACTGTTAAAAGAGAAAGAATTCACAAATTAACACAAAACTTATTCCAAAAGTTATTATGACAATTTTTCAACTCACACATCGCATACGCTCACAAACACCCAAAAAGCATCCTCCGCGGGCAAATGCATTAGTAAAAATGCAGCGATGGGCGCTTGTGCCTGGCAAAATCCTACTTTAGGATTGTATATTGAGTAAGCCTTTAGTACATTGAACAATTCAATTTGCCCAACTTTATCCTCATCCAAAAACATTTCGTGAAATGGAAATTGACGATGTTTATCTTTTTTGATCTCTTCGATTACTTGTTGATTTCCGGGTTTCTCCAAGAGCTCCTTGTACACATTGGGATTTTTTTTCTTCAGTAAATATGCACCTGATAGGTAGAACCATGCTTTGGGACGCACAGATTTCGGTATACCTTTGCGACAACGATCACGTATCTACAAATAAAATATATATGCAGGTATGTAATATAAAAATTTGTACATATGAAAGTATATTGTAAATGAATACACATACCTTTTTATAATTTTTTGACATGTATATCGACCAATTGTCAATCATATACAACCACTTTTTTTCTCTGGCTATAATTTGAGCTTTTGATAGTGGTTCTTTTGGTTTATCTGTGCGCTGAAAACCGCCATAAAACCCATTGCGATCGGGACAGCTTGAAACGGTTGAGCATAAGGAGATAGTATCAACAGAGCGTGGTGATGTCGCCATGACAATCTACATACATATGTAAGTATCTAAGGAAATAAAAATTAATTTTTAAGTAAATATAAATTGCTACCTTAATTTGCTTAAGTCCTAACATAAAATTTTTCAATATCGAGTGTTCGATAGATTATGATAAAGCGTGCCCACTTTCATCTGCTCTGAAAATTTTGCAGACATATACCGAAAACTTATGATTTGTTCTTTTAGTTTAAATTAAAAATTCTGGAAACAGTACTCCAAATATCAAAATGATTTTTGATTCTTCTGTAAAATTTGAAAAATGAGTGTTAGGGCTTTATCAAATTAAAGTAGTGAAATACAATTCAAAGAACGCATATAACTACGAAAAGTTTAATTGCCTAAAAAGAAATAAATTGAAAAGGTCAAAAAACATTAGAATAAATTGAAAAAATCGCCCACATAAAAATTCAAAATTTACACAATTTCAATCACAAATGGGCAAACCAAAAAATACCAAAATTGGTTAAACTATTATGCTCAAAAACATAAAATGGTAATCATTTTTAGGCCAATAATTCGAATGACGGAAAATTAAAACTTTTCAGAATACAATAATAATATAAAACTCACAATATTTGTAAATATTTTAACTTGAATGGTTGATTATTTAATGCAAAATTTTGTACGGCTTTAATAGAAAAAAATAACAATGACAACAGTGGAAGACTACTTATGACAAGAGACTTATGTTGTCCAAGGAGGCTCAAATTACTACTGGTTCAGAAATAAGCACCAGAATCTCCTTGATGTAAAACCCTTTGCTAGAGGACCAATTATTGCTGGTAAGAAAAATATACAATAAAAAATCTAAAATTTATAAAACTACATCATTAAACATTAAATATCTATATTAAATTATTTATTTTGTAATTTTAGCCAACCATGTTCGTTAATGTGTTTTACACAACAATCAACCACATTTATTCCGAGAATCCAAAAAAAAATGTGGTTGATTCCTGTGGGAGAAAGCTTTGTCTACAATATGCAACTTTTTTTTCTGTTTCAGATTTAACGTTTCAGAGATTAACTGACGACCATTAGACTACTTTTTTTTAAGACTCGACTTTGAAAGCTTAAATAATATTACAAAACAACCCGACTTTAATATGTAATAAAATACCTAAAAAAATTAAATGATCTGCAGGCACTCACAGTAGAAGTGAAGTGGAGGCATTGCAATGATTATGCTCAAAAACATCGACATGGTTGGCTTGGTATATCTTACACACCTGCTCAACCTATTAATACGAACATCGATCGTGCCTGAAATTTGGAATGTCGGACACATAATTTCCATCCCTAAACCCGGGAAAGCCGCAGATCAAGCGACACCAACACTGCTTCCCGAAAAAAACACAGCACCATCACCGCGCTGGCTACGATGTCCCAAATTACGCATGGACTTAACCAACGTAAACTATGCGATAGGACTGTACTCGTGGCACTTGACCTCGCGAAGGCATTTGACACGGTCAGCCACACCACAGTGCTGCAATGTCCTTAAACGGTGGACAGCAAACTACTTGAGTGGGAGGCATGCATATGTAGAGTTCAGAGTTACAAAATCAAAATACAGGCGCGTAAAACAAGGCGTACCACAAGGTGGCTTGCTCTCACCCCTCCTGTTCAATTTCTACATATCGAAGATGCCTTTACCTCCTACCAACATCATGTTGGTGTCCTAAGCAGACGACTGTACCATTCTTGCTACTGGCAAAAACGTTGATGAAGTATCCGGAGCTGTTGTAGCCTACATGACCTAGCTGCTTTCTTCAAACGCCGTCATCTTTAACTTTCGACGGAAAAATCTACGGCAACCCTATTTACACCATGGACTACTGAAACCAGAACCACGCTCGAAATTCAAGTGGAAGAACAACTAATCCCCACAGTAAAATACACGAGAAACTCGGCGTGACTTTAGATAGCCTTCAATCCCTTACTGCACATGCTACGAGTACGCGTTACAGTGTCAGCAAGCGCAACAATGTGCTGAAAGCTCTGGCGGGTAGTACGTAGGGGAAAAATCACGAAACAATCCTTACCACGTACAAAGCCATCAGCAGATCAGTTTTAAACTATGCTGCTTCCGTTTGGACACCAGCAATCAGCAACACATAGTGGCGCAGGCTCCAGGAAAGCCAGAACTCAGCTCTACGCACCGTCACAGGCTGTCATCTTATGGCTCATGAGGATCACCTTCACGAAGAGCTAACATTCTAAAAGTGAACGACCACGAAAAAGCTTGGCTCGCATGCCACATGGACGACCACCCGAACAACGACCTTACTACCGTACTGTATTAAGAAAGACCTGAGGACCTACAACCAAGAGATACAATCATTTACGAATAATAACTCTCTGAACCACTCCAACAAGTGTCTCCACGCCGAAGCGGTAGCAAACGCGACTAGTGTGTACCAGCTGAACGCAGTTCTAAACGAAAGACCCCCGCCTGTAGCTCTGGTGGAACAGAAGTTGCCCAGGAAAAAATGTGCACCCTGTCACAGCTCACGTCGTGATATAACAAGTTCCACAATCATTACCTGACAAAGATTAATGCCAATGTCCAAGACTTCTGCCCAGATTGCGCCCTATCGCCGCACGACACATTTCATCTCATCTTTTTGACTGCCCCGCACCCCACTACCCTAACACCACTAGAACTTTGAACACACCCGATTGAAGTGGCTACTTTCCTAGGACTAGAACTAGAATTAGAAAACAGTTAAAATAAAAATTCTTCTAAAGTTTTTGCAGTCTTCTTCTTTCTATTTCGTTGTTACTTATATAACACAAGAGAGGAAAGTCCCGCTATATACAATCAAGCAGAGACATCTAGGTCTGCTCTTTCACTAAAGCACATGAGATAAAACTACGAGAAGTCGACTCTCTGTTAGATTGTATGTAGCCGATCAACAACTACATAACTTCGTTTCTTACTGGTTTCGTATGAGTGCAACAAAAACACGATTTTTCACGTGACCGTTGTGGTTGAAGCTTTTGCACTTTTCCTATTTTCTGAAGCTTTTTACTGTTGATACTTTCATAACACATTAAAGGAAAGCTCCTATATACAATCAAGCTCTTTCACTAAAGTACATTAGTTAAAACTACCAGAAGTCACCTCTCTGCATGATTGTAGGTACCCAATCCCCATATGACCTCGTTCGCTAAACACTACAGCATAACTTCGTTTCTTATTAGTTTCGTATGTGTGCAACATTTTCGATTTAACCTAATATATAATGAAGTTTCACTTCAAACGACATATATGAGGAATTAATAAAGGAAGGCAATGCAATTTTGTGTATGGCGGGTGCTTGTAATAATTGGATAAGAGGAAGTCGTTTTGGACAAGTGAGCGTGACAATTTCCATACAAACGGAACGTATATTTTTATTCTTTTTTTTTTATATGTATATTATAAAGTTTCGTATTTTCTTAAATATACATATAACAATGGTTGATTTTGTTATTAAATACATAATAAAAATAAACAAACTTTACCAGGGTCAGTTTGGAACGGCTCCCCGAAAGGGGCTTGGCCAGTGTGTTTATTAAATCAAACGTGTATAACTATTTGGCATTTCTTTATATTCTGCACACGCATTTTTATTCGATATTTTTCTGCAGTTGTTAAATTAATTTTTTAAATTTTTCTGCGTATATTTGAAAAATTGTTATTATTAGTTATAAACAAAAGCAAATGCAAAATATTGTTTGTGTATAGAATACAAATGAGTAATAAATATTATGTCGTAAATCGTAAACACCCGTCCCTCCTACCGTTTCTGATATATGTATATACATACATACATAGCAACATATGAATGTTTGTGAAATGTGGTGGGAGGGAAAGGTACTGTGTTGCTTGCTACTGTTGAATTCCGCAGCACCACCATCATTATCATCTTCTTACTACTACTCACCTGAGCTATAGATCCTATGTATATATTATTCTTTGCTTATTGTTTTATTTAAAATGTCAGAATTCTTGAATTTTGTATTCCTTGATCCATGATCAATAAATATTTCGACAGTATTAGCGTTGGTTAAATATCAAAAACTTCAGTTTTATATATTTGCTTCCTTATTTTTCTTTCAATCACTCAATTTAAGCTAGATTTGTAATAATTCATTTAATTTATTACACGACTGCATAATAAAGTTTATGTGAAATTTTGACATTGGAATTAACATTTTTATTCCAAATTGTTGGAAGTGACTTTTTATGGTATGGCAGTACTGTTGTGAATAGGTGTATATAAAAAGTAGCGACTGAATTTATTTGGAAGCTCGTACTCGTCAAAATGTATTGAATTCTTATTTCATGTTGTATAGTACGCTTTCCGACAAATGCAACAATGATTAATTCTTTAATTTACGATTTTATTTCATTTATAATTAGTCTGATCCACAACTTTTTGATAAGATTTATTTTATTTCAACACCATATTTTTTGTTACAGTTTTGTATTTCACATTTATTAAATATTATTGAAAAGTTCACAAAAATGTTGCAACTTATCCGTAAATCAGTTCAATTGAGTAAGAACCTTTACAATATCGAATTTGTAAATAAATCTTCACAGGGTTAACTTTACTCAGTTATCGAGATCGATGTTTTATTTCATGTAAATTTGTTCTCATACTTGTTATAATACAATACATAAACACCATAATTATAACTTTTAAATTGGGGTACATTGAGCTATTGAGAATTGAACTTTGTTCGGATGTGTAGCACAAGAAAATTAATATTTATGATTACTTCTTCCATTTTGTTGCCATGTTTTTGAAAAGGTTGCTCAGGCTTGCGACAAATATCATGTCTTGCTGCGTTACCGGATACTCACCAAATGTTACAAAAAACTTGTCGAGACTTTGCCAATGCAGAGCTTGTTCCTCATGCGTCGAAACATGATCGGGAGCACTTGTATCCTCAAGATCAGATAAAGAAGATGGGAGAACTTGGTTTAATGGCAGTTGCAGTGCCTGAAGAGTTTGGTAAGGGATTTTTAAAAATATTTTTGATTGAAAAGCGCTACGATATACATATATCTTATTATAGGTGGAACCGGACTTGATTACTTGGCTTATGCTATTGCAATGGAGGAAATTTCGCGCGGATGTGCATCAGCCGGTGTCATAATGTCTGTCAATAATTCCTTGTACTTGGGTCCCATACTTAGTTTTGGTAATGACCAACAGAAAAAAAAATTTCTTCCACCCTATACATTGGGAGAGAATATAGGCTTTTTTGCTTTGTCCGAGCCTGGCAATGGATCTGATGCAGGTGCTGCATCAACTACTGCAGTCGATAAAGGGGACCACTATATATTAAATGGAACGAAAGCTTGGATTACGAATGCTTACGAATCTGGTGTTGGCATTGTTTTTGCTACAACGGATAAAAGCCTAAAGCATAAAGGAATCTCTGCATTCGTTGTTCCAAAAGGACTCAATGGATTTACTGTGGGAAAAAAGGAAGATAAATTAGGTATACGTGCCTCATCTACATGCCAACTAATTTTTGAAGACTGCATTGTACCAAAAGAGAACATTTTGGGACAGCCAGGTTCTGGCTTCAAAATTGCTATGCAATCATTGGATGCTGGACGTATTGGAATAGCAGGCCAAGCTTTAGGAATAGCACAAGCCTCTTTAGAACTTGCTGTAGATTATGCACAAAAGCGTACGGCATTCGGTAAACCTATTAGCAAACAACAAGCGATACAGCAAAAAATTGCTGATATGGCATTGAGAGTAGAATCGGCACGTTTGCTCACTTGGCGCGCCGCTTGGTTAAAAGATAATAAAAAAGCATACACCAAAGAAGCAGCAATGGCAAAATTGTCGGCATCAGAAGCGGCAACTTTTTGTTCGCATCAGTGCATTCAGGTGCTCGGTGGAATGGGTTATGTGACAGATTTGGCCGCCGAGCGATATTACCGCGATGCACGCATTACCGAAATCTATGAAGGCACATCGGAGATCCAGCGTTTAGTTACTGCAGGATGTGTACTAAAAGAACTGTCCAATTAAAACAATCTGCATTTACTTATATAAGAACTACAGTCGAACTTCCTTATAGCGAATTCGGAAGCGTCCAGAAAATTACTTCTTTATATAGAAAATTCGTTATACAGAAAGGATGTAATTTTTTTTGTTTCTTTTTTTAATTAAAACCACCTAAGTCCACCTAAAATTTTTGAGATTTTTGACTTGGGAGATATTTCTCCAATATACTAATACTTAAAAAAAAAGATAAGCCAAAAGGATATAAATATTACAATTTGATTACTGAACACAGACAATTGTTGTCAAAATTTTCAGTGATGGAGCTTTGCTTTTTTTATTGCAATTGTCATTTTCTACGTTTGGGGATTTTTTTTCGCGGTACGTTTCATTTCTAAACTCACTTAAAGTAGAACGAAAAACCAATAAAGAAGTTCGACTGTATTTGAAAATATTATTGGCGAATTTATTTAATATTGGGTATATTTTAAAATTTAAAAAATAAAGTAGTAAAAATGCAGTTTGGTGTTTGTCATAAATGTAAAAATAATAACACAAAAATACCTAAAATAAAAGTACTTTATGCATTACAATGTTATGTTACTATAAAGGGACTTTCAAATGGACATCTAATAAATTAATTTATCAGACTGTTTTTTGATTACGACACTGTCTGTTATAGTGATATCTTCATGTTTTTTTTTGTGTTCCTAATGCTTTATCATTTTACTCAAGGGATATATATTTTTTCCAATTTATTATTAATGAAGGCGTCAGGGAGAATACTTATTGTATTTAACCCTAGAACCCATACCTTGTTTTTGTTACTTAAATCAATTTGGGGTTCCTCTGCACCCCTCCGTAATCAGCTCATTTTTAATTCTCAGTTTTTCTACAACTGAATTAAAATCCTTAAGTATTTGGATGATAGCGAAGTTAATATACTTTTCTGTTTAGTAATATTTTGTATGTAATAACACTATTTTGTAGAATAACTCTTTGCCACCCTGAATACTCGCCGTGCTCGGTGTACAATACACCGAGCATATCGTGTTCGGTGTGAGAGTGAATACAGACTTTCTCCTTGTGTTCGGTGCAACAACAATTTCATGGTGTTCGCCGAGCATACTCGCTATATAACCACAGCCTTAGAATTTGAATGAACAATGATGCCAGAAGAATATCAAAATGTTCTTAGAACTAGCAGATCAGACGATCGTCTCGGAACCAGCTACGGTTCCTTATCGGTGATCTTTGTGATAGTTCCCTAAGTTCAACAATCTGAATAAATGAAAATACTGTAAAGTAAATGAGAATTACAAAGACAGTTATTTTCATTGGATAGTATTACTGAAAGGAACTACTACTACCGTTCTATGTACTTTTTGCCATTCTTCTTTGACACTTGTATTACATATTGGTCAGATTTTCTGACATCTAATATGAACCGTGTCTGTTTATCATATGAAAAAATTTTTTATTGAATCATTTTTATATACCTAGAAGCATTTTCAAACATTTTCAAACATTGATAAACGAGATGTTTGAAGGCGTTTGTAACAACCATATGCATAATGTGCACCAAGGATTTAACCCAAATTTTAAAGTTTTTTGTTATGTATGCCATTCAAGTAAGAAATCTGTCTCTCCGAAATTTAAATAAAATTCTTTGGAAATCGGTAAAAGTATTTAGAATATAAAGAGGACATTTTTGAAGAAGATCATTTTAAAAGTATTGTATTTTGATTATGAAAATACTTTATAGAACCACACTCTACAAAATATTTTGAGAGCTTTTATTTCAGAAAAAAAAAACAACAAACGAACGGTTTATTGGTTTTTGATATTTTATTTAATTTATTTATTTGATAACAGCTGACGAAAATGGTTTAAGAGAGTTTTTTCTCATAAACAAAATTATTTGTCAAAATTTATTGAGCGAATACTTGTCATAATTGTCAAATCTCAGAAGACCTGAGTATATTTCAGATTACTTTCTGTTATCTGGCATACTGTATACTGTGCCTAGAAGCAGGCCTTCTTCTTCTTTTTTAATATTTTTAATTTGGAAAAAATTTTTTAGGGATTTTTAGTTCTTAATGGGGATACTACGCACCTCATATGGGTTTTAGGGTTAAGAACGTCACAATTCATAAATATATGGAATAAAATAATTTGAGAGTTTTTCAAAGTTTTAATGATGCGTATACGCACAAAAAAGAGATATATTTTACTACAGATAAAAAAAAGTTACCAGAACACGTAATCGCTATCACTGTTGTTCTATCGCGAATAGAGAAACTTTACAAAAAATAAAAAAAATTTGATAATACCATTTGCTGTTTGAATTTGTGACGAAAAAGATGTGTTATTGAAGATTTTTTGTTTTTCGACGGGTTCGCTCTCGGACTTAATGGGTTAATATAAAAATTGTATTTTTTCAAAACGGAATCGGAAACGATATGTTATTTACTGGTAGTAGCTTACACCTGAAAATATAAATTTAAAAGTGATAAGTCCTTAGAGACAATTAGTTGTTGCTTTGAATTTGTTGTTACTTTGAACGAGTCTAATAATCTCAAAAGGTAAAATTTATGTTGAAAATCTTTTTTCCACAAATGAAATTGCCATCTTCCAAATTATATTTATAAATATTTGACTGATTGCTCTTCAGGAAGGTTTAATCATATTTGTATCTGTTCTTTACTATTCACACTCAACAACACTAATACGTAAGTGAGACTTGCGTGAACATACCCGCCAATATTGATTAAAGTAGGATTCACAGCAGATATTGAGGAAACATTTTTATTTGAAAAGCAAAATATATATATAATTGTGAAAACTATGAGAATATTTTGTTACGTTAGTGTGCGTTGTTAAAATCTTTTTTCTATTCCTTTGCTTTCATAATTCCAACATTATTTAATATTAGTTTTACTTTGTATTTTTTTTGTCAACAAATAAAAATATCAACGCTGAGCGTATACTATTGATAACAATGATATCGTTCATTATGAATTGTTTTCATGAATCTTTTAATACAAAACTATTACATGAATTAATTTTTTTAATTTGAAATATTGATGAGTGATTTGATTTTTGTGAAAAAAAAAATAAATTTTGTGTCAGCGCAAAGATCAAATATGGAAAAGGAAGCAGCCTTTCTGAAATATTTATTGTAAGTAATTTTTTATTTATTTGAAAAGTTATTAATTGTAAATTGATTTAAAAGCAAATATCAATAATCGACGGTGATGCAATTATGTAGAGGAGGATGCAATTGCAAAGTGTACACATTAGTCCATCACGAAATTATAACTGGCGATTAGCTGTGCCAACTCTCTCTTTCCCTTTAATTTTTTTATGTGAAGAGACTCAGAACCAGAGAATATTCTCTGCTCAGAACTGTCAAAACCATTGCTTCTGTGTCGTCTGCTCCCTATGCATTTGTTTTTGAATTTTTGAGATTTTTGAGTCCTTACAGCAGCAGTACAAAGCAATGTATTGCTATTGCCTGTTGTAATGCTGTTATCACCTGGTGTAATTCTGCCAGACATTGTTCAATCGTAGGCTCTAAAAATATACCTAAATATTGTGATTGCTGTACTATCTATTAAATCCTCGAGAAGATCCGTGTAGCTTAATATATATGAATTTTAATTTTGTTCTCATGCTCGTAGTATGTACGATTTTTAAAACATTAAAAATGTAGACACTCAAAGCATCACTGAAACTCTTCTTCCGCTATTTACACTAATAAAAAATTATATGATACAAATATTCGGGTTTCACTGAATACTTAAATACCAAAACAATTTTAATACGATTAAAATAAGTTCTTAGGATTACAAATCTAAATTCTAATAAAAAAAAGATTTTTAAAAAGAACAATTTTAAGAGAATAGTTTCAATATACATATATAACGTATGATTATCTTGAAATCATGTCATCTATAAGTAACCGGGTGTGAATCAGGTATTATTTTAATGCAGCACTACCTCAAAGCAAAAACAAATTGAGAAATAATATAAAAATAAGAGGTCGGCCACAAAAATATACATTTATTGTTGTGAAAAATATGTGAAAAACAAGATGCATACTTAGAACAATTGATTAACAAAATAAAGCATGATGGATTTATTACATATACAAGATATATTGACATAATAAAAAAGTAAGCAGAAAAAAGACCGAAATAAAAAACAACTCGTAACAAAAAATGAAAATAAATGAAAGCAATTAAAAAAAAAGTCAGCAAGAAGAAAAGTTGGTATGGTTGGTACTAAAACATAAAAATAATTAAGAGAACAGTCAGTAGTGGGCTTCAAAGATATTCAATTGCATCTGCATTTGAAAACATATGCATATGAAAATTTAATCACAAATTTCAAATTCTGAAAATAATAGGTGTAGAGGGTGTCTGTTTTTTTACATCGGTATATATGGTATTATAACAAAATATAAAGGAAAGTAAATAATATTTCATTTATCAACTGCTTTCAATGTAAATTATGCACAAGTGCAGCAGCAGTATGAGCACATAGTCATTCGGCTTGACACATCTATACAAAATGACAAGAATCGTACACAAATTTTTAGATAGGAGACCTATATTTTGTCTTTGTTTTATTTCACCATACAGCAGCGCCTCTTGTATATTCCGAAGTTCGCCAGATGATGCACAGTTGAAATATTTCGCAAAAAGTTTTTATCAGTTTTGCTATCGTTCATTCCTACTGTCTTATTGCATATCTTGAATTTTAATGCTTTTCGAAAGTTATAAGTGTATTGTTTATTGTTGGCTTTTATTAAATTTTATTTATTTAAAAGAAAGTTTCTCTTTTATTTTCACTTTTCAATTCAGCTACTTGTAATATATTTTTAGTTTTGTGAAATTATAGTTTTTCCATTAGGGTGATTTAAAGGCTTTCCAGTTACTCGCGCTGTGTTAATCCGATTAACTATCTACTTTCGACTTATAAATATAAAAGGAACATACATTCTACTATTAGTATCTTAAACAAATATATATAATATATAAATATATCATATATGTTAGTGAAGCTTGAAAACATTACTGTTGGTTTCTACTGGTTCCAGTTTCGAAATGTTCATATTGGATGTTCGATGTCAAATTGCTACCATCCAACATTATTTTGAATACTTGTAATGAGAAGTTTAATAGTAAATAGTAGGAGGGAATTTATGTTAGTTATAATTGAGTACGTTTTCTTTTTTTTTGCTGCATTAACCCTTTGAGTCCATCTTTTTAATTGGGGTTGACGGATGAGATTTACGTGAAATTCATGATTGCTTAGGACTTCTACAACTAATACAAACAAATTCCACGCCTCTGTTTAACCTTTATTAAAGCTTGAACAATTAAACTTCTGAAGCTATAGACAAAATCTATTAATGATCTTTCTTAAATTTTCGGATTTGTACATTTTTTTTGGCTCTTATAAATTAACTAGGAAAGCAATATTCGCACAATGATTTTTTTTTTAAATAATTCAATCAGCTTTGATGATCAATTTTTGGGCACGAAAGTTCAAATTTTCAGTAATCCAAATTCTGTAGAGGACGTCATGTCTGAAAGAGTTAAGTATTTGCATGTAATATACTATCTATAAGGATAATGCAAAACAACCTAACTTTGGTTGTACTGAAAATTATAACAAAACAATTAGTTAACCTACGTAGGATATGATTGTTTCCAAATGCAACAAAGCTCTTGAGTCTGTAAATCGAAACACAAGGAACTTAAATGATTGTTTCCTTTAAAATGTTGTTTACTTCGTTTGTTATGTAGATCTATTCTAAAATACTGAAATGCAGTTTGGAATACTTTCTATATGGTTCATATTAATAGACTTGAGGGGCTCAGCGCAGATTTACTAATTATGTTTTAAGCAAGTTGCCTTAGTATGAATGGTCTGCCTTGGTTTCATAATCGAAATAGATTTTTATGCCTTGAACTTTCTACTTCTGCGGCACACTATCTCCTGCGCAGCTTTTGCTCATGGTATTATTAGTGGAAGAATCAATTGCTTATATCTTCTATCTAAATGAAGTTTCGCGGTACCGAATGTAAAAATTTACGTTGTCAGTTGCTTGAACTTTCTTTTCACAGAACTAATTATGGAATGCATGAGCCGATTAATAATATCTGTGTAATTTTTAATGAATTTTACTTTGGCGTCAGTAGAGACACTTTAAAAAAGTGTTTGCCTCCCTGAACTGCCTGCCTAAACTATTATTTGATGCCATATCCATTCACCTTGGTTTGGTTTAATTAAATTGTTAACTTTATTCTGTTCTTTTAGTTTTAACTTCATTAATATTATGTCCTTACTGTATGCATTTTATTATTAAAAATGCGCTGTATATATGTATTCATAAGTTGCCTAGGTTTATCAGTATACCAAGCTAATAAATAATGAAAAATTCCGCATCTAAATTAAACTATTCCCAAAACTTGTTCCCTTTTATCTCTAAGTTCTTGTTTATGGATTTTTCTGTTAACAAGTTTGCATTATTCTTTAGTTTATCTAGTTTTAGGCGATTTCTATTTAACTATTACAAGTGTTATAGTCTGTAATGATTTTTGTTTTATAACTTCAAATAACGAAATTGACATGAACTTAAGTCATGACTTTGAAAAATTAACCTCTAGATTTAATTTTCATAGTCTCCTAAAAAAACTATCATTTTTGTTTTTATTGACAAAGTTATTAATAAATTCATAAAGCTATTATCAAATACCTAAAAAAAAATGACCTCATAGAGAGCTTAAACTCTACTTTTTGAATTAGGGGCATCCGAAAAGGTCCTTGTAATAGTCGTATCTAAATCTATATATTGCTTCAAATAAAAAAAAAAGATAGTATTGAAATTTGTATTTGTATTTTAAGGAACTAAAATTGTTTATATCGCTGCTTCCTACCACTCTCTAACGGCATCAATATCATCATCAGTTAGCATTTTAATTGAATGGAGCTGGTTTAATTTGATCGAAGAGTATTATCTTTGTTGATTGCAAAGCGAACTATTTTCGTATTTTTGCAACGCATTAGTACTCCAAAGAGTGTATATCTGGAAAACGACTTGCAGCGTGCCACATCGAAATCACTTAAAACTGTACGTTTGAGCAATGTCGCACAGCATTGGTGCCGGAGGAGCAGGAGTTGATAATAGCAATCTCAATACTCAAGCTGCTACAGAATATCGGGAGGTACATTGGACTTCAAGTGTAATGGACTCGTCACGTGTTTCCACATGTCTCATATCAATGCTTCTGATTGTTTATGGAAGTTTTCGTAGCTTAAACATTGAGCAAGAGGCCCGAGAACGTGAGCAAAAGAAACGAAATGAATCTATGTTAAATCTTCTTACAGGCGAACCAGTAGAGCAGGAGCAAAGTAAGTAGTCTTTAACCCAATGTACTTACTTTCATAACAGTTTAGGTGATAATTATCTCTTTGCAGACAAATTTGCCACCCTGGATACCATGCACGCGTTGTGCTTGCCATTAGGCGCCTCTGTTTCACTGTTAGTTATGTTTTTCTTTTTTGACTCGATGCAGCTATTGTTTGCTGTTTGTACTGCAAGTAAGTGGCTTTATTGATACTAGCCACGACGATTATTTTAATTGCTCTTTATATTTTTTAGTAATCGCTACTGTTGCACTCGCCTTTTTACTCTTGCCTATGTGTCAGTATATCATACGACCCTGCGCTGATGGAAATCGTATTTCCTTTGGTATATGTGGACGTTTTACAGCAGCCGAACTATTTAGTTTTACACTATCTGTGTCTATTGTATGCATTTGGGTACTGACTGGCCATTGGCTGCTTATGGATGGTAAGATTTCAATAAAGTTTCTAATGGCTTTTCAAAAATAAAATGAAAATTATTTCGTTCGTCGCACCCACTCCAGCTATGGGCATGGGTCTCTGTGTGGCTTTCATCGCATTCGTTCGCTTGCCAAGTTTGAAGGTTTCTACCCTTCTTTTAACGGGTCTCTTAATTTACGATGTCTTTTGGGTTTTCTTTTCATCGTACATCTTCAGCACAAATGTCATGGTTAAAGTAGCTACACGTCCAGCGGATAATCCAGTTGGTATTATGGCGCGTAAACTGAATTTGGGGAATATTGTTAAGGAACCACCGAAATTAAATCTACCCGGGAAACTGGTTTTCCCCAGTATACATAATAGTGGGCACTTTTCCATGTTGGGTTTGGGCGATATCGTGATGCCAGGTTTGCTGTTGTGCTTTGTTTTACGCTACGATGCGTACAAAAAGTCACAAGGTGTGACATCAGATCCGACGCTTCAACCACCTAAAGGAGTTGGCTCCAAGTTAACATACTTTCATTGTTCTTTGTTGGGGTAGGTGGATTTATGATTTCTGATTTATAAGTATTAAAAATAAATTGATTTACTTTTTATTCTTTATAATCGTTAGTTATTTCTTGGGTCTTCTTACTGCCACTGTCAGTTCCGAAGTATTTAAAGCAGCACAACCGGCGCTGTTGTACCTTGTACCATTTACATTGTTACCACTATTGACAATGGCTTACCTGAAGGTATAACATAATTTCAAATAATTTTTTGTTTTTTTTTTTACATTGCATTGAAATTTACAGGGTGACCTACGTCGTATGTGGAGCGAACCTTTCATTACACATCAACCATCTAAACAACTGGAAGTCTGAGTGTTCATTTTTAATCTTTTAACGTATATTTAATTGATCGTATCATTTAAGTTTAGAACCTTTGAATAAGAAAACAAAAACACATTTTTTTTACCTGTTTAGGCTCGACATTGTTTTAAAACAATAAAATAACTCGCCCGTAATTTAATTATGTACTAAAAATATGAATTGAAAAGAGAGTACTTTAAGAGATAGAGATAAATTAAGCAGACATTTAAAGTGGAGATTGTTAGTTATAGATATGCATTGTAAATTAAACAAAAAAAAATTGAAAGCATCAAATTTATGTTTTACAAGCAAAACTCAAAGCAGCTATTATAATTATTTCTGATAACTTATTTATAAACTTATTAATGTCAATTAAACATTTGTTTAAGTATCTTGTACAAATCAAACCATTTTTTGAACATTTCCTAATTTTGGATATCAATTGGAACACATTCAAAAAATCAAAAAGACGTTTAAGTATGTCTTCGAATTTATATTGCTTATATTTATTTTTAAAATATTGCATGAAACAAAAGAATTACAGTGAAACTCGTTTTTAACGACATCGCCTATAATGACCAATCGGTTATAAAACATGCTTGGTACATATCGGCATATCGACTAAAGCGGCGGGTTTTCCTAATTTTTTGTTTCTAATATGCTTAGTTTTGTTTAACAGTTAAAAGCTTTTTGTGTCATTTCTGAATTCAGTTCATAAAAAATGATGTAAACGTGATCAAAAATTAACGAATGGTGCGTTCAAACTGTTCTCTAAAGTAAAACGACCTTTTAACGTTGTTATAACCGATTTTCACTGTAATAATAACCTAAATATAAATAATCGAAATCATGTACATACAACTGCTCTTTGAAAAATAAATGAAGTAGCAGCTTATCACATAAGTCTAAATATATAGGTACATGCATACAGAAATACAAACTTCTTTTAATTATACATAACAACATAAATAAAGTAATCAGTTGTTAAAATTTAAATTTTCGGAATTTTTAGGAATATACCTGCATATATATTAATTGCCTCAGTCAATATTAAAACGTATAAAATTTTTTATTTTTTTTTTTAATTATTTTTTTTTTTTTACAAATACAAATTAACTCTTATTTATATAAGTTTCGCAACATAATGCCGTATCTGTTAATACATGCATCTCGTTTTATGTCCGATCTCGAATTTCCCGCTGCAAGCATCATTTTCATCAATGTATCATTAAAACAAAAAGCACACAATAAATTTTTTGCCAATGGAATATGTTTGTTTTATATGCCCTGAGTTAGGTGATATTCTTTTATTTACAATCAAACAACTCTTTGTCGTTTTTGTGGTCGGACCATGCTCATTGCGTCTTTGAATCGTAACTATGTACTTGGAATTGTATCGTTTGCACAGTTTAAGGACGAATACGGCAAAATTCGAGAGTTCAGTGCAGACTTAAGTATTACGTAGCAAAGATCAGAAATTTACAAATTCGCTTTCAAAGTTAAATGTGAATTTTTTGCATTTTCATAAAATTCATATCCTAACATTACATAGGTGTTCATTTATTGAGGTTCGAAGATAATTTTTGTTTCCTTTTTGGTACATTATTTTGAGTTTCTGTGCTTAAAGTAAATAGTAGTCACTGGAATTGAATACCTTTTCCAACAATAAGTATAATTAACATGCCCTCAGAAGCATCTCTGTGTCACAAAGAAGAAGAAGTGTTTCTCCTGTTCGTTCTATAAAAGTATATTATGAATATAGAAATACATTGAACACGATTTCAATCCACTAAGTGCAATTCAAAAGATAATGGTGACATTTGTGGCAATGTTTATAATTTAAAACGTCGTAAACAAAGTAGGAAAATTCTATGGATTTTCCACACTAATCTGTAACATAAAAGTCTCCGCTCAATGCAATGCTATAGTGGAGAGTTGTAGTTTGTTAATAACCAGTGTTGCCTTTGTATGAGCAATTCTAAAGAGTTACATTCCTTTCCTTACATTTAATTGGAGCTTCTTTGAGAAGGATGTGCAAAAGCACTTGCAAGTTAATGTAAAATTCATATGTATTCGAAAAACAAACAAGAATTGTATTGAAATTAAACGAAGGAAGTTAAGGTGAAAAAGAAACAATATTATATCGCGGCAGCAGACTCAACTTGTAAACAGCAGCTTCAGTGCAAAAAGTCTGGAAAGGGATCAAAGAAAAATATCAAAGTCAAAATTATTATGGGTGGAAATAGTCCGGCAGCAACAACGAATACATTTAGTGCTGGTGGCTATATTGGCCCTACAAGCAGTAATAGCATTGGAAGTGGTAGCAATGCAGGCGCTGTGGGCGGTGGTGACCCTATACCAGGATCGAATGGTTCTTCGTCCGCGTATGCCTACAGTACGTGTTGGGAAGAGTTTTGTGACCAACGTGCACGCATAGCAGCGGCTGATTTCGCCAAATCATGTATTAGTTACATCAATGGGAATTTGCCGCCCGAGGAGGCGCGCAATATTTCACACCGAAGCTTTGCACAAAAATTTGTCGAATCATTTGCTGAACACTATGATAATGAATTCATACGTAGGCGTAACAACCTAAAGGTGAGAAATTTGTATTAAGATACATTGTATAATCTGTTTCAATTTTGTTTCTCCAACTTAGACTGGAAATAATACGTTTTCCTTCTTCAGAAGGCTTTCCTTCAAGGGTTTACGCAAGGGAAAGGTTTGATATTCTTTGCGATTACAGTAGAAGAGTTGTTTAAAATATTTTTAATATTAGAATTTTCTTTTCTTTCAGTCACTGTTCCACAAGAATTCTGAAGATTCAGATGGTGCCGGTGGAAGTAACAAGCAAAATAAAACGAAGCTTGCCAAAATTGTGGTCGAATGCCGCAAAGAAGGCATTGTTAACAACTTAACTCCAGAAAGCCTCGATCAACCGACGGGTACACAGAAATGGGAGAAATGCCGTCTCGCTCTTGTGAAAGCAGTAGGCGGTTACATGTTAGAATTTTACACGCCACCCAAATCGACAAAGGTACGAGTATAAAGAAATTCTTTGGATTTCATTTACTGTAGAAAAGACTTAAGGTTAATAATTTATTTGTTTGATTAAAGCCTCGTAGCGGCGTATTCTGTTTTCTCATTTCGGAAGCACGTGAAACTACAGCACTCGAAATGCCCGATCGCGAGAATACGTTTGTACTTAAAGCTGACAACAATATGGAATACGTAATTGAGGCACCAAGTGACAGTGAAATGCGATCGTGGTTGGCCACAATACGTTACTGTATGCGAGCTCCTCCTACGCAACAGCTTACAATTGAATCGGATGTTATTGGTTCAGCGATGCAAACATCTCCAGTAACAGCAGGTTCATGTGGAAATTTGGTGGAGGGGACCACTGGCACAGGTTCAGTTAACGCTGTACAAAATCCTCAATACCATCAACAGAATACTTTGAACTTCAATGGCAATGCCGTCCCAAGCAGTTCACTTTCTGAAAATGCACTTGCCTCAACAACAGCTGTCGTTCCAATTGGAGGAAATGAATTATCAGTTGCTATATCAGAAGGAGCAACAGCACCGGACGTCCCACCACGCCGGCCAGGAACTGGCGACCGTGGTGAGCAGCGCCTATCGAGTTCTAGCAATATTGATACGGTTGAAGGCGACGTTGATGCCGATGTAAATATTGCTGATCTTACTATGGAAATGAAGCTTTATCCATGGTTCCATGGCACATTGCCACGCTCAGACGCAGCTCGTATGGTTTTGCATTCGGAAGCAGCATGTCATGGCTCCTTTCTCGTCCGCCAAAGTGAAACACGCAAAGGAGAATTTGTGTTGACGTTCAACTTCCAAGGACGGGCCAAACATCTACGTATGACTGTAAATGTGAAAGGAGATATCCACGTTCAGCATCTATGGTTTCCTTCCATACAAGAAATGCTTGACCATTTTAGACATAGCCCAATACCTTTGGAATCAGGTGGCACATCAGATGTTACACTGACTGAGTGGGTCCCCAAACAAGTTCCTCATACCGAAACAACTGTTGCCGCAGTGGGAGCAGATACCGGTGGTAACACAGGTGCCGCCGAAACAACGAACAATGCACATCAGCTTCAGCAACAGCATCCATCACCGAGACATGTGAGATAGCCTACATTTTGGAGACAATTCAGTGTCAGTGATTATTTTTATTTCATTTTTGTGTCTGAACATTTTTGGGATTTGTTCAAGTTTTTATTATTGCTACTATTTCGCAATTTTCTCAAACGCATCTCAAACCATCGTAACACCCTTTCTAATACTAAAAACTCATATTTAGTGTTATAGGCTGTTTGAATAAATTCTAAAATTCTTATTTGCTTTTATTGTTTGTTTATTAGTTAGGATGTAATATTTTAAATTGTAGCCAATGGTAGAATAGTGAGGCAATGATTCCCATTTGGAGCAAAATTTTCATTATTAAAATATATAATAGAAATTGTAAAATGGCAATTAAAATTATTGCATCACTTCTATATGATAATTTTGAAACCCATTACTAATGAAGCTAATTTACCTTTTCACATTTCAGCATCATGGACATCCTGCTGCGGCCGAAGTATATGCTAATGCCACACACGAGACTGGACGTGCTGTTGATAATCAGTACAGCTTTGTTTAAATTGTTGGTCTGGAGAAGTAAATGTAGACAAAATTCTTTTGAACTTTTGAAATACATACGTATGTTTGTTATTCACATATTTTGTACCCTAACTTTAAGTTTGTGAATTGGTTTCTAAACCTTTTTTTTTTTTGGAAAATCCAGCCTTAGTGCCATCAAGAAATATTTAATTTCTGTTTTTACTTTTGACCTTAAGAAAGTGTGTGTTCAATCTTGAAATTACAAATATTTTGTATATACCAAATATTTATTGCATAAGTAATATTTGCGAAAAAATTCGAAAAGGAAGGAAATATTTAAAAATTAGTACCTATTTTTTGTATAAAGTTTGGAAATCAAAAAGTTTTTTATTTTTTATTTTAATTAGTATATTCCATGGTGATTTAATAGGCTTAGTGAATTTATGCAAAGTATCGTAAAAATTCCAGTTGAATCAGAGAATCATCCCTTGTGAATGTGTAAATTTGGATTTGTAGATTTTCCGGCTATGAATTAGGTGTTCGAAAACTGTTATGGACTGTTGAAATACTTTTCAGTGATTAAAATTTGAAAAAGATAATATACAATGTACAATTAATAAAGGTAATATACAACTTTCTGTACGACGAAAATTTAAGAGTGAAATAATTTTCGTAACCTTTAATACTTTCCACATATGCAGACACTTTTAACACATGTTGCTAGGATAAGTTTTGTCCTGACAGTAAGGTTGAACCAGAGAGTTACTGAAAAAAGAACAATACGTGATCTTAGACGTCATTGACTATATTTTGGAAAATAACTTGAAAATTAATAAAATAACTGCATCTACTATTATATATAATCCTTTAAAAAATAATTAAATAATCTAAATATATTTAATTTGAGAATTAAGTAGATTGAGAAGGTCATATGCTGATAAATTAAATTTGTTTATCATGGAATTGTGGAATTGATAATGATGTATACTACAAAAATTTATTAAAATAAATACATTATATAAAGCTACAAAAAAGAAGATATATGTATATTTATGTATGTATACGCTAAAAGTAAATAGATTTTCCTTAAACAGCTTCATTACAATTTCGCTTGAAAGTTTATATAAATATTAATTGATTTCAATAGTGTTTTTAAGCTTTGATTTGAAGGATGAATTAATAAAGAAATAAAAACATTATATCTTAATATATAAAGTGTGTTAATTACATGGAAAGAAATATTTTTGCAGAAAATAGACCCGGTAGGTGGCGCTGGAGCCAAGATATTTTAATAAGTTTTATTTATGGTTCGGTTTAATTCATATTCAGAATATATGTTAGCTATCGGAGATACAAACTTGAAAATATACATATATCTGTAATATATATCAAAAAATCCATATTTAAAGCAACTAAATAGAAAAAAATGGTTACTAAAAACAGACTTGGTAAGTGGCGCTGTAGTCGAAATATTTACGAAAATGCGTTTTTGTGGTCTGATTTGGCTCATATTCAGAGTATGTGTGTGGAAAACATTTTGATGTAGGTACAAATACTTCCAATAGGTAGCTTTAGGAGCCTCACATCACTATTTTTATGTTTATACACATTTGACATTTGGTTATTTCATATAGCACTTAAAAATGTTGAGAAGTAATTTAAGGATACGACACCGAATAACACAGCTTGCGAATTGCCCAAATATTTTTTATGCGACGTCATATGCGTTAAATATTAAACGACCTCACTTTCGTCTTCTCTGCTTCGTATAAAAACACAATAAAAGAAAACAAATCAACGTCGTATTTAGGGGGTTCTGACCCCAGATAATATTCATATAAGTAAAGTGTTTGGAAAAAATTGATACGTTGAAATTAAAAAAAAAACAGCTTTGCCAGAAAAATTAGAATCAAATTGTGAATTTTTGATAAATGTCGTCATCGGAAATTTATTTTATCCTTCAGTTTGTGCACATTTCCGCTTGATCGATTGAACGGTTCTTGAGAAAACAACGTTTAGGGAAAAATTATCGGATTAAATCCGAAATTTTAGGAGGCAGTCTTAAAATGTTATTTTTTAATGAAATGTTTTTTAATTTTTAAGTCGTCGTTTTCCATTAGTTAAGTATTATGTACTGCTGTTTGATAGGATCCATCAAATACGTCATTGTATTCACATGAATCTCCATTCTAAGAACAAGCCTGCAGGCTAAAAATAGTTAAAATGCTTTCACAATAATCAGGCTTCAGTACATACAGACTTTAGAAGCCTAAACGAGGGGTGGGGGTTTAGAAATAAACCATCCTTCCCCTCTTGGGCCGCTAGTGATTGTATTTAATTTCTTGGATTTAAACATCAGTGTCATAAAAATTAATAATGGATTTTTCTTTCCCATGATAAACATGAAAATAAATTACATAAATTGGGCACAACAAAATTTTCCGAGTCAGCTATGTTTAATATATTTGAATATTCGAATAGAGGTGATAAGAAATTATAAAAAAGCTATCGGTCCGGAACGAAACAAAATAATAACGGTTCCTAATCGCTTCAACCGATCGGACACTCTTTGTTATTACAAAGTTTTAAAGGACTGCGAAGACCATCATTAGATACGTTGGTCAACATACCATCTCTTCAAGCTTTTATCTCATGTAGGATTAACCGCAATAGGCATTGGTATAATACATTCTGGAGATCCGGGCCTTGAATTTTCTTTTTTGTAAACACTTTTTTTATCCCCATTATTGTTTCTATCGGAGCTTGTGTCGGTAAAAATCCGAATACCAAATACATTATTTAAAATTTATTTAATATTTTTAATTTACAGGTTTGCCTGAAATATAGCTAAAAGTAAAATTTGTTTGTTCCTTGGTGAAACTAGATAAACTAGGAAATGGACACAACTGTGGAAAGTTACAGATACCCAAGGAAGAAAATTTGCTTGGGTTACCCATAACAGTTACAGCAACAATTTTTTTTGGGCTACGTGTAACACGCGATTAATATGGGCAACTACAAAAAATAAAAGCATCCATAATGATAAACATATTTTTCTAATGATTTATTTGTCTTAAAAAAAATTTGTAATTTTGGATCCGTGCTAAGAAATGGTGAAAAATCCCGTTTGAAACTAGCGATTTTTCCATTTTGTTCCACAATTATATTTATGTAGACGATTCTATAAGTTCTTCAAAAATGTCCATGGCACTGCTTTCTCGGGAGTTGCTCTTTATTAGCGATATTTCGATTATTTCATCATCATCACCCACACTGTTAAGAGAAACATGGGACGCAGCTTCACTTCTCTCATCATTCTCATAAACAACAATAAATTCTTTATTGCTATTGTTCGATTGATGCTGCGACTTTTTCGATTTTTCTGCTGTTTTTTTATTGCTAGCTGTAAATATAAGAAATTTTATCACATTCGACAGAAGTTTTCGTAAAAAATTACTAACCTTTTGTGGCGCTAGAGTTGTGGCGTCTTTTCATATGTTTGTTGTAATTAGACCAATTAGTAAAATGATGATTACAAGAAGCGCAGGAATATGGACGTTCACCAGTATGCAAATTAACATGGGTCTATGAAGAGAAATACATAAAAATGTAAGCATATACACATTTTAAATTTCATGATACCTACCATAAGGGTGCTTCGAAATCGAAAAGGTCTCTCGCAGTGTTCGCATTTATACGGCATCTCACCGGTGTGAGTTCGTTCATGAGATAGCTTTGCATCCTTGGTTCGAAATTCTTTGTTACAATGATCGCATTTGAATTGTCTTATGTCAGTATGCACTAACGCATGTTTTTCCAAGTTAATCGATGTCTTGTAACTGTAAAAAAAAATTTTTGTTAAAAAAAAAAAAATAATAAAAATTAATTTGTGATATGAAAGTAGATTAAAAGGTATGTTCCAGATTTTCATTGGAGTGCAGCAACTGAGCTCAGATTCAAAATGGTTTTTATTGTCACATATAAGACAATTTTAATTTATTTCTTTGAGCAGTTCTGCCAACATTTAATTTTAAATAAGTAGGTACTTATTTATCAGTAAATGGGTTCAGAAATATTGGCCACTGTGGTTCAAAAATCAACAATCTAGAATATAGAGAGCTTTATATCTTTCTAGTTACTAGTAATACCTTTTATTGCAAATTGTGCACTCAAACGGTTTATCACTCCTATGCGAGTTCGAGTGCACATCCAAGTTGGCTTTTTGACGGAAGGCATGTCCACACACAATACAAATAAATTGTTTATCATCTAAGAGTCAAAATTGTTACATTTGTAAGCATTGAGATGAAAACTACTCACCGCAATGTACACGCTTATGGGCGCTTAAAGCACTATTAGATTTAAAGGTTTTGTCACATAGGTGACACTGGAAGCACTTTGCTTGAACTTTATCCACATCGCTGTGTTGAGCACGTCCATGAGTTTGAAGAGCCTTCTGATTGATAAAACCTTTTCCGCATTTTTCACACAGCAAAATAAGTGGATAAGAGGAGGCAGCTTCACATTGCTGATACCTGTGCAGAGCAAGGTGAGCGTAACTAACGCTTTTCTCATCACATGCATCACAGCGTAAAGATAATGCAGGATGGTGGCGCCGTCGAACGTGATTCAAAAAAGCATGATAACGTGTACAAATCTTCTGGCAATCCGTACATTTATATTCCATTTCAGAGGCCTTCACGTTATGCACTTGCTGTACGTGTTGTTGCAGTTTCGCGAAAGTGTTTGCTGGGCGAGGGCAAAGGTAACATCGCCAGGAATAACAACTCCATTCGTTTAAATGCAATTCAGTTGGAATAGACTATGGGGGAAATAGGTTTATATTTTGATCAATAGGTTTTTTTTATTGTGATCGATATAAAGTGGAGCCTACCATTTCATTTTTAGTCTCATCTAAATGCTCTTCATCCATTATTTCTTCTTCTACTTCAATTTCTTCGGTTTTATTCAACACGCTATTGTTTTGTATCCTATCATTAGACAAATCTGTTTCAATTTCATCTTCAGTGGCACTGTCTACCTCCGATTGATTTATGTAATATTCGATTTGATTCATATTTTCTCCGCTTTCACTAAATTCGTCAATTGTATTGATGATTGTATTACTTTTTATATCGCCCACATGCTCTTCCTCCTCTTCTTTACCTTGGTGAGACGTTTCATTTTGTAAGTCCAAAATAGCGGTATTGTGCATAGTTTTAATATTGTTTACTAACTCCTCTTCCTGATTATGAGCGTTATATGTTTCTTTTTGAATTATAAGCACGCAATCTTTTTTTGAATGAATATCCCCCTCTGTTGCATCATGTAATTTGTCTACATGCTGTTGTATATCCTCATCAGGATTCTTAAAATGTATAGAGGGCTCCAGTGCTTCTACTAAACTACCTGCAAATGTCATGGTATGACTCCCTTGACACTCCATTGATGTTTTTGCTGAAAATAGCGCAGCTAACGATTCTTGCGCTTCTTGTACCTTTGTATAAAATACATATACTAATTGCAATGACTGCACGCAGTCATTACATACGGACTTGGGCAAAGCATTGTTCAAGCAGATTTGCACTTGACAACACTGAAGCAGCTTACGGAACACATCATGATTCGTGTCTGTTATTGTTGTGGCTAGAAATTCTTGTTTACGCAAGGAGGCACACAACCGACAGATTCCCACCATAATGAAGTTATATTCGTTCAATCTGGAATAACGTGCAATTAGTTAAGAATTGGCAAACTTAATGTATTCTCTAGCTCACTTACCTTTAAAAATGTGCCTAATGGTGAAGGATAATTTTCAATTTGAACTGCAAGAAAATTTTTGTTTTTGACGATACTCTAATATCCAGAAGACTTTTGGTTTTTTTTGTCGAAGTATACCACAAAACGCGCAGCTGTCACAGTCAGCTGATTTTGAAACCCAAGCCAGCATTCTAATTTAGTGATGTGCAGAATCGATACAAATTATCGATAATACTCAAATCGTGGATGCGTATAAAACTTTAATAAAGTAAGAGAGATTGATTGATTCAGAAAGCGAAGTGGAAGTACTTTTAAAGATGTGGACTGGAAATATACTGGCACTTATTGGATATTTAAAATTAAATACTGAAATGTTACAAAGGTCTTACTCTGAAGAACTCGATTGTACGCATCACTGTGAAGAACCTTTGAACTTGGCATAACTACATAAAACACAAGTACTCTGCATGTACAATCTATTATTTTAACATCAAATTAGAAAAACTTTAATGGAAAACTTTTTATGTAAAATGCCCAAAGTTGAGTTACACGCTCATTTAAATGGTTCACTTAATACTAATTCAATATGTGAACTTGGTGAATATCTCTACGGCGCCAATTCGGAGGAATTTCTGAAACTAACTAGACGGTTTATAGATTTTGATGGCCTTGATTTCGACGAATGTTTTGAAAAATTCAAATTTATGCATGAGCTCACGGCTACGCCGAAAGGATTGCGAATGGCTACATCACTGGTGGTTCGAGATTTTGTACTGGATAATGTTATATATTTGGAGTTGCGAACCACTCCCAAAGCAAATGAGCACATGACGAAGCGTGAGTACTTGGAATGTGTGATCAACACTTTGGAGAATACCAAAGAAACATTCAATACGATAAATGTGAAACTGTTGCCATCTATAGATCGTAGCCAATCAGTGACATCAGCTGAGGAAACTCTAGCGATAGTAATTGAATTACGGAAGCAGTATTCGCATGTTGTAACGGGCATTGATTTCAGTGGAAATCCCAACTGTGGGCAATTTAAAGACTTTATTCCAGTGCTGCGGAAAGCTCGAATTAATGGGCTGAAACTAACGCTACATTGTGGTGAAACAAAAAATCATTTAGAGATAGCAGAAATGCTAGAATTCGGCATGGAACGCTGTGGTCATGGTACGTTTCTCAACGCTCAGCAAATACAGCAGATGGGTGAAAAGTATGGGGCTATTGAGTGTTGTCTTACGAGTAACGTGAAATGTAGAACGGTAGCCTCTTACAATGATCATCACTTTAAGCCTATCTTCGAAACAGGGAATGCAGTGATCTGCACAGACGATAGTGGTGTCTTCGATACAACTCTTACACAGGAGTTTCTAATAGTAGCAAGAACTTTCGGTTTGCAGAAAGCGGATTTCTATAAATTGGCACTGAATGCCATTGATCATGCATTTACTGATATGAAGGAAAAACAAGAAATGCGGAACAAAATTATCAAATACTTTGTCGAAAATTAGCACTGGTAACGGACGAAACTCTACAATTTGTTTAATATATTTACTATTTCGTAATCATACAAATACATGTAGAGAAAGTTCAAGATCTTTTCTTAGTTTTCTAAATATTACAAATCCCGAATGAAATAAAATGAATTAAAAGGCTTTCTTGATTGTTTTTTTAATATATTATGTTTTATTCTTCTGCATGCACATAAAATGTTAGTACTTTTTTCGTTTTATAATATATTCGAGTATGTATTTCAAATGTATGAATGATAATTTATTAATATCAAATAAAAATAAAAATGTAAAACATTGAATGTATGAACTTGTAAATACATAATTTCTTAACTATGCTAAATTCTGGTTTTATAATTAAATATTTGCTTAATACAAAATTAACATTACATTTGTAACATGCATTACGTTTTCAGCATTTTAAATTACTTTACTATTAATTAGTGAATAATAAACATTTTAAACATTATAAATAACTATATTTTAGATTTAGTTCGGTTTGTACATTAATATTGTTATTGGTTAAAATTTAATGGATACATTGAACAGAAATCAATTATGTATTACAAATTTAGTATGGCGAATCGTAAAGAACTTCGAGCGGCGGCGGGTTTCCAAATGGTTGACTGGTGCATGAAGTTCTAAGTTCTCTTTTTTATTTTGATTAGAGAAATGTAGCTTCTGTTGAATTATAAATAGTTTTATAAACAAAATAAATTTTTTTATTAAATTTAGAAAAATGAAAATCAGTCGTTATATTTTTCAACAATATATTAACTTAACTCCTGTGGTTAAAATTATTCGCAGTTAAGCGAATATCTTATATGTATGCATTTGTATATGTAGTGTGGGTATTGCTTAAAAATAATTTTATTTAGCCCATATTTGGTGGAGAATATATAGATATTGTTAATGCTGGGAACGTATATATTTTTTTCAAATTGGCTATGTAAAAAAATGAATGTAATTGTTTTATTATTTATTGCATTATTAATAATGACCATTACTCATTTTAGTATTCTTATGTCGACAAGATTTTAAATTGGCGGTTTTTACATTGCCTTAATTTTTCCATTAATATTGATATTTATATTGCATCATTCTGTAATTTTACTAATCTGTTATTCAATGTTTAATTGTTAATAGGCTCCCTAATTATATTTAGTTAACAAGCAGTTGCCATCGAGTTTTGATTTTTAATATTAAATAGAATATTAATACTAAGAAGGTTAAATACAAAGTTAAATGACTTAATAAAGATTATTCAGCTCAAAATTTATCTTCAAAAACTAAGTCAAACGTATAGTTTTTTCAATTTTCACGGTGAAGGTGAAACTCTAAAAGTCAGGTTTTGCTTTGACGTTGCTTTTGCCTTAACCCAGCCCTAGAGATGACCCTCTGTATATGACCAATATATCAACGCCGTTTAAGATATATGACCATGTAATTAAAAAGTATTGTATATTTTAAATTGGGTGAATTCGAAATACCGATATTATGTGATTTCAATCGTTATTTGCTGAAAAGGTATTAGTGATAAGAAATTATTTTAATTTCTTCCAATTTCAATTAAATTTCGGCACTATTCTGCAATATTGATAATTGCTCTCGGTTAGAATTACTCCTATCGTTAATTGCTATTTTTTTGACATCAAAATTATGACTGCTGTCGCGGTGATATTGATATTTATGCAGTTGAGCAGCAAGATCATCGAGTAAAAGCTCATTAAAAGATTTTGAACGTTTCTTATAGGGGGAAATAACAACTTTACTCGCCATAATGGCTGCCGATGATGAAGATGACTTTTTCATTTGCTGTGGTAGTTGCACAGGTGGTTGTGGTGCAGGAATCTTTTTCTGTGTTTTTGCCATTTTCAAATGTCTCACAAACGATTGACTTAATGTCGAACCTCGCAAAAAATCAGAATCTTTCGACGATTCTGCTTGATGTAAATCCAATTGTGGCGGAAATTTGTGTAGCTTTGTTGTAGTACTGGTGGTATCCATGTTCAGTTTCAGTTGGTCAAGTGTTAGTGAATTGTCGGATGGAATTTTGCTGAGTTGAGATTTGTTTGTCGCTGTTGTCGTTGATTTGAGACGTTCGAAAAGATTCGCCAATGTGATCGAGCGTTGTTTTTGCCTAGAGAGCGGAACTATGGGCCTTGTTTTTTTGGTAATCAAAGAGGGAACAGAAATTGTGAAGTTGTCGTTATTAAGATTCCTAATAGCGCTGTTAATGTTATTAATCTTATTTGTTGTTGGTGGTGGTGGTGGTGGTCCTTTCTTGTGCATAGGCGGTGGTATAAGTTTATTTGGTGTATTGCCGGAACAATCCATATTGATGATGTGATTTGAGCTGTTGGTGGATTTAAAAACATCATCATCCAGTTCGCTTAAGCTTACCATATTCTCGTCGGCGCCGGGCGTTAGTGAATTAGCGTTGACTTCATCATCATAATCTTCGTCAGTGGTATCATCGTTATCAGCGCCGCTATAGCCGGCGAAGATTTCTTCAAACGCAGCATTAACTATAATCGCCTCATCATCTTCACCAACATATTCGTTGCAAGATTCAGTTGGGCTATTGTTCTTTTTTTTGTTGTTACATACGTTACTGGTGCTGTGATATGGTTGAAATGTATGGCTTGGTATCGTTCCAAAAAGATTCTTCCGATAGTCCTCATCTATATCCATTTTCCGATAGTGATCGGTGATTGTTATTGGAGTAATACATTTAGAAGGGGTTGTCGTTGCCAGCTTTCGGTCTGCTGACACATTTGAAGCCAGCACTTGCGTACTGTAACTGTTTGCTTTATTAAACGGTATGGTAGTTAGTGTGGGTGGTGCAGCGGTGTTATTGATTTTAGTGCTTTCGCTTGTTGTCAGCAATTGACGCTGGCTTAGCGATTGCTGGTGTTGTATGAGTTTTTGGCGAGATTCGTGCGATTTACGTTTAAGTTTATTATATTTGTTATTGCTCGTGCCGTGATGATGCCATATTGATGATGATGATGCTGGTGACGGTTGTAATATTGTTGTTGAAGTTTGTGGTGACACAATCATCGAATAAGATAGAAAATACTTACTTTGTGGCTGTTGATGTTCTGCTGCCATTTTCTCTTGCTTTGCCAGACGTCGCTGCAATGCTATTGTTTCAAATGTGTGGATCACACTGCCCACATGCGTGTTGATTTCTGGTATACCTAGATCACCGCTGAACATATCACGTTGATGCCTTTGATGTACTGTCAGTAATTCACCGCCACTGGAACGCTTATTTAGTACAATTGAAGTAGGTGTGGCATGTTTATTATAGAGAGCACCTGCAGAAGTGCTTTGGCGTAGCGGTGCATGCTGGCGTTGACGTCTTTGCGGAAATTTCTCAACAAATTCTGCGGCTTCCTGTTGCCACAGCAAATTACCGTAACTATTATGTACAGAAGCTGTTGCTTTAGTTATGGATGCATCCTAAATGAGCTCGCATCAATATTTGTGTTTGTGTGTTTTGTATGGAAGTCAATGTATGTGTGTGTCGTTGATTGTTGTAGATATTGAGTGTATGATGGCATATGAAAAATTCAAAAATAAATAAACATTTTAATTTAAATCATAATAAAATACGAAACTATTAAGTTTCGTGGTTGGTGAGCTGCTGTTTTTAGAAGTTAAGTTGCGCTTTGCGTATCCTTTCAGTTTGTCATTGTTATTATTTTTGAAGTTAAAACTTTTATGAAATAACATTTTAAACTATTATTCTATGCTATAATAAAAATTTTTCCATACTTAACCTAGAAAATATAACTTAAAGTTCTACATTACAAAAACTCATTTTGGTATTTTACTTTCAAATTATAATCTAAACTTTTAGTTTTTCTGGCTGTAGTAGTTGTTTTTGATTGCAGCCTTTACGTAATTCTTGAAATAGTAGTCTTTTTGTACTCGTACTCCCACTATTTACCTTGCCCATTTCCCGCACAAAATCTTGCCTCATTGTACACTAGGGTGGGTTGAAAATTTCTCGACGAAGGAACTTAAATTGTGGGGAAAGATCCTTTATTGAACCAATAAAGCGTGAGTAAAACTTATGCTCGATTGAAAAATATCTTTTATCCTAGCAGAGGCATCATTGTTACGAACAGTGCAAACATGTCAGAGCAAGAAGAAGAATAAAAGATTTGGGAGACTTCTAATTACCTACTTTCGAGGAGTAATGAAAGGTTGTTCTTTCAAAAGGTGCAATCTGGAAATAGATGTAGGAGGAAACAACATACAACATTATAACATACAACGTTGCTAAGAAAGATATTACTGTTTACATCAAAGCTTCTATTCCGATAGTTTCATATTCACGTTTAGTACAAAATATAGCAGAATACATAAGAAGTACAGAGAAGTAAGAAAGGGTTTTGTTAGGCCGATGACTTCGAGGCAAATGCTTGCCGACTATTTGATATTTCGGCTAGCTAATGCCTTCATTTTATGTTCCCAGAAAAAAGGTTTTCTTGGTAGATCAATGAAGAGCTAGGCACGGGTGTAAAGGAGTGTATAGGAGCGGTCGAAATACCTAAAACATAAAAACTTGTGGCCACTCCAGAATAACTAAAACCTCGTAACAGGCGCGAGAAAAATAAAATCAGGGATGAGCTCAAACTTACGAATCATGAGAATGTCGCAGCTCTAAGAACATTATCCTTCCATATGATTCAAATGAGTTAATAATTCTCCTGTTTTATACAGAGAGCATTTTTGAACTTGCATTTGTTGATAAATAGTGTTTCTGAAAAATCTCAATTATAATTGAGGCCTCTGCTGGCGTCAGCTATGCTGGATCAATGCCGCAACCTTTCCGCCCTATTGGAATCCGATATTAAAAAAAAATTATTCACCCACCCTAATGTATGCCTTACCTGTGTTTGCATTTACAGTTAATTAAACACAAACAGTTAATTAAGCATTTAATTTAATTAAATCCATTTCAAAATTCCATTAGGCATATGGAGATCTGTTTTTTTTTTTAGCATTAAGTCGCCACTACCATTTTGGCTACTACACACATATAAATATCCTTGCCCGTGTGTGCATGTATTAGGGTGCGTATTTCTCTGCGTGCATGGAATATAATCTCAATTCTTTTGTTGTACTCTTTTGCTTTCACAACAACAATCAACACAAATTGTTCATAGCTTATGCAATCATTTCAGATTTTTTTTTTTTGCAGTTATTGTTGTGTGCGCACAAAAGCGGCAGTGCTGAGCGCGAGTATTTGTGTGGGAGATTCGTTCAAATGTGAGTTTAGTTTTTTATGTATGTATATTTTTTGTTATGTAAATGTTCACACATATTTTTTCACTGCATTATATGTGATATTTTTCCTTTCTCTGTAATGTGTGTGTGTGTATGTGTGGTTAATTTGCTGTTGCCACCATTTGTCACGTTGCAGTTGAAGTGCATTGTTGTTACTGTTGTGCTTTTAAAATGTTTTTCATGCTTTCCTTGTTTATTAAATTTAAAGCATTAATTAAATGAAGAATAATTAGAAGATATCAAACGCAAGTATACAAATGAGAGCTAACATACATAAATACTTTAAAAATGATTTACAATGCCTGTATGGTGTTCCACATAAACCAAACATTTCTCCAACTTTTTCTTCTTTTTATGGTATAACAGTCATTCATGACCTAGATTGAGATTTTAGCATCCATTCATGTTGTTTGAGTTATATTTGTACACGAATGGGAGGGACCTACAGCTTTATGCCGAATCCGAACGGCGAAGTGAAAAGCTTTTCGTAGGCATTTTGTACGCTTATGCACGGTGTCGTGTAGAAAAATTTATATTTTCTATTGATTTTTGAACGTGCCGAGCATCAAACTTGACCACCCTTCATAGCAGTGCAGCACACCAACCACTATCCTACACTAACCTCTATCCATGTTTCTCCAACACCATCATTTAATCTTGCATATCTGGGCGCAAATATTAATAACAATGGCTGAGATACTGTACTTAAAAATCAGATATTTTCATATTTCTCTGTGAAAGCATCTGCTATACATACACAGATATCATCACTCACGCCGTATCATCAACGTTGCAAATGACGCTTCCTGTGTTTCTGTAAGGTTTTCTTAGGAATTTTTAAGATCTGTCATTGTATTGTTGTACTATCCTTGCATCATCTTGTACTCCTCACGTTAATTTTACACAAAATTAAAACAAATTGCTGCATTTCTATACATTTTTGTCTCAATAAAAATATATCATACTCGTAGTGACATGATGTGCTTAGGGAATTACCTCCCCGTCACATCTGCGATTTTGTTGTTTATTTTTTGGCATATAAATTTTCATCAAATTTAAATAATGGCAAATGGCACCTGCATAAAATTTTCTGGCTTTGAATGTTGTCAATTTATTTATGAACAAAAAAAAACACCCATCATTTTTAAACACGAAGAAAAATTAGTGGATGAGAGACTAGGTAGGCATGTGTTCAACATAAAAACAACATTAGCATGTTAGTTGTTAGTTTAGAATTCAGTGGTTAAGGGTCTTTAGTGAATGGAAATAAGCGAATGGAAGAAAAACGGACATTTCAATCTGACATCAAAAGAGCAATGCCAATAAGATACAAGACTTGCAAGTTTCTTTAGTCTTTCTTTTTTTGCTTGATAGTTAATCACTAAAATCAGCAAATCAGCAAATTTTCATAGGAGCCTAGAAGTTGGGGGTCAAATATCTGCGAATTCTTCATGGTGTATATGAAAGTTAGGGTTAATAGCTCTAATTAATACATATCTAACAATATGTATATTAAAAGGGCGGGTACACACTGGAAAACCAGGCCTGTTTTCATACATACATACACTTGTGGTCACATAATTAAGTCACTTGAACAATATTTAATGCTGAGTTTGAAATATATTTTGTATTACTAACCCAAAAATTGTTTATATCGTCATTTTGCAGCACCATTAGTCACCTTAAAAAATATTAAGAGCAATTACAAAAGAGTGACTTATTTTGCGGGCAGTTGGCAATTGTTTGTAGAGTTAACTTAATGCACTTAAATTCCTTAAAAACCAATAAAATTGATAATCTACACAATTTAGTATACTTTAATTAACAAATTGTTGATTTTGGTTGTAATGGGGAAAAATACGAGCTCCACTCCTTCGAAGAGAAAGGTCATTGGGAAAAATTTCCAGAGCCTAAATTTCCCAACCACTTAAAACGTCTAAAAAGGGCCGTGGCAGCGCAAAAATCTTCAAATAAGAGTTCCTCATGGGCTATCATTCAGGAGAAATAGAATAAATTCACTGTTGCTAAATATTCTGGTACTAGTCGAAACATTGTACAGAAATCATCAGGCAAAAATGGTCTCCCCAAAGTACTAACAGTACCAAAGGTAAAACCTCAGTCAAAAATTAAAAATCATCAAAGTTATTATTTTTAAATACTTTTGTTTTGCATATAACTTAATTATATGACCGCAAATTAAAGTATAGACATACAATAATTTGGAAAAATTTTACATATTTGACATTATAACTGTTTCTTTTATAATTTTAAATATTGAACTGTTATTTCTTTATTATACGGTTGGTTTTCTTTCTTTTCAATTGAAATTTTCTTTTTTCTTAAAATTCTTCTGCTTATAAATGTATGACTTAATTATATGTCCACAAGTCCACAATTTATGTTGTAATAGTTCTGAAATAATATTGTATCTTTAAATATTTAATTAAAATTAAAAAATTAAAATATTACAAAAATTTAAATAAGCAAAAAAGATTAAACTACAAATCAAATATTTGTGGTTATTGTAGTGTTTTTTTTTTTGGGTTGTTCGCATATACGTGTGGGTGGGAGTGTATGTGTGTGTGAGAGCATTATACAGCAATTTTTCATAAGCACTGGTAATTTTGACTACAATCAATCAAAAACGTAATGAAAATAACTGACGATGAATTCATTAATCCACCACAAGCAATTGAGAAAAATATTGAACACAAGGAAGTACGAGTTTCATTTATAATACAGTTATAGTTATGTATGTATTTATGTATGTATGCATCTTATGCAATTTTTTTTGATTTGATTTATGAAATTTACTACATTCAACGTTAACATGATTTATAATTTAAATTTATATGTAGGTATTTAAATACTTATTTTGAGTTAACGGCATTCTTATTTATTCCTCTTGGTAACAGTGCCGGTGTTTGTATGTGTAGTGTGTGTATGTGTATGAGGTGTAGGGGTAACAAGAAATCAATATTTTGTTTTTGCTCCACGGGGTGCAAATTAGGGTTACCATTTACAAACTAATAGTATTTATTATTAAAGAGCTCACTGCCATCATTGGAACTGCTGCTGCTGCTGCTGGAATGATTTGTGTTGTTGGAATTGTGAGTTGTGTTGATGTTGCTATTGCTATGGGCATTTGAGTTTTTGTTGTTCTGTTTGCGAATACAGTGTTGTTGTTTTTGGTTATTTTCTTTAAAATCTTTATGCAAATGTGGATCGTCATCTTGCATCATTTGCAATGATTTGTTACTTTTTGATTTTGTTGTTGGCTGCTGTTGTTGTTGTTGGTGCTGATGATGTTGGTGTGCATTCGACTTACTTTTGAGCATTTTATTATATTTACTATGTTTGAGACTGTGATGATGATGTTGTTGTTGTTGCTGGTGCTGGTGATGTGGCGGTGTTGCAGCAATTGCATTCTGACTGCTTTGATAGTTATTCTCTATGTTGCGATGAAGTTGCTGATGCTGCTGTTGGTGTTGATAGTGATTAAGTGTGCTATTGCTATGATAGTGTGGCAGCAGTTGTTGTTGCTGTGCCAATGTTGACATTGCATCATTACTGCTGTTACTGTTGCTGTTGGTGTTAGTATTACTACCGTTGCTGCCGTAACTGTAAATTTTGGATTTCGATTGGCTGCGATACAAATGCAAATTGGCAACACTGTAATGATCGAGACTGTCGAATGTTTGCAAGTAATGCGGAGTTATTTGATTGTTATCATTGGCCATAGTGGATGTGAAGGTGCAATCGTTTGTTGTGCGACGATCAAGAGTGTTTGTGCGCAGATGATGATGGTTGTGGTGTTGAATGTTTTGATGTTGGTGTTGGTGTGTTGGATCGCGATAATCGAGTGAGTTAAAATGCTGTGAGTTTGTGTGTAGATGTGAATGTGGGTGAGACTGATGATTGTAATTCAAATGTTGATAATGTGATGGATCAGTTTTGCTTGTGCAGGAGTCGGTATCGGTGATGGTGCTGCCTCCTAAGATGGCAACAATTTGATTGCTGTGACCATCTTTAAGGGGAAAATGCGGTGAAACAGGGTGCTGTGACTTTTTGTTTGCGCTGCTTTTGTTTCTTGTTGTTGTGGTGGGTTCATTTTTGGCACATTTAATTGAAATAAAGGAATTTGGTAATGGTGGTAGAGGTGGTGTGATTGTGGGTGTGGGTGTTGTTGCTCCTCCTAAAGCTGCTGTTATCATGCCGGTATCGGTTATTAACGGCGCTGGTAATGGTACAAGCTCCCGCTACGCTGCATGATGATTGCCAAAGGTGCGTAGAACTGGTACACTCTGCGGTGATTGCATTTATACGAAAAGGTATATAGAATATTTCATTTGGGTTTGGAGTTAAGATTTTTATTGTGATACATTTATTTGTTGTTATTGTTGTTTTAGTGGAGCAGAAATGAAAAAAAAGAGAGAAAAGAGTAAAACAAGGAAAAAAGAAGAACAATCATCATAAATGTGTATGCTTACAAAGTGTTTTTAGTAATGTTTTGCTACTTTTACTGTAAGTAAGTACTATTGGTTGACCGCCAGAACAACCAATGTGCAAGCATTTAAATTTACATTTTCGCGTGAATTAAATTTAAGATTGTGGCGGCGGCTACACTATCAGTATTACTGACTGACGGAATTGATTGCATTTTTTTGTCAGTATTTCATAAATATTTATGTTCATACAACAACTATACTGTCATAAATATTTACGTTAGAAAATATTGATAGTGTAGCCACCATGAATCTACAATATATAACTCGTTGTGGTTGAAAAAGCACATTCGTGGTTCGGATAGCCAGCCAAATGTATGTAAGTATTCAAAATGGTTGAAAAAAGAATTGGGTCATTTTGAGTCGCAAGTGTATTAGTGGTGGTCACACATAGTTTTTGTCTTTAGTGTTGGTGGGAAAATTAAAAAATTTTGTAGACATTAAACATGATTGGCATATTTTACTTATAACTAAAAATGTGTAATGAAATAAGTGCACTTTAAAGCAGAAATTAAAAGATACGATCGAAACATAAAAGAAGAAATAATACAAATAAATTATCTAAAAATTACAATAAAGAGCTGCATTTTGACAAGCGAATCAAATATGTACTAGTTGCAAAATGCAAGTTTGTGAGAGTGCATATAGCTACATCTAGTACATATTAATGACTTGACTAGAGTTAATACACTCTTAATTTAAAGCATTTAAGGAAGCATGGAATGATAAAATTAATTTACACGAAATAAATCTGCAAACTTACATTCTTGCGATTAGGAATAACGCAGCACGTCTCAAATAAATTTATAAATAATTTTCGAAAAGCTAATTACCTTATTTAAAAAGAAATATTAAAGTTTTATTGGAATAAAAGTAAAAAGGAAAGTTTGTTTAAACATTTTCCATGCTAGAGGAATGATTAAAGAACACGATTACATGCCATTGCTGGTATGTAGTTTCATCCAGAAAATTAAGTAATAGTATTCGTACTATGTAGATGAAATATAAGCCGTGAAGAAAACGTAAAGGGATGTAGAATGACGGATATGCAATTCATTTTTGTAGAACTTCTTTAAGACAACACAACATAATGATGAACATGTAGAAAAGTACTAAAATACTACCAATGGCAGTGGTGCTGGCCTTATAGCAATATCAACCCGCTATTGCAACTAGTGTTAGCAATTTTAAATTAAATTTGGCAAAAAAAGTTAGAAAAAACATGAGTGTCTTCAATGCGTTAGTTGTTTGTGCAGTAGAAGCGGAATTGGAAAAAATGCGGGAAGAAATTTGCAAAAGTCATTAAATAGTAAAAAAAGTTGCTGCAACACTTAATCAAGTGGGTGCGCACACGACAATAAGAACCAAGATAGAACATTGCAGTTGTACGAAGAGTAATGAATTTGTCTCGGATGCAATGCACAACTTGAGTCTGAAGTTAAAGTTTGAGCTTAAGTCGAGTTGAGTTTAACTGGAAGAGCAGCAGCAAAATAACCAAGTCGGCATCCATTGACATAATTTCCGACAACTTGAAATAAAACATTCATGGCTGCAATTTATTCGCATCATTTGGTATTGAATTACATGTGCTGAATTTGTGAATACTTTACTATCGTAGACATGCAAATTTTAGATTAGCATGTGTGTATGAATGTGCACATTATGTTTTTAAAACGATGTATTATAAACATATTTACTTGATTTTCATGAAAACTAACTAACTAAATGCTTTTCTTATGTAAAATTTTTGCAGTAGTAGGAGTGAATGTTTTTCGTTTCAAAGAAGAAAGAAGAAAAGGACAAACTTTAACAGAACTTCACCCCACCGCAAAATTCTTCACAATTAAAATCAAGAAGCTGGCGTGACATTTCCGAAACTGTCGCACAAAATAAACCACAAAAGCGCACAAAATTAAAATTCTTTTTCGAGAAAATCAGAAGTTTTTCAGTCAAGTCAACGTCAGAGTTGCCCCTGAACACGAAGATAAACAAACAGACATACATAATGTAAAAGCATCTCCTCAGTCCACATTCCCCTTCCCACGTCTGCGTTATAAAGTCAAGTGATGCACTCAACTTCCAAGAAAAGCGAAGAGTGCATAAATATTCAAAACTTTTAAAATGTTTTTCTTTTTTGTTTGACGAAACTTAATTTTATTGTACATAGCAAGAAAAACTCCGTCGATGATGAAGAAGAGAAGCGGCCAGCAATGCTACAGTTGCGCGCCAGTTTCCCAGACAGCAATTGTCCAGCGCTAACATTACAAAACGGAAACCGGATACTCAGTATTGTATAGTATGGCAGCATGCAGCACAAAGCACAACTTTTACTGCAAAAAATTCTATAACTTCTTTTCACCATATCCTTGTTGTTGTAGTTATGCCTTAAAATAAAATATAAAATAAATTGCATTTGCGCGTGCGCTTTTTCAAAAGGGGTTCAAAAATTCTTTTCAAATTGCTTGAATTATTTGCAAAAGAAATGTTAGTGGGCCAAGCAAGTTTGTCATTGCTTTGAAAATTCCACTCACTTAAATATTTGAAATGGAAAACCGTATTTTCTGGGTCTCTACTGGCTCTCCTCCAGTTTTTTGAATAATTATGGAGATTGAAGAAATATTTCTACAAAGTTTTAAATGTTCGTTTTTTTTTTCTTTTTGCTTATCTTATATTCTTATTGTTTCGACTATTACACTGGAATACAGTGAAAATATAACATGAACCAAAGTATGTTTTCTAAACTAATTCGAGGTCCCTGAACACGAAAATCATATTCATTTATTTTTTCTATGGATAAGTTTTCGAGATATGACAAAATAACGGGTTTTCAGGTTACAGTTTCACTTACATCTCATTACCTATAGCGTCTATCGATCTGAGTTAAGGAGTGAGATCAAAAAAATCTTAACATACATTTATAAAATTCAATAATTTTTAAACTTTTGATCTTAGAGTTTTGATTTTTTTTATTTAATTGATTTAATTTTATAAATTACAGAAAAATATAACTTTTATAGTCCTAACCACTATTTATGAACAGTTTGCCCATCTCCTTTTAAAATCTTCGATATTTTGGGACACCTTTTTTGTGCTCTTTAAGTTACTTTTCACAAGAGCGTAATATCTTTCCACTGGTCTTAGCTCCGGACAATTTGGAGGATTGACCTCTCTTGGTTATTACTTTAGTACCACTCCAGAGCTTTCTTGCCGTGGACACATTGTGCTCTCTTATGAAAGGAAGAAGTCTTTTTTTTCAAACATTCTTTGATGTAAATTTCGGTATTTATAAAGCCCTCTGTAACAAATGACTTGCTTCTTTTGCCGCAACTGCATATAGCTTGCCATACCAGGAATTTTTTAGGAAATTTTGTCTGCTTTTGGATTCTAAATTGTTCTTCGACATTCTTCGAGCATCAGCAACATAAAAATATTGACCTGGAAGCTGCGTAAAATCTGCCAGTACATACGTTTCGTCGTCCATTATACAACATGAATATTTTAGTATGAAATCCGATTTTAATTTCCGAGCCCTACTTTTGGCGTCTAAATTTTTTGCAGCATTCCTGTCTTGAACTTTTTGGACTTTGTATGTTTTCAAATCTGCATTGGCTTTAACTTTTCACACCAAGTAGTCAGAGCACTGGGCTGAATTTTGAGAAAAATTTCGAGTTTTCGAGAATATTTTATTTTTACTTAATCTTTGATTACTTTGTCATTCTTGATCCGATTGCTATCGTTTTATGCTTAATAAAATGGTCTATCGATTAAAAAAATAAAACGGCAGATTTTGTGATTAGTTTTTGTGAGAAAGAAAACTTAGCGACTTGTGTAAAAATTTCTCAAAAATCATACGAAAATTTAACTTTCAACATCTATATCTCAGTCATTTATAATCCGATTTTAACAAACATAGCAGCATAAAACGCGTAATATAATTATAAGTAAAAAGATTTTAGCCTATAAGTAAAACTGTAACCTGAAACCCCGTTATTTTGTCATATCTCGAAAACTTACCCATAGAAAAAAAAATTAATATTATTTTCGTGTTCAGCGTCTTCAAATTTGTTTAGAAAACATTCTTTGGTTCATGCTATCTTTTTAAAGTGAAATTTTGTATTCCAGTGTTATTATTGAATTTTTAGGTAAAATAAGGTTTCATATATAGGTAGTTTAACACAATTGCTCTGTAATTTGGTATTTTTACTATAAATTTTAATGATAATAAACGACCACCATTTCGCCCTTTACCTTTACTTACCTTCTCATTTACAATATTTTTTTTAGTACATGTACATTTTTTTTTACTAAAAGTACATATGAAAATATGTACTTTTATGAGCCGCTCAGAGGCCAAAGCGATTGATTCAACTTTTTTTTAATGTTTTCGTATTTTCATGATCTCTTTCAATTTTTCGGGTTCAATGCCATTAAATTATAGAAACTAGAGTAATGAAATGCATGCTTATTTTCAAATAAAATTGTATGTATTTTTGTTTGTTTTGTGTACTTAATCAATTTGGCGATTGGGCGTTCTATTAATTTATATACAAAAATATATATGCATAGTGATATTCATACGCCATGTGGATGATATTATAAAACTGGTGGGGAATATTTTATTTATACTTCAAATTATCCATTAACTTTCACACTTTTTATACTTAATATTTTGTGTAGTATCCTCAGTTGATCAGTATCAGTATTTTTCACCATACTGCATCCGTTTTGTTTCAAGGCTGATATTTGGATGGATTTACAGTTGACTGGTGAACATGGGGGATTTGACTGTTTCGTGTCATTACCCTCAAGATTTCACTTTTGTGTATATATTCGCCATAATGGACGTCGCTATTGCATTTGTGTTCTTTTTTACAGTCGACTGACGATCCGCAGAAGTAACTATTTTTATATGAGATAGTTTTTTGGGCTATTGGTTGTACTTGAAAATTTTTCAGTCACATGAAAATAAACTAGATATAAACAAAGTTGTCAAGACTAAAAATATAATAAATTGACCACCGAAGCGGCATACCTTTTTACCTATATATGTAGATAGTTTTTATTTCGAATTTAAAAATGTTTAATACTTTTCCTCAACTTTGTTGCATTTTAATAGTCATTCTTCTAAATTACTTCATCTAAAGTCGAGAAACATATTCATCATTATCAAGTGATCGTTACGAGCTTAAACCAGTAAATAAAATTAGCACAAAAACCAATGCAGAAAACATGAAAATTATGCACCAAGTAGTCTGAAATTTTATTTTGCAATTTTAATACTTTTCTCACAGACAGACAGATAAACACAAGTCAAAAGTGAGTATACCTTACTGAAGTGAGTGGGTGAAGCACACCAGCATTCAGACTTGCATATATGAATGGAAAGCAAAACGTAATATACCGAATAAAAGCTCCAAAAAGAGTACACACATACAAACACAAACATACATAGGCAATCATATTGAAACACACAAATATTCATATATGTACGTATGCATGTATAATCAGTATGAGTGTGGGAATGAATGCATACTTGGGCATATCTCTACAAAATAAAATATCTCTGTGTGTGTGTATATATGTATGTATTTGTGTAAAATTTAAAAGGAAATATAATTTTGTTTTGCTGTTGCCATTGAAAATTTGAATCTTAAAATGGATTTAGTTTAATTACGCTGCGGTCGTGGAATATCTTCATTATGTTGTTATTGTTGTTTGTTCACTTTGGTCTTACTGCTGCAGTGAATGTTGTTTTATAAGCACTAACACTCTTACTCGTGTTTAAATGAACGTTTTTCATTTGAGTTCAAAAGTGCTTTGAATTTTGTAAGGATGTCAGTGAGCGTGTAACTTTTTTCTTTGCAATTAAAAATTTTATGCTGTGTTATTTACGAATTTGTGAATTTTAGTAAATACGGTGTTTTTTCATTTGAATTTCCGTATTTCTACTACTTAGCTTGCGTATAGTATCATTGAAATGACCGAAACCTTTTTTGCTCCTTCTGATGGAAACGAAATTTTAATTAAGTATATGTGCCATATCTTATATAGGAAGTAAGGTCATTGTCTGATGTTGGTCTAGCTTTTGTCTAGTTTATACTCTGGTTAGTTTGTGCCCAGTTTAAACTAGACTGGTATATTTATCTAGTAGTTGAATAGTTAGGTTAGGTTGGAGTGACAGCCTTCTACTTGATAGGCGTGACCGCCCCATTTACAGAGTAGAGAGCCATTACATATGTCCTTAATATTTCCTAGTGAGGAAACTAAGATGGTGAAAACTAGAGAGTTTATGGTTGGAAAATTGCTATCAAAAATTTATTAAAAAATGAATAAACCAACAATTTCGACTAAAAAACAAGAAAACGGTATCTGACACTCCTTTAAACTTGATGATTTTTTGTAAGCTGACAGAGAAAATCTTGGGGTTTAAGAATATTTTTTATTATCTCTTATGGTTTACGTGCAGTGGGCACTTAAAGTTTTCGAAAATGCGCCAAAGAGTCATTTTCAAGACCTCATAACTTCCGTTGTATGAATGGCAATTTAACAATATGTAGCTCGTTGAAATTGTAATACGGAATTTAAGAAAACAATAAAAAAAATTAACTTGAGGAACAAAATTTTTCAAGGACATAAAATCCTTCGTGAATATCTCTGGAAGTACCTTTTTTTTTCTTTTTAAATTTCATTATTTTGTAGGCTTAAGAATGAAGGTTAAACACTACAAATGCCAGACTGGGTGCGCTATGAGTTAATATTTTATTTTGGCTTTTTCTCCTTAAACCTCAATAAAAACGTATGAAAAATTAAAAACCTCAGAACTTTTTAATGACTTTCCTTTTTTCTTATGCTAAACCATTATAAATATATCATATCTATATATGTAACTCGTGGACGCAGAAGTCAATGGTGATGACAGTCTTTCATTTTATGGTGCTTGAGATAAGTGCAATCAAATTAATAACACAGTCCAACAAATTAAGATTTTTTGGCTGTAACAGAATAGCCACCCTATAATCCTGAAAGAGCATGATGTATTGACCATTTTTGTAAAATAAACTTGTAGTCCAGTACGTCTCAGTTTTTTTACAGTGGGTCAATATTTCCATTTTTTTTTCGAAAGGAGCTGAATACTACATATGTGCAAAAAGTCTTATAAATTGATGTCTGAGAAAAATTTTATTAAGGAAATTTTATAATAGAATTTTACGAGGATCATTTCTGTAGAGCGTTTTAACCCCTTATTTTCTCTTTTTATGGGACAACTTGATCCCGTTTTTGATGACAACCTGAAAAGTCCTTTCAAAGGGACATTTAAGGATTAAAATGTTCCACAAAAATATTTGCCAGAAAATTTCACTAGGGGTCACCAAAGACATAAAAGTCATACATATAACGGTTCACATATCTTTGAAGGATTTTATGTAAAATTTTGTTCCTGAACTTAATTTATTTTTTTTATTATTTTCCTAAAGTCCTCCGTATTACAATTTCAACGAGCTACATATTGTTAAATTGCCATTCATATAACAGAAGTTTTGAGTTCTTGAAAATGATTCTTTGGCGCATGTTCGGCCCACGTAAACCATAAGAGATAATAAAAAAAGAAGTTAATATTCTTAAATCCCAAGATTTTCTCTGCCGGCTTACAAAAAATCATCGAAATCGAAGCTGTGTCTAAAATAATTTTAGTCGAAACTTGCTGGAATTAACCATTAATTTATAAATTCAATATATATTCAATGATAAAATAATTAACATGCCACAGTTACAAACTCAGGTATGAAGCAGACGTACAATGTACAGTGATTTGGAATAAAAACAAAAAAAAAGAAGAAGATATTTTAAATATAAAAATATTTTGAATCTAAACATGAAATTTTTTAACCCTTGATAAAACTTCGTGAGGTTACTCTACCAACGAGGCTCTTGCAAGTTTATCTAATTTCCCCTCGACAGATCCTCATCAGCAACGTGATAAAACTCGTTTATTGTTTGTTCGGCTCATTTTTAGTTTCGTTCGCGTGCATCACATCAATCATTGTCGTAACAGCCTAACAACTGTGTTGAAAACTATTACATACATACCTCCATACTCTACATATGTATGTATGACAATTGAAAAACATGAATGTGGTATCTTCGTTTTTGATAGTGGAGGGCCAATGAACGCGTCACACGGCGATGGGCAGCATGCGGTTGCCAAATAAATGTGGAATTAATTTATTTACATGTGGCCAGGGTCAATGTAAGCGACGGCGGTGCGCGGTGCCGTCAAAGTAGACCAACTTTCTACTTTGCCGATTGTGCCGCGTGAGACAGTATTGCCACAATAGAAATTTTTTAAGTTTGATAAATTTTTGTTCAGAATTATTTGTAAACAAAGACAATCATTTTAATAAGGAAATTCCACACCCATCCCTATTCAAAATTCAATAAAATTTTATTGTTTGTCAAGATAGATGATAAAAAATTAATTAAATGAAATCAATCAAGGGACTACCATAGTGGTAGCAAGGACAACAAAAATACAATTTCTTCCACTACCAGATATATTGAAAGCAAACTTCAAATTAATAATATAAAAAGTTTACAAAACAAAGACAGAAATCTCAAATTCTGTTCGACGCACGCCACGTGCATTGGCCCTACAACTCTTTATGAAGCGGTGCCGCGAGGCGATTTTGACAACCGCATGCCGCCCGTGACCGCGTTCATTGGCCCTCCACTATAAGCAAAACAGCAACAAAGATTCGAAACCATTTGCACCAGATCGTGAATAAATCAACGACTAAAATTTCGAATTTTAGCACAAAATTCAAAAGTTTTTTTTAAATTTGTATTTTCTATTTCTGAATATAAAATCTTGGTGTTATCATGATTTCATGATCACGGTATTATAGGATCTAATGGAAGACAATGGTCGCCCCACGCCCCACGAACTCTCTAAATTAATTACACAAGGATTGAAGAAGGTTTAAGAAATGGTAAACCTATTTCTTTAATTTTAGTGCAATTTAAAAAAAGTATAAGCTTTATTTTTTCTTAATGTATATTTACTACCTCAGCTAAGATTTGTTTAACTTGACCTATTTAGCTGCTTCAGATTACAACCTTTTGCCAGATATAAAGAAAATCATTATCTCCAAATTCAGATTCGTTAATGATTCGAAGTGTGTAGTAGAGTATAAATCGAATGTGCCCCAAACGTAATCAATATTTTTAAATTCAGAACATTTAACTTTTAATTCTGTTTTGTGTTGCTTTAAATTAATTTAATGATTTAATTAAATCCCTTTCCCCTTTTCCCTTCTCATTTCTTAACGATTTGCATTATTGAAAAATTTATTCAAACGTAAAATTTAATGATTAAGCATTTTTTTTTATGTAAAACACTTGCACAATGTTCGCGCGTGTAAATAATAAACGCGTGAAAATCACACACAAGTTGCGCGCCACCTACAACAACAATATAATAACAACAGCAAAAATAACACCAACGCCACCATCCGCTCGCACCAACAAGAAAAGCACAATTACGCGTTAAAGTGCGTCCATAAGCACATTTAATTTTCCGCCTAAGTTTTTGTACCTTTTTTTTTTGTCTGTTTTTGGACCGCACTTTGTCTGCCTAATGGTATTTTTATTACAACAACAACGATAACGGGAAGAAAAAAAAACGTAATAACGATGACGATGGCGATGACTATGAATGTTGTTAACTAGAAAAATAGGACCACTGATGGTGTGGGCCTGAGTGCGTTGTCGGGAGGCAATCCTGGATCCCGCCCCACATTGAATTCATCACGCAAATATTTACTCTAAAAGTAACGCAAATACATGCCGCAACCCATCGCGTTGCTCACCGCCACTGACGACGCCATCGATGCCGGTTTAATGCCTTTAAAAATATTTGCACATTCACCAGAAAAAATTAAACAAACCACAAACTTAACTTCCGCTTCCGGTGGGCTGTGTAGTATTTCTTTTTGTAGTTATTGCTGCTTGTTTTTCTTTTCTTTTTTTTGGAGGCACGAAAAGAAATTATGTTCAAGTGCTCGTTAAAACGCAAGTTATGAAGGCAATGATTGCGGTAAATGCTTTTGATGCGAGTTAACTGCGAACAGCGAACCGCGAAAGGTGTGGTGCTGTTGGCCGTGCAGGGTAAGGCAGAGCGGCGTGGTGTAAATGTCTGTTAATCATTTAATTTACGCGCACAGACCTTTATCCGAGCAATTTTCCATTAAAATAAATTTTGAACGTATGCATCCGCAATGAATTTCACTTAATTTATGACGAGGAAGTGCAAAAGTCAATTTTTTGTGTGGTCATTTGCCTTTGGATTTGTAAGGATTGTAAGAGCGTATACAGGGTGATATTAATGCAAAATGAGATATTTCATGGGATGAGCGAATCGTATTCATAATCAACTTGTGACTTTGATGTACTCGTATAATATTTATATGCACTTTTATACTTATTCCTGACTGTGATTTTCAATTTAAATTAGATGAAGCTTGCGCACAGGTTTGCTTGAAATGTTTGGGTGTTTCTTCATAGAAGATTAAGCCAAATTACGGAAAACTATGACAAAATCTGTTGAAATTGGCGCCATATAAACAAAATGGAGTACATCTTTCGGTACTATGCCCAGCATGTTGAGTTTCCTGTCTTTATCTTCAGTCTTCAAACACAAAATGTACGATTTGTGAAAATGAGACAATAGCGTCATAGTCACGGCATTCTAGTTTTACAAATACTATTTATATATACAGGTAGACCTCGCTTAACACGTACTTTTTATAGTATGGCCTCGCTCTAACACGTTTCATTTTTTGCGACATATTTTCGCTTAACATCTCGTTCTAACACGGTTTCGGAAATTTTTTGTTTGTTTTTCTCGTTATGTTGCTCGATTTATACACCTTTATATATCGCTGCCTTAATTCACTAAAGCTCTAACACGCATTTTCCAAATTTTACATGAGAAGCAACAGATCATAAGTTTTCGGTATATGGACTGCACACACAAAAAAAAAAAAAATCGGTGAAATTTTTTGAGTGCACTTTGAGAAAAAGTGTCCACTTGACTTCATTTAGACATCACGAGAAAATATTGAAATTTAACTTTTTGCCTAGAAAATAAATTTTTTAGTGATTGCAGAAAAAAATTCCCTCTAGAAGCACCAGAAACGCTTCCATATGTTATGGATTGGAGAATGTACTGACGTACGTAAAAGAACGCTGAACTAGACGCATTGCCAGTTTTTGGCGCAAAAACAAGAGGAAACGCCCCAAGTTTAGGGGAAGTTTTTTTTTTGTATTTATTTTCTTGTGTATTTATAACTAACTATAATATCAATTAAAAACATGTCTGAAATTTAAAAAAAAAAGAATTATTTTTGGGTTTCTTTTAAGATCTTGGAACGTAATTCCCTTTTTGCACTGGTTCCTTGTATCGTTTAATACGTTTTTTCTTAACACGGCGTTTTGCAGGAACGTAACCCCCGCGTTAAGCGAGGTCTACCTGTATATACTATAAAACTGTAATTAAGATTTCATACAAATGTATATGTATGTATGTTAATAAATGCAAATAATAAAAAAAAAAAATAATATTATACGAGCATTTTTCATGTTTTTTGCTTCTTTTATACTTTTCTCGACGCCTCTTAAGCATTCGACTTGCGGTTGAAAGGTATGTAAATGCGAATCGGTTTGTATGGAGAATTTTATTTTTGACAGACAACATCAAATATCAAATTCTTTGTCAAAGGTTCAACATCCTTGTCTAACTTGCCAAAAATATAAATCGAAACACCATAGTGCATATACAACCTTACAATCACAATAAGTTTGCTTGCAGCGCTGGAGCGGAAGAATAACGCTGACGTTGCCACCATATAAACGAAAGATGCATGCATGTGCACATGCAAATATTTTTGCGTGAGTGCATGCATGCGTGTATGCATTTTTATGCCCATATGTATGCACAAATCTTGTGTGTGCATAACCCAGCGTCTACACCTGCCAGTGCTGGCATGCCAATGCTAACACACTCACATTTTTTCACTAATCCACTCACACTTTTCTCATGGCAGAGTCAATGGCAAGCAAATTTCGATGCCAATGAATTCTGCCAATGATTTGACGTAAGCCGACAATATTTGACGTTTCTCCCATTTGTGAGAGAAAACAAAAACAAAGTTGAGCGGAGTGAGCAAATTATTAGAAATGGAGTGTCTGACATTTTGTTAGAAATGAATTGGCATGATCATTGGCAGGACGCCTACGTCACAAAGTAAATTTTTCTGTTTTTTGACAGATAATACAAATTCTGAATTGGCATGCCAGCACTGGCAGGTGTAGACGTAGTGTAAGCAGGCCAAAGTGTATCTATGCAGATATGTGGCAATAACAGGCGAAATAAGCGAGTGTGCATTTGCATGCACAAGGAAAAGCAAGTGTCACAAAATCTTTTTTTTGTATTCCATTCCCAGCGGTAAATGGAAGCACTAGACTAGCGCTAAACAAGTGCTTGATTGCTAGCACTTAAGTGCACTACAAGCACATGTGTTCCATATAAATTTCTACATTGCATGTCCTAGGAGACAGTCACTTTTTTAGTGCAGTACTTTTAGTGCTAAACAAGCGCAAGAAAGAATGCGTTAGATAGGCACTTCCGCTCATTCAGTCGCTGTTTTGTGCTTACTTTAGTTGAGAAAGAGAGGAGAGAGAAAAAATATCGAGTATCGATTCATGCATTCATAATTTTTCATTGCTGCGTCATTTTATTTTAATCTTTTCTTTTGCTTTTTTGTTTTTTTTTAAACCAAAATATATACATATGTATATCTATACATATATAATTATATTTTTATTTATTTTTTATAAAACAATTGCAAAAAAGAAATAAAATAAAACACACACACTTTTCGTGAAATTTCACAACCACTTTATTTCGCTGTTGCGTGAAAACTAACTCGCTTCGTTTCTCGCTCAGTCAATATTTCGTAGGGTCTCGCTGAACGATACTAGTTTTTATTACTCAATAAAAAATTAAATTTGTTGTTCGCATCATTGCTTTGCAATTTCCGGTTGAAATGGTGCACTTGCAAGCATTTTTTAAGCACTTAATTTTCAAGCACTTGTCTGAAAAACCGCTGGGTTTAAACACACATTTACATAAACTCCCGAAGGTATACTGTGCTTTTATATTTATATTTTTGTTTCCGTTGTTGGTTGTTGTTGAGCTTTCTCTGCATTTCATCATATTCCAATGCGTGCATTTATTTATAACAAACATCAACTAATTCTTGAAACTACTGAAACCACAGGCGAACGCAGCAACTAATGCATTTTTTTTGTGGGGGGGGGGGGGGGGGATGGAAGGGGGGATAGGTATTCACTGAAATTGCTTGAAAATGGGAGAAATTTTTCATCTTTTGAAATACATATAAAACTTAGTGTTTTTTTTTTCTTTTGGGACTTTTTTTTAAGTGTTCATTAAGCACTGTTTACACAAAAATGTTCATAAATCTAGAAAAAGAGTGCATAAATCTAGAAGTGCCATAAATCTGCACCTGGACAACACAAAAATTTTTTTCATTTTATATAATATTGACATAAGACCAAACGAAATACATCTGTCATCTGTTGCTTCCAATACCATTTCATTTTCCATTAGTAATTCGAACGTTCGATGGATTTCGGCAATGGGACTGCAACGCAATGAACCGAAACTTTTTCGGTTTGTGTATTCGTCATACAACACATGAGATGAAACTCAAAGACCCCACGTCTATGTATTTTTCAATGTAATTGATGTTTTTATTTTTATATTGTCGGCGTTCTGGCAGAATCCACTAAGTCCATTTTTTTAAGTTCTGAGATGCAGTTAGTTTATACGGTGCATGGTGCGCTTAGATCACTGTCAAAACTTAAAAAGTCAACAGATTGTTATGCACATTAGTATACGTTCCAACTGGATTATCAAAAATCTAATTTATTACGTCACACGAACTATAGAAGCTAATTAATACCGATCCAATTAAAAAAATTAATTTGGACTTAGTGATTTCTGCTTGAACAACTACGATATTTTCATTGTCATTAAGATATCTTTAACAAACATTAGAAGCGATTAAAGTTGCTTTTTTTATCCAAAAAACTACTTACCCCAAGTTTTCAAGAATTTCTTAGAAAACAAAAAAAAAAAAAAAAAAAAAATGGAGATACCACGATAATGGTTCAGCTCACATTCCTGAAAACCAACAACTTTATTATGTTTTCAGGCATAGAAGATATTCGCCCTGCACCATATTCACCCAGATCTGGCGCCATGTGGTTTCTGGTCGTTTTCAAAAATAAAAAAATTTCGCAGTAATGCGAAAGCAATTAATGCACTTGATTTCGAAATTCGACGATTCGGTGAATTTGAGGAATGTTTCGAAAGGAGAAATGTTTAAAGAAGATACAAAATTAGAAAAAATGTAATCTTTGCAATTTATATGTATATGGTAGCTATAAGAATAAAGCATATGAATTAGGGTGTTGATAATAGTAAGTAAATAAATAAATAAATGCTTTCAAATTTGGCTCTATCACTGCGAATATTATAAAAATAGGTCAATCTTTTTTTTGTCTCTTAAAATAAACAAAGAATCATTTCGATAGTTTATTACTTAGTTAATATATGTGGATATTCGAGGCGTTGTGAAAAAAAATATTTTTGTTAAAGCGGTGGCTGTTGAAACTTAAAAACTCGATTTTGCTAAAATAACTATCGTTCATCTGCCAGTTTATTTAATCTTAAATAAATGCGGTAAAGGGCATAACCCTCTCAGTTACCCAGTTAAAATAGCGACCATATTTAGGACTTTCTTCATTTTTAGGGAAACTATCAAGACTTAAGGAAAAATTTGAAAAGCGTTTCACACTTTATAGTCCTATTAGGCTATTTTAAAGTAATTTTGAGTGAGAATCTAGGGGTTCTGAAATTTTTTGAAATAACATTTAAGAAAACGGCATGAAGCACAAAATTTTATTAATTATTTTATTGTACTTCTGATAAAATTGTAAGACCAATATTGGTGGAGGACACCAAAAGATAAACAAACAAGGGCAAGGGCCAAAATTTGAGTAACTTAGTTAATCTACTTTTTCCAAAACTAGATACAATTAACAGTTGTCAAGACTTTGAAAATTAACAACTAGATTTAATTTTCATTGTCTACAAAAACATAATAGATTCAATTATGTTTCGTTCAAATTAAGTTTTTTATTTTCTGGATTTTTAAGCAAACCGGAGAAGAGGCCCGCAATTTTCCTGATTTTCCTTTGTTAGACGTATGACTGTATGACATCAACATTTGATTTACTTTGATTTAAAAAATTTCGGGAGGGTTTGAACTTTCGAGTTCCTGCGTTTGTAGTTGCTCGTAACCTACCAAATTCAATTGTAATTTTCTTCAAGGAACTGTATTTAATTTGAAGCAAACCTTAGACAAATGAGCAAACATGGTCAAGTTATCCTACTGGTATAAACATGGCGCATGAATAATAATATCACATAAAAATATACGTACTTACGTTTTTAAATTTTTGGTGGTTCTGGAGGTACTGAAAAAAGCATATTGGAAAATAATTCAAGTAATCACAGTTCATCACCAATTAGTAATAATGCGCTACTTATATATTGTGGCAAACTGTGTGCAGCCTAAATAGGTATGTATACATATTTTGAATGATAAATTGACGTATGGTGGTCGCTTATTTGGCATTGTAGTACTTGAATTTTAGTCAATACAAGAAGAATACTACACTCTACTGTGCGTTCTTTGGCTGAAAAAAGAAAATGGAAAATGGTTAATTGAATGCAGCTATATATAATATTTTTTCATTTAAAACAATTTGCAGATGTATTTCATTTTCGCTGCAAAATGAATGAGATCAAAATGAAAATCACATCTCTGTTCTTTGGTGCATTATAAACGTGAAAGTTGCAATCAAATCATTTCGGTGCAATGCGACAATAATAACATAGCGAAAGAGCAAACGAAAAAATTAGTGGGTTTGGTGTGGTTATGTTAAAATAAGAAGGGCATATAAATAAAACTAATTAAATAATGAAAAAATTTGTGCTGATACATAAGAACAAAATTAAATGGTTAAAAGTTAAAAAATGGTAAATAAAAGTTGACAAACAAGAAATATTAAGGGAGGGAAAAAAATAATAAAAAACAGATTGATAAAATGAATACAAGTTAAAATAAATTTCGAATGTTTACAAAGTGCAATTGTTATTTAAATTCTTGCTAATTATGCAAAATTGTGTTATTATTAGGAGAAATACATTAATAAATATATATAAAAAGAAAAAATATTGCGTTGATGCTTAAGAGAATCAAATCAAAAATGAAATGGGGTAAACATACAAATGAATAAATGCGAATCTGGTATATTTAATTACTTCACACTAAAATATTGTACATGTATTTCAATTCGGGGTCTATTGTGAGTGTATGTGCGAGTCGTTATTTAAATGTGTTTTAATTTTATTTCTTTATTTTGAACAATAGGAACTCATAATAAAAGAAACAATGAGAAACGAACGGGAAAAAAGGAAAAAGAAATTAAAGAAGAATCAAGTGTGCATTTAGGTGTGCAATGTGGTTTCATCATTTCATCAAATAATTGCTGGAAATACTTCAGTATGCATGGCGTATGAGTGATTTTTATTAACGCAATCGTTGTTCGCGTGCGTATTCCCAACATTTATTTGATTTGCTAAAAATTATAATATTTAAACTAAATTTAGTGCGCTATTAAAAATATCGATTTGTATTTTGAACAATAGAGTAGGTACATAGTGAGAGTAGTAGGTAACAATAATTATGATGATAATAAATAACTTTTAAAAATACAATGCAGTTTTGATGCGTACACTATGCTATTGAATATTGTCAAAGGAAAACTCCAAACTTTAGGATTCCATTTGTTACAAAACAATTTTTTGTTCAAATACGTTCACACGATCATCATCAGCAGAACGAACGGCAGCAACCAACTTCCGGCGTAAAGAAAAAAATCTTACAAATTCATACAATTATCTATCATATACAATATATATATTAATAATAATAATAATAATTAATTAAATAAATTAAAGAGAGGAAAACAAGAGGGGCGCTCACCAAGTCCACGAAATGCAAATATTTATAGATTAAATTGTTGCTTTTTTTTTGTTTTTTTTGTACAAGAACAACGAATCAAACGAAATTCCATTAAATGCTTGATATTTTTTATTTACGATATATATGTATGTAGATGAGTACATTGTACAAAACAAATAAAATGTAAAAATTATAGCTTACAAATAAGAAATAAAACGAAATTCATTGGAAAATCGCTCGAAGCTCGTTAGCTGAATGTGGAATCGAAACAAACGTTATCGAAACGGAATCGAAATCACAAAGAAATTAACCGCACATGCAAAACAAAAGCACAATTGGTGGGTCTCATTGGAGTCAGCGAGTCAGTGAGTGAGTGGGCGATTATCCAGTATACTATTAATAGTTTTATGCCATTAGTATTTTTATTTTTGTCGTTGTCTTTCCTATAGTTTGACACAATACACATACATACATATGTATAAACTCGCACATACTAAATTATGATTCGAAAAATGTATGTGCATTCTTATGCACGAAAACTTTGATGGCTGACTTAAAAATTTCAGCACATTGCAAATGAAAATATATTCAAATTTGTTTTATTAAAAATATTTTCTTTAACATTTCGATATACATATTGGTTTATGTAGATATAGTATGTACTTAGGTAGACAAATTAATTTCCGGCTTTAAATGTTGTCGCTATGTGTATGCAATATTTTAAATAAATTGAAATATATTGAAGGTTTATGCACAAAATTACGTGAAAAGCATACGCATAAACAAAAACAAAAAAATGAGAAAAAAAAAACGAAAAACCATTAGCCAAGTGTCATTTTAATTGTTTATGTGTTGTTGCTGTTATTGCTGTGGTTGTAATGTATATATGTGAAATAATGTACACACATTTATATTATACTATATTTATAGTAGTAATGCAAAAATGAAAAAAATTTTTTTCTCTTTGATAATAATTTAACAACTAACTGCCACTTGCATTCAGCAATTATGTATGATTTTTAATGGCTTAGTCTTTTATTGTAAAATGCTGTAAATGACTGGGAAGGCACAATATATATTAAATATATTTACGAAAGTATCCTTCGCCTTCGGTCTTAAATTAAAGTTGGTTGTATTTATTTTATACTGAAGACTGAAATCCTTGACAACCTTTCCATGAAAATCTATAAAGTGATAAATCAGAATGTCGATCGCAAATGCAAAACAAAGTTACAATTTATCCAATAATATTTTTATGCAGATCCAGAAGATTTCTGAGACAGTCGAAAGAGTTTAAATCCCAATTCGGTTATACTAATTTCCTCTTCGAATATTTGTTCCTAACAATCAAATTCTCAGTATATTTTGTATCTATTGTGTTTTGTTGTTATATTAAATGGATGTGAATTTTGTATTTTTGCTAAGTTATTCATTCAACGAATTTGTGCAAATATTTTTAATGGTTTTTTTGTTTTTGTACTACATGGCGTATGAATAATATGTGAATTCACTTCTCAAAGCTGCAAAATTTCATATCATATAAAAATGTTACTTTGATTTGTTTATTTTTACAGAAAGAATGAAGGAAAATTATTGAAGAATTTCCATTAAAAACACAAAAAATTCTCTAAATTGAATTGAAGTAAAAATTATTATAAATATAAAGTAAGAAGACACACATTCACAATTAAATTGATTTATTCGTTATAAATTTGTTTGTTTGTTTTTGTTATTGTTCATATTTATAATAATAATATCTAATATCTTTCTCGTTCCATATTTAATTTTTATCATTAAAAACAATTCATAAAAATCTCATTTTAAATATATAGGTATGTATATATGTATGTATGTACATATATATATATATGCATGTATATATATCAACTAATGTAGAGATAAAAATGTACAAAGTTAAATTTTTTAAAGAGGGGGTAAGGGTTAAAGGTTTTTGGAGGAGCAGGAGAAGAAAAATGCTTATAACGATAATAAAAGAAATTATTATACTTTCAGTTGCTTTTGTTGCTTAAATATTTTTAGTTCTTGTTGTTATAGTAACATTACTAATTTGCAATTAAAAATGCATTTAATTTTAAACAAACGAAACAACTTAATTAAGATTCTTTTTAACAATAATCATATATATTTATATTTATTGGCATATAAATTTATAGTAAATTCACAAACGAAACTAACATTTATCATAAGAAAATATAAAATAAACGGATGGTTAAAAATAAAAGCAATAATAATGTCAAGTTGAAATTACATTAAAAATATAAAAAAAAAAAAAATAATATAGGTATGGGTATATAAGTATATTATTGAAATAATTTAACAAAAATATAAAAATTAAACTGTAGATAATTTCAAGTAAAAGTTTCATTTTCGATTGATGAAAAAGTAATGAGGGAACAGTGGGAAGCAGATAAAGAGGAAGAATCACTCCGCTCATTGTCATTTGATAAATTCGTTAACTAAAAATCATTTAATTTATATATTAATTATGGTATATAGGTTGAGTACATACATTTGTGCACATGTATGTATGTGAAAATATTAATAACGAAAATCAAAAGAACAAAACTCAAAACTTATTAATATAATTTGTTATAATCGAAATGAAACTGAAATAAAAATTAATTAAATGCAAATTGGAAAAACGTCATAAAAAATTAAAAATTTTATTAACAAACGATAAATTAATGTAAATATTTGGCAAGGCAAAAATCAATATGTACACACAAACACACGCAAGAGAGCAGCATACACATACACATTCGCATATGAATTATTTATTATTATTAAAAAACAAAATTCAAAAAATTTAAAAAAAAAAAACGTAAACGCGCATTTTGCATTTAATTAATTTCTTTTTGCTGTAATTACACAATGTAGAAATTAATGCTTATATATTTATATGTATATATGTAGGTACGTACTTATAAAAAAACTAATGATAAATCAAAATTGATATAATTCTGGTGTTTATTGTTGTTGTTATTGTTAAATTGTATTCGTGCATTATTATTTCAGCGCTTAAGTTTGATATCAACGTTGCAATCAGAGGGTGAAATGTAAGTAGCCAAACGACATTTAAACATGTTTACTATTGCATACACAATCACACAGCTTCTGCATACCCTGCATCCATTCAAATTACAAATGGGAAACCGTACATGAGTGAGAGCAAAAAGTTAATGTTTGGTTCATTTTCAATTCTGCCGGCATCCGATTTGATAAACCGCTAAAGTGAATACCGTTACAGATCAACGGAAAGCTCATTTAAGTGAGGAGTTAAAAAAGGTCTTCTAGTGTAAAATAAATCATAAATCATGGAGTCTTTGAAGAATTAATAGTTTTAATGCCTCAACAACAATCAGGTTACAATATATGCAGTCATTAACGGATCTAAGGGCTTAGATTCGCTAGTGCACACTCGTATATATCCATATACCTGATCAGCGTTTCTTTGTTAAGCAATTGAATTCACTTGTTACTGAGTAGGTGAAGCATATTCCATTTTACTCTTTTGTACGCATACACAAACAAATAGACATACTCATTCACAAACTCTGGCACTGTTATTTGAACTTTTCAATATCACTCAAGTCTCCACATAAAAAAGATTAAACTCATACATACATAAAATGCAATAATGATGTGTGGAAATTTGTTGTCGCAAGGCCCAAGGCTAATTTGCATTGAAGGGTATAAAAAAAGGAAGTGAGGAAGAGTGGTGGTGAAAGTATGGCAATAGTTAGTATAAAATGTAAGAAAGGATTATTAACGAAACATATGAGAGAGCTTGAAAGTGCTGGTCGAATTTTGAGTTTGCCAAAGAAAACGTAAGTGCAAATTTGTTGTTGTGGTGTGGTCAAATCAAATAAAGTGTGTGTGTATGTGATGTGAATGTACATATGTTTGTGCATAAGGTTATCTTTTTATTTTAGCACAGATTTGTAATAATGTAATATAAAGAGGGAGCTATGGAACTAAATGCTGCGCCATAGAAGGTATTACACTTCATTTCAGAGAGGATACACTTAGCACCTATATATTTAATTGTAGGGCAAACTGTGTAACTTTCATCTCTTATTGTAAATCAGACTATAGCATCAGACTATAGCGACAAGTTGCCGCGTATTTTTTACTATGTCTATTTTTCGAACAGACGAACAAAGAAATTTTTTTATTTAATTTAAAACATTAATAGATATTTTTTTGGTGTTAAAAAAATATTTGCAAGTAGGGAATTAATTTTATTTTACGACAAAGATAATACTTATGAGCAGTTCCCTGTCAACAAAATCAAAGTTGTGGACGATGACAAAACTGGTGGAGCTAGGCTTTTTTGAAATGGATTTGTGTTAGTTTACTGAAATGGGATATCTCAGAAAGTTTTTAAGCGATTTGAATTAAACTTTTACATAATCAACAAAATTAAAAACAAAACATTTGGTAAGAAAAGTTGAAAAAATATTTCCAACGGTTATTGATATTTTTGTGTTTTTATCTTGACTTTATTATTTAAAAAAAAATTAAAAAGTTTATCTTGAATTTAACATAAAATTTTGTTTGTGAGCTCATCTGGTTGGCAAGCTACGCCTATTGAACCGAGTTTGCTTCGAGATTGCATGACGCAGGCCTGCAAAAATTTGGGTTGTGCCAGTCCCAAAAACTAAAGTAGCTATTTCCCATGGATTGCTTTTTGCCGAATCAGAATCTGGCACCAGACTTTTTCTATCATACCAGGGTTTCAAAATATTCTAACTTAAAAGAGAAATTTTAAACTTCAATTCAGACTAGCTCCTACAATTTTAAACATAAAAATAAATAATAAAATAATACAATATCCCACACTATCATTTCTGTAAGTTTCAATTAAATTGACATCATCCGCAACTTTGATTTTATGTATTTTGAAAAAAAAACATTTTTTTTATTTTTCAATTTATCGGGACTAGCCGCTTTTTGGCCGGCTACTTATGTTCTTCGCGTAGACCCAAAACAATGACTCCAATTTGATCTTTGACTTCATTTACGAGTTCCAATTTGATCTTTGACTTCATTTTAGCTTTCATATTTATTTTATATTCATTAATTTATATATGTAGTCGATTTTACACAATCACTGCATTGTTGTTGCACACAACTTATTCTTTCCAGGGACCGTAATCATTATAAGCAGTATGAAAAAAATCAAAATTTAATGCTTATACTTGAATGTTATTCATTTGATCATCAATAAAATAATTTTTCCATTATTTTGTTTTTTTGCTCAGAAATTATAATAATTTTTTGATTTTTATCTGTTTGCTCAAAAATAATAATTTTCTGATTTTTTGATAAAAACTCGTTGAACATTTTACGACCTACCTTAAAACCATAAAGCTGTGCAACCATTTGATTTTTTTCTTTCAATCAAAAATATAAAAATCAAACAATGATTTTTTTTTCCTGAACATAAAAAAAATAATCTAAAAATAAGTATTATTTCTGAGTAAATAAATAAAAATCAAAAAATTATAATTTCTGAGCAAAAAATAAAAATCAACAGGTAAAAATTATTTTTAATTTTTAATGGTCACAAAAAAAATTTCTATTGATGCAAACAGAGCACTTGACTTTGTTCTCCGATATTTGGAACATATAGATTTTTTCATAAAAATATTTAAAAATAACACTGTATAATGGCTAAAAAAGTTCAAGAATTTTTAAAGTGGATCTTATATAATTCGAGTACGCTGAACATTTTTAGTTTTTAGTTTTTCTCTATCACGTCTAATTTCTTTTTTTTAACGGCTTAAAAAAATCATATTAAAAAATCGAATTATATAAGATCAACTTTCAAAACTCTTGAGCTTTTTTTTTTTGGTAAATTCCGTTGTGCAGTGTAATTGTTATTTTCGGTCCCTGATTCTTTCACTAGTATACAAATTCTTCTACTCTGAAGACGATATTAAGTCTATTAGAGTAATTGCTTTTGATGGATGAATTTTAAAACAATAAGTTTCTCAGCAAACTCAAAATCTCAAGCTCACTCCAAAATGTTAGGAAATTTTCTACTGTTCCGCTTATATTGAAGATATGTGTGAGGTCAGTTATTTGTCAATTGGATTATACTTGCCATTCAGTATTTTATTATTCAAATATTTCTACCACCACTATGAAATATTAAACTTTTAAAGTATTACTACATCTGTATATCGAAGACCACAATTGCTGGCATATTTCAGGTGACAGACAATTTGATTGCTTAAATTTATATCTGTACCTGCTCATTGGCACAGCCGCTACGGTAAAACCATAAATGATAAAGCTTAACAAAGTAAGTAGTTCAGTTCTACAAAAGTTTTTAGATTACTGGAAATTCTTCAGTTTGTCTACATACATCAGCTGCCAAAAATTATTCGTTTCGTTTTCGGCAGCACGAACAAGGATAAGTATTCGAAAAATAAATTGTAAACCAAAATTAAATACAAATAAAGAGCAGAATAACAATAAAACCAGGAACGCAAAAATGACAAATGGGAGAATGAATGAAAGGAAAAAAACCTATAGTAGAAAATAGCTTTTTTGCCTTTGGAATTAATACAATGACGTGCCGACAGTAGTTTGGGGTGGTGGTACTAGAGGCGGCTACGGAAGTAATGCATTTAAATGCAACATGTCAGCGTTAAAGCGCCGGAAATGCAAATAAATTATGTTAGTTTTGGCTGCTCTGTTTTAACAGTGTACTGTTGTTTTTATTGTTGCTGTAAAGTTTTGCTTTACTCACACATCGCGGTATGAATTTTCAGGATTTGCTGAAAGCTCAACTTATAGTGTAATTTACAGTTACGGTGCTGTAGTTATTGTTGTTTGCAAAATCGTGTAATGACGTAATAAATTTTTTATTTTTGTTTGTCATTGATGTTGTGAATTTTATAACAAAAAAAAAACGCATATACAGTACGTTAAACAAATTACCAGCACGTTGATGTCAAATGCAACAACAACGACAATGGTAAATATGGCTATGAGGGCAAATAGCAAGAGCAACAATAACAACTGAAATTGTGCTGAAAATAATTTTGAAAAATAGTTTTAATGGGATTTTTTTAAGCTTGGAAATGAATTCTTAGGCTACAAAGCTATGGACTGAACTATGAAAAAGCGCCTGGTAAAGATAATAATTGCGCTGAGTTCTTGACTTGCCTCCCAATACTGAGAAAAAATATGAACTGAGGAGGTAGGCCTGAGCTATTGGAACGAAGGAATACTTGCCAAATTTTCACAAAAAGGGGACTACTCCGATGACAACAACTATACGAGTATTACACTAATATCCATCCGAGCATACGCGAAAATCAATATGGATTCAGATCGGATTGATTGAATAAGTGGTCTATATACCATATTCCTAGTAATATACAAGAGAATTAGTTAATAACACTGTTCTACAAATGGAAACTTTTGAAAACGAGCAGAGACGGGACAAACGCAATTAGAGTAATGGGCAATGAGCAATTCGCTGATTCCGAATCCGTGGTCCGTTTTGCTCTGCTACTTCACAATTTTTATTGACATCAAAATTTTTGAAATTGAAAAGAAAAAAATTAAAAATGCAGTTCATATTTTTTTTCATCAAAACATCCATTTTTACAAAAAAAATTTTTCGATTTTCTTTATTTTTTAACTTTAAAAATTTTGTTAAAATTTTTTTTTTAATTAATCTCCTTTTTCGTAATTTTTTTCATCCTCGTTATCGTCTTTCACTTTTATCTCACTGTTATCTTAACCCAGTAATGCCTGGCGATGCCATATGACAAAAAAAATTGTTTCTCATGTTACTTTCTTGATCTATCTACTTTGGTTCCCGGTCATCCTTAATGGGCTAAAGAAATGATGGCCAAAAGTGTACTTAACCCTCTAACGGTCAAAAGTTGAAAACGAATACATAAGAGTCGGGAATTCAAAAGCCTATTTTTCACATCAAAATGAGCATAAAATAAAGCAAAAGCTTTGAAATGGGTTCAAAACCATTTTAAATTGTCAATAAGATAGTGATAATGGAGGGCAATATTGCTGAAATAAAAAAACTTTAGACTTTAGCGTATTTTGATTTTAAAGGATAGCTGTCCTGAGGCCGCTTTAACCGTTAGAGGGTTAGGTGTAAAATGAGCAAAATGAATTGGCGTACTTGAATAAGAAGTTCAGTACGTAGTTAGAGAAAGAAAGCAACAACAACAGCATAAGTTGTACCGTTTTTAAAGGAAACAAATATTTGTAGGTATACACAAAGAAATTTTTAGGATTTAATTGTTCATGAACACAAAGTAGATAGATCAAGAAAGTAACTTGAGAAAAGAATTGTTTTTGAACCTAGCTCAGGAATGGCTCAGCGACAAAGTGCCATATGTCACCGCTAGGCATTACTGAGTTAAGCTAACAACGAGATAAAAGTGAACGATGATGATAAAAATTACGAAAAAATAAATTAATTAAAAAAAAATTTTTTTTTTTTTTTAAATAAAAAAAATCTAAAAAATTTTTTTTTGTAAAAATGGATGTTTTGATGAAAAAATATTAACTGCATTTTTAATTTTTGTTTTCTTTCAATTTTAAAAATTTTGATATCAATAAAAAAAATTGTGACGTAGCAGATCAAAACGGACGACGGATTCCGACTCAGCGACCTCCCATTACCCTAACTACACTTGTCCCGTCTCTGCTCATTTTTGGCTGTTGAACAGTGTAATTAATCAGAAAAAACGTGTAGTCAATATATTGAAATGAAATAAAAAGTAACTACATACATAAGTTTAACATATAATTGATATTATTCTTGCAATTATATTTCATTGCGATATAAAAATTTACTTTTATTTATTTACATTCAGAATTGATCTTTATAACGAGCTTTAAAAAGTAACGGAAAGAAAACAGAAAATGCGAAACAAAATATAAATTTAATTAAATGCAAAATCACATTCCACCTAAGCCGCCGGGCTCCATACTTTACCATACTTCATATACATGTATGCACGCACATATGCAAAAACAAAAAGAAACAAAAAGAAAAAATCGTACTCTTGCAATTCGTAACACAAAATATACTCTTATGACATGGTCGCAAACGGAAAAAACGGAAAAACAAGTTGAGAAGTGGTAGTGGAATACGCAAAAAGTGTAACTAAATGAAATTAAGGAGAGAATCACACTGCATTAGCATGCCAAGTTTATGCTTACGCCCCTCAGTGTTTGTAATGTTCATCACAAAAAGTAAAAATGAATCAATGAAAATTAATAAATACTTGGTATTTACTTAACAAATGCTAAATTATAGAGCAAATAATTTCTTTTTTATATCAAAACATTAGCACATAGAAAGAAAACCAAACAAACCAACAACAATAAACATTAGCAAGGATTTTTCGGCCTCAGTTTTTTTGGTTTTCTTTGTAAAAACGTTCGCAGTTTCTAATCCTATGGAAATAAACTAATAAAGTAATAAAAGTAGTAAAAAAGGGGGAAAACACTAAAAAGTAGTGGGAAACAGGAATTTGTTAATTTTTATGAAAAACGAAACTTTTATGTAAATTTCTTGTAAAATGCACAAAATGCTTGGAAAATGTTGAAGGGTAAATATTTGTTTCCAAAGAATTTAATTAAATCAATATGAAAAATTATAAATGTAAAGCTACCGAAAAAATTAAGAAAATTATAATTACAGAGGCATAAATTGAACTTAAATGCCGGGACAATTCACAAAACAATAATAACAACAACAAAAAATACCAAATATAAGAAAAAAAGGTTAAGAATATAAAATAATTTATTTCAACTTTCGTAGGCTTTTGTCTAAATATGTAGTATTAAGTAGCAAATAGTAATTATATGCATATTTGCTGTAGTCAGAGCATGTAGCGCTGGGTTTGTCGAGTTACGTTCAAGATCAGTACTGTGGCTAATATGTAGTATTAAGTAGCAAATAGTAATTATATGCATATTTGCTGTAGTCAGAGCATGTAGCGCTGGGTTTGTCGAGTTACGTTCAAGATCAGTACTGTGGCTAAGGGCGATATCACATTGGCAAGAGTTGTCGCAGAGACAAATGTGTTCCATTCGTGTTTTATTTTTTAAGCGGCTGTCGAGGGACACACTCAGGCCAGAATGGCCCATTGTGGTACCACATGCTTAGAGACGCAATGTTTAGAGGTCGCGCATCGGGTTTTTATGTTTCCCATATAAATAACACAGAGATTTCGTTCTGTAAAATTATAATTTTTTTTCTATCTTTTGGACCATAGTGCATTGGCCTACCAAGGTGTGTACTTGGTATAATTTTTATAATTCTCATACACTTCATATCGATAGTGGATATGAAGGTTATGAGAATTAACCGCCAGATCAAGACAGGATTCGATCCCGAACCTCCCGGGTGAAAATCTAGAGCACTAACCACTAGACTATCGAGGTCGTCTAGTCCTTTGGTATATCACACTAAAGCGACAAGTGTTCCAGTACTTTTCTCATTTTTCTACAGTTGCCATTTTTGTACTTTTCTGTACAACTATTTGTACTATTGTATTATACTAACTGAACTGAAGTAAAAGAAAATAAATTATAGCGTGGCTTTTGCAGAATTAAAAAAATTGTATATAGGAAATAACAAAATTTCTGTCTCCTCAGCGACAAATGTTGCCAATGTGATACCGCCCTTATGAAATGTTCCTTACGTATTGAAACAACAACACAACAATAACAAAAAACTACGATTTTATAAAAAAAAAAAACGTGGTATATAAAAAAGTGTAAGGAAGAAGTACTTAAAATAAGTAGAAAGTATTTAGGTATGTTGCAAGTAGTTAAGTTTAAACAGCAGTACGTTTTTCAGTCAATAACTCGTTTAGTTTTAGTGTTTTGGTTTCTTTGTATTCATTTGTTTTTTAACAGTTTAACAACTTTTTTTAACTCTTAACTGCTGGCTTCAACTACTTCTTTCTGTACGTTTCTTTTTGTTTTTGTTCATTGTTTTCTATGATTCAACTGGCAGTTTTTTGTCTAAGATGTTGTTTTTTTCTCGCCATTTGTTATCGAAAACATATTGTTTACTTCATTGCTATTTTAAGGCAACATGCTTGCTCCCCCTTTGTTGCTCTCGTTCCATTTCCGTTTTGAATTCTTTGGTAATGGCGGGAAAGTGGCTAGATAGGTTTTTGTTGATACAAAGTTGTCAGATAGATATCATTTATAGTTTGTGATTGCGAATACTTTTAAAGCAGATAAATTACTCTACATAAAAAAAATTTGAGTTTTCGTACTTCTTTTTTACATCTTTTTGTGACATTTATTAATTTGTCCATTATTCCACACAAATAAAATAAAATAAAACGGTGAACGAAAAACGAGACCCCGTACGTATGTGTATTTATCAATCGAAAAAAAATCCAAAGGCAAGCGATAATAGTTTCGTTTGGGCTTTTCACAACACAAAATGTGTGACATTGGCTGCATTTACGACACTCATCAATTGCTTAACAGTTGCCGCTCATCAATTTTCGTGTCGTGAACATGCTGCTACTTTTTGGCGTTAACTATTCTATTGTGAATAGTTTTTGCTATTTTTCGTCTTTAACAAAACCAAAAATTTAAATAATGACGATTGACGATGCCGTTAATCAATTATAACAGCCATAATAAACAAAAGAATATATATAGAAAAAATAGATAAACATAAGCCGCTGTACAAAAATCATCCGATGAAAAGTATCATACAAATTTTTCGTTACTGAAAATGGCGCTCACTAAAAATGTTGCTATTCACAATAGAATTTTACAACTGTTTAGGAATTGATGAGTTTCGTAAATGCAGCCATTGTGTCATTCCAAAACTACACTATGGTACAAAAAAGCAACTTGGTGCGTTACATAGTGCATATTGTATTTAAATCAAGCAAATGAAAAAAAATTTACATTTGAAATTTCCAATATACCCTCAAAATCTGTATTTAGGCCAAAAAAACGATTCTATAACTTCAGTAGTGTTCGCTTGATTTTCAATTTTTTATTAATTTCCTACAAAAAATAGCTGAATGCCTACGCTAAATATCTCGCAGACTGTTTTTTTTTTACTGCTTATCATTGATTCAAGAGTATATGCATACAAACTCAAATTGCAAAAACTGCAAAATTACTTTCAACGAGGTATAACTTTTCTACATTTGCATATTTTAATCTCTTTGATTTTTTTTCTCTTTCTCTCTTCTTACTATTTCAAACAAAAATCAGTTATAATTTGAGCGCAAAATCGAGCGAACACTATTGGGGCTATAATTTTGGTCCTAAGTCCAGATTTTTGGAATGCGCACAGTTTTTTTTCTAGTTCACAGGACATACCTACAACATGTGCAATTTTTCACTGTAACGTTGTTGTTATCGAAAAAACCATGACGGAAGAGTGAGTTTAATACTTATACATACTAGTGGATCCTGAGAGGGCCAGGAATAAAACAACAAATTAAAACCCTGCCCTTCGCAAATGCCTGGATCCGCTTTTACATACTAATACTGAGAATCGTATATTATGAATGAATTTTTAGCTCTCCATATGGACACAAGTAAATTAAGTGGAAAAGTGTTGAAAATTATAACCGCAATGCAAAAAATAAAAATTAAGATATGTAGTTACACCTACATACGCGATCATATAAACCCAAAACTGTTAATACACATACAATTGAAAACGACACTCGAGCCTCTTACGACAGAACATGACGCCAACGGTACACGGCGGACGACGAACGGCGAACAGACGACAAGCACGACGATGAGCAAAATCGACGAAATGTTATTTGCCAGAAGAAAATAACTCAACCGCAAATGAGATAAGTTGTTCGCAAAATAATTGGGCGTACACGTAAGTATATACGCAGTACAGTGCACACATATACACGCTTGCATATGGTGTATGTACATGATGTACATGTGTGTTTGGGTATATGCACACCATGTATGCTTCTTTGCATGTACATACATATGTTTGTATGTATTTTTATGCATTCATTAAGTTAATGTATTTTTGTAACTTCACTGTTGTAGTTGCAGTTGTATTTTACATACACACTCACATATACATACATAAATCCATACATATTAAAATGCAGTAATATACATAAAAATACTTAAAAATATTAATTTACATTTCATTTTACTTCGTTTTTTAATGTTATTTTGTTAGCAATTCTCTTTGTAGTTTTATGTGTTATGTTTAATATTTTTGTAATAATTCATTTACATATAACTATTTGGTACTTTTTATTTTGTACAGTAGTGGGTGGAAAAATGACGGTGCTATGGAATTTATAATGGAGCGCTCGATTGAAAATTTAATGAAAAGTGAAAAAATAATCCAGTTGAAAATGAGGAATAAAAAATTTAAAAATTGTTAACAATTGGAAAATTTAAATTTTAATTAGTTAAAATTAAACAACTTAAAGGTTGAGTATATGAAAGTGGAACAAAATCATATAGATGCAATTTCTGTTTCCACAATACTTAATATATTAACAGTACATGGCTTTTATTAATTTACACTGTACACGTTATACTCAGTTCCACCCAATGGGAGGTCCAGCCGTTTTCTTTTCGTTCCATATGAAAGTAAGCTCAGTAGATACTTGAAAGTAAACGCTCTTCGTTGTGAAGAAGTAAAACTCACAGTATGTGTCCCATTCATAATGTGAAATATTAAATTTTGCCGAGAAAGGAGAACAAATTTAAAATTTCGAATTTAAGTGAGTAGATTAATACTAGGGCAGAAATCAAAAATAGGAACAATCACTTCGTTTTGCGAAGTATGACCTTCCGGCTGATGATGGTTGACATTAAATTATATTATTTGCTACAAGAAACCATTCGGATTCGAAATTAACCTGGTAGGCTCACAATGGCGTTTTGTTTCATTCCATATGCATCAATACTCCTCTCCCGAAAAACTCAGTGAGCGGACGAAATACATATTCTTTGCGTTTGTTGGCGATAAAACGCTTTAGCTGCCACTGGGGTTTTCGAATTTTTTTAGCACTGTTACAATTAATTTTAAAGCACATGTAGACGAATTTTATATGTTTTGAATGTATGCATATTAGTGAAAGTTTTATTAATAAGTATATACGAATGTAGATAACTTGGAAGCTCAAAGAGATTTTTAAGTTTTAGTTAAATTACTATCAACATTTCATAAAGGAATGAAATGTTGCAAGCACATATTATGTAATAATTTTTAATCTTTTCTATGTGTTTTTATAAATTTAATTTATATTTTATTTATTTCAATGCACAATTTACATTAATTTCTAAAGATTTTTAATCATTGACATCAAAGAATATAAATATATCTTACATACAAACATTTGAAAAACACAAACAAAAACTTAACGTAAACAACATTTTTGTTACGTTATGTGAAGAACATCAACGTTTTTTTTTTTTAAGTTTAGCTCGAAATTCAATTATTTTCACAACGATTTTGCAATTATGCTATTATTGACGAACGCTAATAATTCAATTCATTACATAGTCAGTGGTTAGTAGTTAATTTAAAGCTTATATATTTATTAAATAGTCGATATATCTAATTTATTTATATGTAAGCATTCGTATCTATATGTAATGTGTGTGTCTATACAAATCTATTATTTTAATTAAAATTTTAATTGAATCTCATTATTGTCAGTAGTTTTCGATTTTTCTTCTTATGCTTGTAAATAATTTAATTTAAATTTTGCATTTGCATTTACCTAATATGATTTACATACTTATAATAATAATTTCGTAACTTTTATAATTACAAAATAATGCCAGCAAATATTTAATTTATTTAATTTTTTTAATTATAGAATTTATGTTAATATTTTTGGTACAAATAATTTTATATTTTTTACTTTACACTTAGAAAATACAAGTTGACGATTATTCTATACTTAAATTCCTTTGGGTTGTTGTTTTTTGGTATGTATGCAAAAAATTTATTTATTTTTTTTTCATTTCTTATAGCTTCTTTTCTTTTTGATTTTGCAAATATTTACATCTGGATTTGTTGTGCTGGAGTTTTCATCGCAAAGTTTCCATATACTACATTAATTTGATTCAGTGGCGTAAGTTAGAATTTTCCTTTAGAGGGATATTCAGCCATGTTCTGAATTTCACTTTCGAGTGAAATTGAAATCGAAACAGTGTAATTCATATCGTTGCAATTTCAATTTCACTCGAAACTGAAATTCAGAATATGGCTGATTATTTGTTTTTTGTTTTAATTATTTAAATAATATTGTCAGACCAAGTTTTTTGCTATGTATTTTAGCCGCTGAGCTCGAAAATGTCAGACTTTTAAAAAATATGATTTTGATACTCCGATTTGAGATTTTCGAGTTTATGAAATTTCATTAAAAAAAAGTGCTATTATGTTCCCAAATAACCTCATTCACTATCACGAGAAACAAATCAACCAAAATTTTTCAGAAAAATTCCCATATAAACATTTGAAAAGAGATATTTCGTAATTTCATACACCATGGTTTTAAAAAACACATCTGATAGTTTCATATATTTATTCACCGAATACCAACAAGCAGGGGAAATAACATAGATCAAAGTTTGCACATTAGCGTAGATAAGTAGGGACCTGGGAGGACAAAGCCTTCCAGCTGGCTCTGGTCCCTCCCCAAAAAAAAAATAAAGTAAGAAAAGTAACATCCAAAGAACGATTAATTTACGATAATCTATTTTTAGATTGTATAAAAATACTTGCATCAAATTTTGAAAATCTACGCAAAAAAGAAGTAATTTTCGTGTACTTTTCGTGTTTTTGAAAACTCTTGCAAAATAAATTAACAAAGACTTCTGTCCTAATTTATGTAAATTAGTGTTAATATCTAAAGAAGTTTTCCGCCATGAGCCATATATATGGTTAAGAGCAACCATGCTAACTAAAACCACTGTCTCAGCAAGAATACATTAGAAAAATATTTGAAAAATAAAAATGTCAAAAAATTAATCGATTTTAAAGTGATTTTTCATCATTTTTTGGCAAAAAACCAAAATTTTTTTTTTCGTTTTTTCAATTTGAAATCATTTTTAATGCATGAAAATTAATAAAGATCATATAATTTTGAAAAAAATACATCGAAAAAAAAATGTTTGATATAAATTTAATCGATTTGAGCAACTTAGGAGTAATTTTCCATTATGTTATTCGCAATAAACCAACAATTTGACGAAAAAATATGAAATATCACCGCTGGGTAAAAATCAATGAAACTTTGTACAGTCACTATAAATGTGAAAAGAAATGTCTAAGTTCTGTTTCATCTCTTCAGGTTTGGTCAGGAGAGACCATTCCGATTTTTCGACCACTGGCTGGATACCTATGCTTTTCGCACTCACCTGGTCCCAGCAAAAAAGCCATTTTTGCTGTTAATTATAATTCTAATAAGAGTTACGCCAATGCCATTGCATAAATAGATTTCTAATTGGATCAGTTGCAGCCAAAAAGTTTACTGTATAATTTTATATGCTATAGTTTAATAGGACGAGCCAGGGCCGTAGCCAGAAATTTTTTTCGGGGGGGGAGGGGGGGTTTCATTCGAAGAAAATATTCATAAATAATTTTTATCAAATTGATTTTTAATTCAATAAATTAAATCGGTGATACATTTGATGGACCCTATAAAATTAAATTTTTGGAAAAATTTTCCGATTTTTTTAATCTTAATCTCAAAAAAATGGCCAAAAGTGTAAACAAAATTCCCACAATAATCAAATTAAATTTTTTCAAATAAATATTATTCAATATGGATTCTAGTGCATTTTTTTTATCGTGAGGGACATAATTTCATTAACTCATTGACTTCCCACTACTGATAATGCACCCAACCTCAAAAAAATTACCAAAAATTGTAGAGGCTAATTTTTTTCAAATGATCATCATTGCGAATTTGACCAATTATCAATGATAAGGAACCCGGATGAGGTTGGCTTATATTCCCTAAATTCGTGAAGTCACAGCATTGAAAGAGGTCTTTCTAGTTGTGGTGCTTTGAGCAATAATGCGTTAAAAAATTAATTATATTTTAAAATTGCCTCCTAAAACTGCATGGGTTTTGCCAATAAGATGGAATTTTTGCGAAAGAATTTTTCACGTTGAACACGAATGAGGTCAAAAACTTCCCATCACGTCACGTTTTAGGAAAAAAATGGGGTTCAAGCAAGTCTTATTTTACAAGGATCCGATAATTTTTTGTATTTTTATTAATTTTTAAACTTTTCAAACTGATTCAGGACGAAAGCTTAAATCAAAAACAATTACTGACCTAGAAAAACTATGAATGCAGGAGTGCTCAGTACCACCTTCTCTTTTTGAATCCGTAGTCAAACCTCATGTCGAAGAAAACAAATCGGATTTGATCGCATAGTGTAACTAAGATTTCAAATTTATTTTTTATATTTGATTTTTTAAAAAATATCGTTAAATAGATTTTATTTTGACTTTTTTCCATCCATTGACAATTAATCTCAAAAATTAGAATAAAGTTTTCACATTTCGGAGGGGGGGTCAGAACTTTCAAAACCTCCCCCTAAATACGGCCTTGGGACGAGCTGTAAAAGAAAGCAATTAAAAGAGGGTATAAAGCACAAATGAACCATGAACAATGATTGAGTTATTGACTCTAGAATACAAAATGCAATTAGAAGTTTTTTGGAGACAGTTATTCATTTAACAAAATTCCAAATTTTGACTGCTACTTTAATGTCATTTGGAGTTACTTGAATACACTGGGAATTCGAAATCCAGTTTTATTCACTTAATTAAGAAATTTATGTACTCTATGATGGCATTTCCAACTACATAAAGGTCGAAGGTTGAAAAAATAAATTGGAAAAAAGAGAAACAAATTAGATCCGCCACTGCCTATATTGCGTTTTGAACGGTGAAATCTTCTGGGATTAATGCTTCTTATAATGGGGTATTTCGCGAAAAGGTGGCGTGAAGAATGCGTCATTTTAAACATTTCGAAGGGTAGGAGAAAGTTTAATCGTTAATTCAAGTATAAATTTCTCATTTTGGCTCTCAACGTTGGCTACGTTGTCAATTTCTCGAACATTCGTTTGATTGACCTTAGAGAATGTATTTGTTTGACGAAAGTCGTAAATTGTCTCAAAATGAATTTCATTGTTCTATGAATGTAAAGTTTATGTTAAAATGAAATGATTATAAGGAATCGTAAAATAATTTTATGGAAAAGAGGAGTAAGTGCACGGAGTTGGAGATCGTAAAGTGGGAAAGCTAAAACGTGAAATGCGATATGCGATTTTAGTATAATCATTTAAAATTGTCTTTTCCCGGGTATTTCGGTGGTTTGTAGTAAAAGAGAAAGTTAATCCCAATCGGTGGGGAGTTTTTTTTTATAAATTTTACAAGCTGCAATGGATGCCAATTCCGGGAGTCCGGAGCTGCCGTTTCAGGTTTTGTTATCTTTGAGTAAAGAGTAAATTTTTGTCATCGATTAAGTTTGTGACATTATATTTTGTGATAGTAGTCGTATTTTTTCCATACTTCAATTAAGCGGATTAGGATAAAAATGACACAAACGCATTTCGTTAATTAAAAAAAAAACTTTCAGTTGATTTTTTTACTTTTTAAATTTTAATGTGAAAACAACATGGAAACTTTGAATTAAATAATTCTGTTGAATATTTCTTGAATATGCCAAAAAATATTTATTTGTTTTTGATGTGGATTGTCTAATTTTAGAATAAAATGTTTTATTTGTTGTGTTAAATTGAAAGTGCAACCCAAAAATTTAACAAGTTCTCACTTTTATTAAAAGAGAACTAAATCTTTACCTAGAAAATATTTTAAATAAACTTAGAATAGGTCAGGGATTGCAAAAATGTAAAGTGAAAAAATCTGGTACTTTTTCATATATTTTTTCCTACTTGAAATGTCAAATTATTTTTTGTGTTGTCGGATGGGGCACGAAAAACTTAAAGCGTATAGTCGACGTAAAAGAAATCTTTTATTGTATTTTTTGCGCTTTACTGCTGACAAAGTCTTTTACACCTATATTAAAGCGCATTTTTCGAGGATTAACCCGGAATGCTTAAATCAACCGAAAAACTTATTACTATACAAGTTCTAGCAAGAATTTCTCGCTGAATTTATACAAAGCGCGGCAAATACATCTATTATAAGTGACATACGACATTGTACATTCCAGGCAAAATTTCGTAGAACAAAGAAAATAATATATCACAAAATAAACTATCAGAAACTTAGTCGGCATTAAGCAATAAACGATTTGGAAAAAATTTTCGCGCCTCAAAGATAATAAAAACTGCAAAAATACGCCATCCTAATGTACATGTGGTTAAATAAACATAATTTTTTTTTAAGTCTCGAATTTTATAACTAATTTTTCAGTTTTTATTTTATATTAGATGGGACCGGCATTTCATGTATGTATCCATGTAGCCTCATATTGTTGTAAAGTAATCATCACCACCAGTAGACCACCTCATTCCTCACCTCAAAAGTGCGAGCAAATAAATATGCGGTGGAGTTGTGTCTCCAAATCAGTTTAATAATAAATTTGAGTAGTGTAAACGTGAATGCAATCAGCAATTCAACCATTCGATGATGCTAACATTCATATTCTAATATGAAGGTTTCACGTTCGCTGATAAATGTTGGATGCTGTTGCTGCCGATTTTGATGCTGTGCTGTTGATATGCTGGAGGCTGAGATTGTGGTTGCTGGTGATGATGATGACAACAACAACGATGTTGGTGGCTGCATATTTGCTGTTATTGAAATTTGATCTAAATTCGTTTGTGATGACAAAGTTGGAGCGGAGGAATGTGCGAGTTGTGATAGCGAAAATTTACTATTTGCTGTTGCCGCTGTACCGCCAGAGGCAACAGCATTGCCCGCGGTTGTTGTAGTGGAAGATGATGATGAGGAACAAGTGGATGATGAGGAATAAGATGAGGTGGTTGATGATGAGTTGGTATGATAGGAATATGGCTCTACACCAGCAACACCAACAGAGGGAGGTAGGCTACCGACGGCAGCACCCATGCCGTAATAGTTAAGCGTTGTAATGAGTGGTGCACCCGGAGCAGCAGGTGAGATAGCAATGTGACGTTGTTTTTGTTGCTGATGATGGCATTTATGTTGTTGCAACAACTGATGTTGTTGATGGTGTTGATGATACGTGGGCGTTTTTTGCTGTTTGTATGCGTTGGCGGCAGTGCGTTTTGCAGTGTTTTTTAAATCAGTGGCTTGTAAGGGGATTGTTGGTGTGGAAGTTGTCATTTCTGATGCATTCCCAACAATAACAATACTATCGTTTGGTGTTTGTGCCGGTGGTGGTGCATTATTGCGTATTGCAATGAAGGCGTCGAAATTATCTGAGGACGAAGTATTCGATGTGGTTGAGTTACGACGTGTATAATAATTGCTGATGCTGTGTGAAGAAGATTGTTGCAGTTGCAAGTATTTGTATTGTGTGGGTGCGCTGCTGGTGGTTAAATTTAGTTTTGGTTGTTGCTGCTTCTGGTTGGTGTGTGACATCGACGAAGTCGATGATGAGGATGTCGATAGTGATGAAGAATTTAAAGAATTTGCGGTCGGATGTTGTTGTTGCTGGTAACAGTATTTGCGTAGATTTTCCAGAATGTAGCGATTATTTGCGGTTGCCACATTGTTGACAACTGCATCATTGTTTGCGGATTTGTAGTGTTTACTACTGCTGCTGCTGTCGACAGAAGTAGCCGCAGCAAGCATGGCGCCCGATTCTCGATTTGATGACAACATGGAATTTTTTGTTGGCACTGCATCCATTACATCCAATGCTGTTGTTGTTATTGCTGGCGCGAAAGGCATTATTTGAATTGCTGAAGTGTTTTTCGCTTTCGTAGCACCAATATTTGCCTGTGTTGTTACATTATCCTCAACAATGTAACGGTTTCCTTTATTGTTGCCAACACTGGTAGAGCCATTAACACCAACTGTACTACCAGAAGCGATTGTCAACGAAGCGTCAAATAGCTGTTCTGAAATTACATTCCTTTTCGTTGTTGTTGTTTTTCGCATGGTTGATGAAGATGATGATGTTCTCGCCGATAATGTTGAATTTGTCGTCGTTGCTGTTGGTGTCGGTATCATTATCAATGTCGAAAAATTCTGACGTTGTTGGTGTTCCTGCTGCTGCTTCTTTTGTATACAGTCGTCTGCATAATGTTGATGCTGTTGTTGTTGCCGTGCAAACGTAGTTCCTTCCTTTATTGCTCGCAGCGACGATGAGGCTACCGCTACTCTACTGCCACTTGCGAATGCCACAGCTGGTTCCATTAAATGGTTGGGGCATGGTTTTGATGACAATGTTGCTTCAAGCTGTAATGTACTCAGCAATTTGATGTTATCATCATCAATGTGATCTGCATTAATGCTACCAATGATGTTGTTTTCATCTTCTTCATGTTGTGCTTTGGTTGGCAAACTATTGCCACCAAAGCCATAAAACTCGTGCGCGTCGCAATATGTCGTTGGATCTTTTCCTGTCTCTAACGCTGCAGTAGCTTCATAGCGATTGCGAAAATTATGCGCCGCTGTAACATTAATTTGCGTCGAAGGAGCAACATCAGCTCCAGCGCCTAAGATGGCAGTTTGCCACAAATCAAAGCCTTCGCTGTAATCGCGCTCGTTATCATACTCGTCATCGTTGATTGAGTTGGCAGGAGATTTGCCTTTGTGCCGACGGTGAAAGTGTTCCAAGTAGTTTTCGAATTTCAATTTGTTTTTTTCCTCCTTTGTACTCTCATCGTCACCGTCAATTTGCTGCTGCTGCTGCAAATGCTGATTGAGCGAGCGATAAAAATTGCTCTCGGCTAAATTTTCATTATATTCAAGGAAATTTCTGCGTTCATCATGATTATGCTGTAGTTGTTGATGCCACCACCAATCAGACGTAGTGGAAGCGTCTGGAAATTGATGTTCTTGCTTTTGCTGTTGGAAATCAATGTCGTGTTCGTTTTCTGCTTTGTTGATGAGCATACGCCGTATGCCCTCATCCAAATTGAATGAATGCGTATAATCAGCTTCATTGTCATCAGTACCAGCGTCTCCACGGCTGGAAAACAAATTTGTCTCCTTGCCACTATCTGCAAATAAGATTTCTTTTTCTTGGGAATCTTCCAAATCTAGTGGAGGGAAACTTTCCAAATTACCGAAACAATACAGTGACATTTTGGGATGCTCATACCGTAATTTGGCCGCTTCTTCCTCTTCACAATTAAAGATAGTTTTTGGGCTCACAGCGTTGGCCCGCGAATGATCAGTGGAATTGGTTGTCGGTCCGCTGAATACGGAGGCGTAGTCAGAGCTGCTCAATGAGTCTGAATAAACATTACGCACCGTAGTGGGTGCACAATGACCTTGAGCAGTTGGGAGAGGCGTTCCGGGGTTGGCATAGTTCGTTGTAACTGCTTGCTTCTTATTTACAGTGGTTACAACTTTATTAGCGGACAGGCTTCGCTTGTGAGTTCTCATCGTCTGTTGCTCATGCCCTTCGTTCGACTGATGCAATAGCTCATGCTGTCGTGCAATTCGTCCACCCGCAGCCCTTCCTACCGAATGCGGCTCTTTTGATTTTTTTATCTCCTTCTGTTTCTTGTCAAAATTCTCTTCGAGATATGCGTCTAAATAATGAAGATTTCTGGAAAGATCTATTTCAGACTTATAACTCTTGTAGATCGTTGCCTGCGGCTTACCTGCGGCGGCTGCGGCGGCAGCATTTACTGCTCCACATTGCGACTCATAGCTGTTGATATGCGCACGGTCGCTAATAAAGCGAAAGCTATCGTCCTTTGTTAGTGGGTTGAAGCCACTCGACGAAGAGGATGATTCATGCGCGCCTCCTTGTTGCTTAAAGTTACGACGACATTTGTTACGTATCTTTTGGAACCCTTGCTTAGTTTTGGTCTGCAAACGTTCGAAATACGACGGTGACGAATGGTTCTTCGATGACTGATTGTGAACAGCGTTGATCGCTGCTTGAAAAGAATGCGTTTGTTGCTCGTTGGTGCCACCGGTGCTGGTGCAGCTTCGCATGCTGTGAATGCTCTGAGTGCGATTTGGATACGTGATTTTTAATTTCTTCAACTGCGGCAATGCGGTACTTAAGTCTCTGCTTAGTGGTGGAGGCATCATTGTACCACTTGTCGTTGACTTATGTAATTTGCGTAGTGATAAATTTTTGAAAACGAACTTTGATTTTTTGCCAGACTTGCTGCCTTCTCTTAAAGTCATGGCATTACTTATGGAGTTGCTAAAATCCTGACGCTCAAATCGACTCATTGGTGGCATACCACCGTATAGATAATGATGCTGCTCCTGCATAAATTGTCGCTTCTGCTGCTGATCCGACGCATCAAAGAGACGGCGTATGGAGCGCTCCGAACGATGGTGACGCTTTCTAGTCGATGCTGTATGGGAACTGTGCAAAGAAGCAGAACCAGTAATAGAAGTTGCTGTTCCCAAATGTGTATTTACACTTAGTGTGAGAATATCGTCGTCGTCGTGAAATATAGAAAAGGGATTAGTGATGACGGTGCTGTTGTCGTTATTACTGTCGATGGGATAACGCTGAGGCAAAAAATAGTTTCGCTTTCGATTGCTGTTGTTGTTGTTATTGTTCAGAGCAGCATCAACCACTGATGCCGTTATCCGCTCCGCCTTCGTTGTCGTTTCACTACTAGAGGGCATTATGTCTAAACTACTTAAAGATCTAGGCTTACATGCTAGCATTGACTTAGAATCTAATACAACTACAACGTTACCATCAGGCGCTGTCATTTTGACGGCTATTTCACCTTCACTCTCACGCTTTAGGTGCGAGCAGCGATTTCCAATTAATATGTCCGTATCGGATTTTATTTTGCGTATGCATCGTTTTCCGCCCCGTATACCGTGACGCATCTCTTTCAGCGATATCGATTGCTTGCGGAAGCAATAAAATGGATTGTTTATACTTAACTTCTGTAGAAGCTCGCGACAATCTGTCGCGTCTTCGTCTTTATCGTAACTTTCGTTCCGCCAATGTAAAACGAATGACGAATCATTCATCTGCTTTAAATTATGACCCCCCTTCATTAATTGTAACTTATCATCATTATTACTGCTATTACTCCTTGTGCTACTGCGCTTATTGTCATTATTGTCATTGGACGACAGTTCTTTGGTAGTTATTTCAAAAAATGTTGGCCTGCTATTTTTCTCATTTGTCGCACTGTCAAGTGTTACATTTAAATTTAAGCATTTGCTATTCGTACGCTTTACACAGTCCATATTATTCTCCCCTTCTATGCTTCTCATCCTATCATTCTTATTTTTATTTTTGTTACTGTTGTTGTTGTTGTTAATATTTTTATTATTACTACTACTATTGCTATTGCTACTACTATTCGTTTGTGTGTTCGTACTTAAACTATTGGAGCTGTCTCTGCTGTTGCTACTTGTAATGCTGCACTGATTTTGATTTTCATTATGTTTAGTTTTGTTTTTGGTTTTTGTTGCATTTGTGTTTGTTGTATTTTTGGTTGTAGTTAAGGTCTTTGACTTAAGCGTTTTTTTATAACTATAGTCCTTCTTTTCTTCATCTATGTCATTGTTTGCTGTTTCTATTTTCGTATCGCTATCGTTTCCGTTCTCGTCGTCTTTATCATTTTCATTTTCACTACTACTGCTATAACTACTACTGACCGTTATTGTTGTTGTTGTTGTATTTTTCAATTCGCTTACATTGCCACTGCTTTTTGTTCTTATTTTGTCTGTCTTCGTCATCGTCGTCGTCGTCGTCATCGTTGCCGTATTTGTGGTACTAATTTCGGCACCACTTTTGTTTTCATCGTCATCCTTTTCATTTTGTGTTTGTGTCTCTACGTCTTCTTCATTGTTACCATTTTCGATTGCTGTTGTTGTATTTATATTTAACGTGTTATTGTTATTAGTCGTGGCGTTATTATTAATTGCCTGCTAGACCCTAGTAGGCGGCTGTAATATCATTGCAGCCATTCGTACCTTCATTGCTTCGGGTGATCCATGGCCAACGGGATGCGGATGCTGCTGATGCGGATGATGTTGCTGTTGTTGATGATGAAATCCGGCTGGTGTGGTATAAATTGAATCACCTTGAGGCCCACCACCACTTGTGCTATCGGAGCGTGACTTCAAATCAGCCTTTTCGCTAGCGTTCGATAAGTGAGGGAAGAAAAAATGTATTCGTATAATATATTGAATTACTAGTTTGGCAAAAACAAATATAACTTAAGCATAACATTTTATTGACGCGTTATTATATGGTAATTTTTCATAGTCGTTTTCCATTTTCTTCCCCATCCCAATCTCATAAAGTTTTGTCAAAATAATGCGACAAATAGCTTTGACACCCTATGAGTGAGAATCAATCTCTGGTAGGAGATTGCTAAAATTGTTGTATTTATGATTGTTCTTATAACTTTTATAATTTGATCGCATGCTGTGCACGGGGGAATTGAAACTAAATTTCCTGTCCATGTCGTAGGAGCATGATTACATTTTCGATTCCTTTGTCCAAAAAGACGGTTTAATATTTAATATTATGTTACGCTCAACCAAAAAATTTATCGAAAGTAAAAAATTGCAGGTACCGCCAAAAAAGTTTCGGCCTTTAGAAGCGCAATAATTCACGCCAAGTCATGCCTTTTTCGATTTGTAATAAAATAAATTGCAAAGGTGCGCGATGAATGCACAAAATACAAAATTGAAATGAAAAATGTATGTTTGCATGCTCAAGAAGCACCTCAATTCAGAATTGCATACATATATGTAGACTAGTGATGGCCATCCACACATGCACAATGATCGGCTGCGTTTTTTTCCTATTGACATGAACCTTGTACCGTACTATGGCGTGGCCATGCATGCAAATGTACTGTACTTTCTAATATTATAATAGAAGTGACCGAGCACACATCATAAATTCTCTTTTGGTTGGCGAGAGTTTGCAGAGGATGGGCGCTTTGCATATAGCGCCACCTGTTGTTATTGGTAAAATAAATAATGTACAACAAAATTGTTGTTACACAAATATACATTTCGCTTACCTGTCTTTGTCTGATGATTTATAACCGGAACTACCTGCAAAAAAATGGAATGGAAAAATATGAGAAATTTGCATAAAACTAATGTATGCATGAGCGAGCTGAAAAAACAAATATAGAAAGAAAAAGACGAAAAACATAAAGTAGTATACATATAAACACTTTCAATGGTGTGTCAGTGTGTGTGTAGTTTACACACAGCCATACATATGTTCCTGTTTATGTTTTTTTTTTTTTTTTTTGATAAATGTGCAATATTTACATCAACAAAATACTGAACGTGAAAAAAGAAGATGTAAGTCTGTCAGTGTAGCAAATTGACGTTTCAAAAGAGAGGAAATATTTAACGCCGTTTTCTACATAGTACAGCGTGCAGAAGGAAATGTAGTATAAATTAAGTTTGGCAGAAGGTGTTATCATGTGTGCGCCGTTATGTTTGCTTGTGTGTATTAAAAAAGGGCACAATTTGCACATCTGTCAAATTCAGTTTGGAGTTTCGTGTGTAAGGCAAGGAAGCTACGTTTTTTCTTACAACTCGTGAAGAGCAGCTAGCGTTCAATAAACAACACAGGCAGGCAGACTCTGCGCTAAATTGACAGCTTGATTGACAGTTAAGGAATTAGTGAGCCGATCAATACATGTGGTGGCAGTGGTGTGAGTTGCTGACGGTTGTGCACAAAAAACTAAGTACTGAATTACAAAACGGATGCTGTTTGCTGCTCTTGTAGCAAAAAATATCTGACATGTACCTGCGGATGAGGCTTATAAATAGTATTGTTAGTATATTTTTTCAATGCCGTTGGTGGGGTTTTAACTTAAAATTTCGTTGCTCTTGATTTCTGGGCATTGGTAGTTAAAATTGCATACATTTTTCTGTATGCTTGCTCAGTTTGACACTTTGATTGGTTTTTCACACACAAATGTGTGTGGAAGGTTTACAGTTAATTAAGAAGCAATTAAAATTGTTACAACTGGAAAGTCTTAGTTCTCGTTGATAGTGGCATAAAATTATTTCAACTTTAATTGATTAAAGCGAGCTCAAGCGGCATTTGAACATTTCTGAAACTGAACTGTTGTTTTAGAACTGTGTCATTATAAAAACCGAAATGAAAATTCAGTTAAATGAATTAAGCAGTTGCTACGGCTTTAAAGTTGCAATGACCACTGCTGCATCGTTACCACGTCGTTGGCGTATATTTGACGGAAATAGAAACAACAAATGGCGAAAAGCGGAAGGATAGCAGCAGCAACGTAAAGTTTTAAAAGTCTGCGAAAATTTTCATTTGGCTGCGGGCATTCTCCGCTTTAATGAACATTTTATAGGATTTATTTGCTTCAAACCGAAGAACTTTTCGTTGAATTTTTGTGTTTTTATTTGAAACTCTTTCAGTTTTTTCATTTCGTTTCATTCCGTTTGTTTATTTTAGATTTTTGTGTGTCCTTTTGTAATTAGCGAATGAACAGCAGCAAAGTAAAAGAGGGAAATGAGGAGGAAGCGGGGGGGAGGGGGGAAGGGCATGGAGGGTGAAAAGGATATTATTACTGCTGCTCTTTTCTATTCTCTGGTAGCTGAAGCAACATTGGTTACAGTAATTAATAAATGCTATTTGAGTTGTTGAGTTGTTGTTGGTGTTGATGCTTTTTGTGTAAATTTTTACTAAAAGGTGAATACAATTTAGTTCCAAAAAAAAATTTAATTGAAAATAAATGGAGAAATTTCCAAATTAAGGTTAAGGGAAATGAAGAATTTTTTAAATTTGATGAGGTTTTTATTCAAGCAAATGTTGGTTGTTTATAAATTATAACGGAGTTGTAACGGTGCCGTCCCGTGCTTCAGAAAATAGTCAAGTATAACCATCCCGAGAAAAATGTTCGCTCGTCCACCCAGCCCTATTATTAAATCTTATATTTCAATTATCTTTTTAAAGGCGCAGACCTATCGTGTGAATGCGAAAAGGGCTCATATCTGGATTCTGAATTCTTTATATTAATAAAAATTTAAAGTTTCTTATGAATTTCTATGAATTTTGCTTCATTTTTGTAAATTCGAACTTCGGAAGGAAATCTTGAAGAGGACCTCTTAAAGATAACGTTTATGTTTATCAATAAAAAATATTTACTTTATTTTTTATCTATTGTTTTCGGTTTTCTAACCGGAAAAATATTTTTGGTTATATCTCAATTCAAAAATTTTTGAAATTATAAATTTGTTTCTCCTGAATTTTCAGATATGAGTCCATTTCGAATTGACCCGTACATTTGCAAATCTAATTAAAAATATTTATTTTATCAATATATTTTATTTTATCAGCAATAAATTCAATATAATAATTGCACTCATCGATCATTCTTCGAAGCAAAATGCGTTCAAAAGCAAGTCACGATAAGCCCGCCAAAGGTTTCTGGGTCATTGAAAAACGATTTATTTTTTGTACTCAGTTTACAGCGCAAAAATAATTTAAATTTAAATGCACAAGGTGGCTTAAGTCAGCTTAAGTCATGGGCGGGTTGGGGCGGTTGTTGCTACGAAACGCGCATTTTTTAATTTTCTTAAATAGTCAAGCTTAAGAGAAAATGGGCTATTTTCTTGCCCATTCCGCGAGAACTCAAAAATAGTTATGCTTGACCTAAAAATAGTCATGCTTAAGAATGTCCCAGCAATTAGGGCTGTTACGGCACCGAGTAGTTAACAACTACATTCAATTGGACATACATTTTTACTGGCTGGGAGAAACCAATCGCGCATTTCATACGATAAAGATGTCGAAATCTCATAAAGAAGTCGTATAATATTCTATAGTCTATAATGTTTTACTAATATGAAATTTTGTGCTTTGTCATGATTGTCATTGCATAGCAGAGTCAGATGGTGAAATGTTTGCCACAAAAAAGGGGGGAAAAAACTTAAAAAGAAATAGTTACAAAAACATATCGTCGCCTGAGAATTGATTTGGCGTATGTGTGCACAAATTCGTATACCTATACGCCAAATAAATTCTCAGGCGGCGATATGCCGAAGTGATTCAGTACACAAATAATGAGGGAAGTGCATGAAAAAGAATTGCACACACAGCACCCAGAATTAACGTTAAGACTATAGAATCTCCCTTTGGCAATACTTTAGCCAAGCAATTTGATTTTCGTGTAGTAATTTTAATTTAAATTTCAGAAAATTCTTCATAAAAATATAGAGAAATTAATAAAAATCATGCGCGAAAAAATGTAAAACAATCCAGAACATAACTTCGGAGGGGAGGCGAAATGTTAATTAAATGTTACAAATACTTTTTTCTTGGTAGGGGTTAATTGTGGAGTGGATGGAAGGAAGAGTATATACGATACTTACCCTTGAAACAGCATTTTTTGCTACGTATCGCATAAATGCAGAGGCAAATTAATATTAAAATGGCGGTCAAGCAACCGCCAGCTATACCAAGCAAGTAGCTCATCTCCAAAGGTTCTGCGTATGTGGAGGAAGTGTGGCGTAAAGCGGTGCAATCCGTTGGTGGCGTTGATGATGGAGGCAGCAAATTCCAGGATTGTTTTCAATGTTGGGTAATTTCAACATTGAGTGGTTGGCATTCATTTGTTTGTTTTTTTGTTTTTGGTGTTGTCATGTACGATTAAAGTTCAAAAGAGAAGATAAAAATTGTATGCATTAAAAAATTTATAAAGTTTACATATTCAATCACGGAATTATGAAATACACATGCACACACATATGTCCACATATTTATATACAAACATACATACAAACAGTTGAAAGAGTACATTTATAATTTGACAGTAGACTCTCATATATGAAGCATGCAACACACTATAAAGGGCTTAAAGTATTTTGCTACTTAATTCATTATGCATTACAGGTTTACTTAATTCTTTTCGGAAAGCAAAAGAAAAAATTTATTAATTAAAATTAAATTCAACGTGAAATTGTAACTTAACTGAATTTTTTATGAAATAGATATACATATACATATATGTATGTAAATGGAAATTAAATTGGTGGCGAGAAATAGCTGCTTTAGCAAATTTTGTCTTAATTGCATGCACACAAACATCATGCCACACATATATACACAAGCACACAAGCTGTACGTATGTGACAATGCCAAATCCAAAATTAATTTATGCAAATTAAATTAAATTCAATTAATAAATTATTTCAATTGATAAGTATTGATTCACAATTGAGAAGTGCGTAAGGAAGAAGTGAGTGGGTGAGGGGAAGTAAGAAATGTGGAATTGGTAGTGTACATAAATTAAACACATATTAGTTGAAATGATATTGGATTTCTGTACAAACAGATGAACAGATAAACAGAGCACACTCGCACACACACAAACGTGTGTGTGTGTGTGCGTCAATTACATGCGGGCTCAACAAAATAAACAAAATAGCTCTGCACCTGCAAACGTACCCTCCACATTTAAATGAATAGCGTGACGATCGGTGCCACGTTCATTCTCGACAACTAAGTAATATGGACGTGAATCGTGCTCGTCGGTGCGCAGTATGTGTAGCGTGGATAGATAGCAGTCTTCGCGTGAATCCTGAAGCACATCATCTGCATGGAAACGGTCTGCTGCAACATAAATGACGTCGACGGTATCAATCGGCCGATCAGGAACAAGCGAATGACAAGTTGAGCAAAGTTCAATGGTATTGATAGTGTTAATTCCATTGTTGTAATTTGTTTGCATCATCGATTTTATCGTTGTTGTTCCATTTTGCAATAATGTAATTGTTGTTGTAGTAGTAGTAGTTTATTTTTTGTTCCAATTATGAAATGAAAAATGAGTGAAGAGGAAAACGAGATTAAAATTTAAATTATTTATAATTTTTTTCAGTATAAAAATTAAAATCTTTAGAGCAATGCAAGAATAAAATAGAGAAATTAACGCACGCGAAACAAAAAAAAAACAGTCAACCAGTTTGACGTTGACAAAGATAAAATAAATAAATGCCATAAATTGTAGCATAGTTAGTTTTGGGGTCATTTGAATATATACATGCAAAAATACAAAAAATGCAATTGCGTAAATGTACGTATGCAATAAAAAAAATTATATTTGTGTTTAAGTTTACAACAGCTATGGGCATTCAATGTGAGAATATAGTCGGTTTGCTGACAATTATGCGATTTGGCATAAAAAATTTTCTGGTAATTTAAAACGAGAAAGAAAGCAGAAAAGGAAGCAGCATACATGCGAAAATACACACACGGAATGTTTTATTGTGGTCGTACCAATATGTCTGGAATACCTGGTATATTGAGTTGACTGCAGCCAACCCAAGATAACACTGTAATTGATACATAAAATCTGCATTCAAACAAAGCCATAAAACAAACGTAAAAGTTTCTAATTTTCCTTATTTCAACGTCTTTATTTCAAGGAGTGTATCTCTTAAACGATACGTTGACTTATGTATCAGTATAAATTCTTGTTGAAGGCATTAAGGAGTGAAAGAATTGCGAAGTGCAAGATGAAATTAATCTAACGGGACATAATTAAATCGCCTTCATTCCCCCTTTCCTTCATTCCTTCCACATGGACGAAAATCAGCGTAAATTGAAATGCCAAAAGTCCATGTTAGAAATCCTCAAATGAAATCAATCTATCGAAAAATGAAATGGATGAAAATATTTCGCTAAGTTTTCAGTTTTAATGTGGCATAGACGAGTACAAGCCAAAGGCGGTAGCGGAATTTAGTGTAGCGAGCAAGCTGCAGCAATAATTTGTGCTTGTTGCGCTTTTAAAAAGAAACCAACAATATCATTCATCTAGAAAAGCGAATGAGCTCAATTACATGTTACTGTTTCCTTTGCTCTCTATCTTTCCCTACCCATTCCGTGTGCTCATTTGTGCCATTCGTTTTTCACAGCAGAATACCCTAAAATTGTGCCTCCACTTGGGCTCACTCTTTTTTACTTCCTTTGCGTGCATGTGCAACAGACGAATAACGACGTCGAGACAGGAGATAGAGAGAGAAATGTTTGGTATACACACACAGTTTGCAAAACAGAACGCAAATAGTTATGTTTGTATATCTTTATGTTTGACCTCGTCCCCATTTAGCCAACTGAAAGTCCCCAAAATCCTCAAATAAATTTAAAAAATTCCTAAAAGTATATATTCAAATAAAATGGTTCTATAGTATAACTACTTCTTTAGTAAAGTTGCAATATTATGTATATAGTAAGTACAACAATTATATTAGCAAAGTCGTTGAGTTATTTACGTCTTCGTACGCTTCATCAATTTCTTTTTGGAGGTAAAACGTTTGATGGCTCGAAATCTTGGCAATATTCTCCAGAAAGATTGACAAAAGTTATAATACGGAGAATGGAATCTAAAGTGGGGTATACATACATCAAATTCAGTTTCAAGCATAACCAACATATAGATAAAACAATGACGGACGATTTCGTAATTTATATATTGTTGTTTCCTTTTTGACACGTTCACGTATTTATTTTTGAACACATTGTATATGAAGATATAATATAAAATAAAAAACATAAGTACCTATGAACATAGCTATGCTTTCTTTCTCTAACTACGTACTGAACATCTTATTCAAGTATGCCAATCGAATTCTTACATACTTATCGTCGCCTGAGAATTGATTTGGCGTATGTGCATACGTATTCGTATACGATATGTATAAAGAGTTTAAAACTCATTTTGCACTTAAGTACACGTTTGGCCATCATTGCTTTAACCCATTAAGGACGAGCGGGAACCAAAGTAGATAGATCAAGAAAGTACCATGAGAAAAAATTGTTTTTGAATCTGGCTCAGGAACCGCTCAGCTACATGGTGCCATATGGCACCGCTGGGTTAAAATAACAACGAGATAAAAGTGAACAATGATAATGGGGATGAAAAAAATTATGAAAAAATGAAAAAAAAAATTTTTTTTAATTTTTAAAGTAAAAAAAAAAAAAAAATCAACAAATTTTTTTTTTATAAAAATGGATGTTTTGATGAAAAAAAAATATGAACTGTATTTTTAAGTTTTTTTTTTTTAATTTTAAAAATTTTGATGTCAATAAAAAAACATTGTGACGTAGCAGAGCAGAGCAGATTCGGACTCAGCGACCCCCTATTACCCTAAGTACACTTGTCCCGTCTCTGCTCATTTTTGGCTATTGAACAGTGTTATCGAAAAAAAATTATTTGTGATTATTAAAAAAAAAAATTTTTATAATTGTTTGTTGGAGTTGAAAAGTATTATTTTTTACATATATGCAATTTGAATACTTAATAATTTTTAACTTTTTCATTTATCGGGACTACAACCTTTTTGATGGATCACCTATTTTTTCACTTCGATGACTCTAATTCGATTTTCGACATCATTTCCGAGTTTTATACATTAACGTTTTTGCGGAAAAAATACACATATCGCTCATTTACAAAAAGACTGTCATAACTCAAAAAACGCGATTTTGCAGAAAACGCGTTTAAAGCTTTCAATTGACTCCCAATTCGCAGAAAAAAGAAGAAATCTTATAATTTTCACACGAAGAGTATACAAATTTTTACACAAATTTTTACACAATATGAAGCGTGATATAATGAATAATTCTGCATCATTAACTCAAAATTCGTGTTTTTTTACTTATGACAGTCTTGTAGTAAATGAGCGATATGTATACTCACGTAATTTTTTTTTTTTAATTTATTGTGATTATTTTTCTCGAGTTCTAGTAAAATAAAGAAACTAAATAAGAATTATGTTTTCTCTTAATTCCATTAGAATTTAAGAAAAGTTACTAAAAAACTAAAATAAATTCAAAAATTAAAAAAATACGCAAAACTTGTAAAAAATATGAGACCTTGTTCACCGAAGAGGTTAAAATCAACCAATCCTCATATTTTTTAATACTAAAAAAATTGGCTTAATAACAGCCACAGTAATTTCCCCTGACCAGAAATCAGTTATATTAGGCAGAACTTTATCCAAAAAATGCTCAATCCAATATTAACATAAAGGGGTTGGACTAGTTTTAAAAAAATGCACAAAAAAGTGGTATAAAAAAAATTTACGAGAAAGAAATTTTACTGTCTTCAAAGGCCAAAATTGGTTCCGAGATTTTTTCTAAAATCACCAAAAAATAGCAAATCATCACATTTTGTAGCACTGTTTTGTATCCATATTGTGGCGGTCTTTATTTCTGTATGCAGGTATGGAATTTGAAACATTTTTAGGTTTTGGGATACATTGCTACAAATGTGAGCATTTTTAATTATTTTCCTCGGCGTGTTTTGAGATACCAACGAGAGTTTTTATTATTTTAGAACTGTTTTCATACCTTATTGGTGAATTATATCTTCATTGTTGATTTTGTTTTTTAGGTTATGTAGTGTTTTTGTTTTTGTTTTATTTATAGTTATAAATTTAATAGTTTCCATTTTATATCAGTTTTAGAACTCACCGATTGCAGATCCAGCTTCCAAACGCAATGAGCCCCATTCCCAGGCAACTCGATGCGGGTGCGGATCAGCGCATACAACCAAAGTCAAACTGGCGGGCTCACCACGTTTTACCGACACCGTATGCATTGAAGAATGACGTAAAACTTGAGGAGCACCTGAAAATTGAAGAAATTGCAATAGAAAGAAAATATAGAAATGTAAAAAACTTGAGTAAAGACTAAAGAGCTTGAACAAGAAATGGAAAGAAACAAGTGAGAGAGGAAATTTGCAAAGCACTTGATATGCAAGCGACTTAAATTCAATTTCGTTCAATTTGCTCAACACAACTCTGCAAACTACAAACAACAAACGAGAGCATTTTAACTTTCTAGTGGCAGTGGCAGCGGCAACAATAACAACAGCTGCTGTTGTTCTAGTTGTAGTTATTGCTGTTGCAGTGCACGCTCTCAAATCAAATCTTCATTTTGAATGAAAAATGATGAAGCTGAAGCTGCTAGGTAAATTATTTTCGTTTCATCCCTAACTTTTGCAAATGCAGAAATAAAAACACAAAACTAGTATTTAAATAAGTCGGAGAAATATGCACAATAACTAACTTCATCGCTACAGAGGCACATTCTCTTTTAGCTAACATGGAAAATTTTTTGGACCCAACAAAGTTGAAATTCTAAATTCGAATTCAAATGCTGCAGTTGCAACATCGTAACTAGAGGAGAAAACAGACAGCATAATTTATTGCCGAAACTACAATACAACAGCAGCAATGACACCTTTTTACCCTTTTGTTCTCTCATCTCTGAAAATACTACATGCAATCATGTTCGAAGTTGAGATTCACAATATTAACGTATTGCTTGGTTGTTGTATATTCCTATATAAATAATTGAATCAGAAGATAGATTTATTGGTTTGAAAAATAGTTTACAACCTATCTAGGATACATGGGCGGCCCACAATAAGAAAGAAGTGATAGCTGAACTGCGGGGATCGTTGAATGCATTAGATTCAGATTATTGAAGATTAATGCGGTGAGTTTTCTTCTCGTTTATTCATCTAATTAATTTAATTAATGCCTAGGTGGAGCTGGGCTCGATCATATTCTTGCCACACTTTAGAGTTTTCGGTTGTAGGATATGCAAAAATAAGAATTGTGGCAAGTTAGTTATTGCATGTTGTAGTATGCATTGTGTGGTTACAAATATTTCGGCATGTATTTTTTTCATTTGGTTATAGTTTTGTATATCCTATGTAAAAATGGGTTTCGCTAACTAAATTATGGCTTTCTCCTTCTTTGCGGCACCATATTTTTCTGAAAAATAGTACAAAATATGTATAATGAAAAGAAAAAAAAAACAAAATAAAACAAACTATAATGAACTCTGGCTGAACTGAGTTGGTGTGAGTTGTGGCTGCAGCTAGCTGCAGTAGCTACGTCGTGTATGGTCAGTTGAGTAGAAAATTTATTTTGTTTCTACATACTACTACTTGCAATGTAAAGCCGGATGGGGGGCAAGATTAGTCGGGTGGGGTGTATTTAGTAAGTGTGTGCGAGACGCAAGTACGAGACTGGCGATAACAGTACGACAACAAAAAGGTGCACATGAATATGCGAAATATACTTGCATGTTGTTACTTGTGCTGGTTGCAATGGGTTGCTGCCAGTGCTTTGCGCCTCTTGTTGGCAATAAATTATGTGCGTGCAACATTGGTGTTGCTACATCTGGCAGCAACTTTATACAACCAGCAGCAGTAAGTAACAGTAAATTTAAATATTTTTGGGTAATACTTTTTCGATTGCTTTTGGGTCAAAATTCGTTGTTTTATTTTTATTTTTTTTTAATTGAGCAAAGCTGAAGAAAAAGTTTTAAACTCCTGTAAATTTATGAATACAGTACTGCGTATGTATTGGTCCTGCGTTCCAATTATATTATAGATGCTCCTAAAAACTATAAAACAAAGACTGAAAAATAAAGGATGAAAAGTTGTTTCCACATCGCCTCCTTTTAACATGTTCCCACTGCCGCTCACATGCAGTCCGGGTATTTTCTGTGGTTGTGCTTGTTAAGCAGCAACAGCATTCAGCATTCATGCTTGCCACACAATTCATCCCTCTTCGTTTTTTATTCTCTTTGTTTCCACAATATTTGTTTCTGTGGTTTCGCTGAAATAAAGCAATATTTTTCGCGGTTGCGGTTTTGTGTGCTACATTGCGGCATTGGCTTGCTTTCTTTTACGGAGACTAGAAAAGGAAAGGGAGGAAGGGGAAAAATGCATATTTTCATTAACTTACCAACAACTTGCAGTGAAATTGGTTCCGAAACAGCCACACGCTCTTGTCCATTGATGTAGCTGGTTGCGCGACATTCATACTCCCCCTGATAATCATAGGTGACATTGTCGATGACGAGTCGTGGCTCATTGCCGCGTTCAACGAGTTTCGAACCATGTGATGTTCTAAAAAGAAGTAAAAACAAAAGTGCATATTATCGATCACACAACCATGAAAAACGAGCTTAAACGGTTTCACTTTAGAAAGGTTTCAGTTTTCCTTAATTTCCAGGTTCTCTTCAAGTTTTCTCATACTTTAAAATTTGTTTTAAGATCTGAAGAAGCTTTGATTTTTCATTTCACTCTATTCAAATTTCCTTTTACGTCAATTTCGTCAATAAACATTCTTATATTTTTATTGTGTAAACAAAATTGTAAATATTCTTTTGAGAACACTCAATCACACACATACATACATACGTGCGTATACGAATACATATAAATATAAATACACTCAATGGGAATATTAAAAAATTCTTTTTGCTTTCTGGAAAATACTTATTTTATAAACGTTATTGATAAATGTGTGTATATTTTATGAAAACGCAATGAAAAAAATCATACATATGTATATGCTTTTAAAATATTGCAATTGCTATTGCTGCTGGAGTCGGAGAAAATGAATGGAATAGTTTTTTAAATGTCTCTTCGAAAATGTTTTCAATGGAATGAATGAATGGTTTCTGGGAAACATTCTAAAAAAAAAATTTAAACTTAAGTAGATTTAATTCTCAATAGTAACGCGGGTATAATCTGCCCATGTTTTATTTTATTAGATTCATATTATCCTTCATCGATTCGTGTTAATAGTGATTGTTCCTTACAAAAATCAACAAAGTATCCTTTGCTTTCATTGCAAATGAATGTTCAATTAGAAAATCACACCCACACACATCTACGCACAGCTACACATGCATACATACAAACCTATGTATGCGAATACTTTAAATCCAGTTTTTGAATGTGAATCTCTGTGTTTCACAGAAGCAGAAAAAATTAATGCAAAAGTGGAAAACAGAATGAAAAATAGCAAAAACAAATTTATTTACATATCTGTGCTGCTTTTGAAAAATTGCAATTTCAAATCACGTAAATAAGTGACAAGGCGGAGCAGTTTTTGTATGCTCTTTGTTTTTTTTTTCTTAGTACGAGAAAAGAAACAACGACGACACTGACAAGCGACTGAGGCTGAAGCGCACTGAACAACAGAGAAAAGGAGAAAAGAAAATGTTTGATTTCTACTTAATTTGAGCAAAAGTAAAAAATGAGAAGATGTAAAACAGTCAGACTGACTGACTAACAGAATGAAGCTCAATAGGTGCAGTGTGGGTAACTGGCGATGGTGAAGGAACGATGTCACTGGAGACTTTGGTTTGCTGGTGAAGTAGAACATTTTTACTGCTTGTTTTATAAGTTGCAGAAATTAAATGCCAATTGAGCATCAAGAAGAAGAAGAAAAAAAATATTGAGCAAGAAGCAGACAAGTCGCAATCTGAAGCAAATTGGGTATGAAGGATATTCAGTGCGAGTGAACAAGTTCTTGGGTATGTGTGTGCCTGTGTGCACAAAGGATATGTAAGGACGTGGAAATAAATCTGTAAAAGTAATCGATTATACATACTCGTAATACTTGCAATGTTGAAAGAAAAATACCGACTTTTATTTGTTCTGGAAACGAATAAGGAAAAAATCTCCAATTGTATTTGCATCAGTTGAAAGTTAAAGGCAAAAAATAGAATTGTGATATGTAAGAGCTGCAATTCAGTTGCAATACATACGTAGGAACTCAACATTTCATAATAATACAGAAGTTGAAAAAGTTGTTATATAATTTGCGATAAACACGCGCGTATACTCGCTCTTCATTATGTCAACATGTCGATATGCTAGCTGAATTAGTATTCTTACTCATACATTCAAAAAACATTCGGCCTAGCAGCCGAGATGTGTATCCATATTGTAGAAGTACTTCTGATGCGCATCTTTTGATGCTCAATTCAAAAGAAAAACTTTCAACAATAAAAAGTTTGTTTACGCTATACAACAAAATGAAAAAAATTGCAATACCCTTCTACAAAGTGGATGGTTCGTAACGTTTTTTGGACCGCTGAATCCGAATCTGAAATCGGTTTTATCGCAACAACTTAGGTTTTCGAGATATAGCAAATTTTTTGATTTTTCCGACATGGGTCGCCATTTTTATCCAAATTTCCAGTTTTTCGAAATGAAAAGTAGAGTATCTATATTTTTTCAAAAAGACGATGAAAGTGTCTTTAATATAAGTACTTTATTATTTCTCTATCTATTCCATATCTGTCAAAAAGCATAGAGATTCGAAATAGAAATTCTGACAAAAAAACGCTTTTTTGCGAATTATCTATTTTTTTGCCATTATTAAGTGTTGAAAGCTAAATAACCCATCGCTGAATTTTTTATGAATCGATAGCGCAAAATTTCCGAACTCTAGTTTGGGAGCTAGAAACAAAAACAACGATTTCATTAATTTAAATACATCACATTGCTTTTAATTAAACAGAGAATTGAGTAGTTTTTACATTTTGTCTGTTTTTGGTTTTTGGAATCGGTGTCTCTAATGGTCATCCAACAATAACCGGCTAGCATTTCCTCATTCCATAAACTTTGATAACGAAATTCCATTGTTTTAAGGTCCTTAGGTTCACGCTGTTCAACACTCACTTCACCCAAGTTTGATGGAAAAAGTTTAGATGAGAATGGAGGAAATGCATCTTTAGCGACATATTAGCGCCAATATCTTTGAGCCAATAACTATGAGAGCATTTTAAAAGGATTACTTAACGATTTCAAAGATGTTCACAGTTCAATAACAAGGTTCTGAAAGTGGATTCTGATAGAATTCAAGAAAATAAATTATACGTGTCTCGGCGTCTTAAAACTCGAGTCTAATTTCTTTTTACGCGGGCCTAAAGTTTGCCCATTTCTAACAGATTAAGTATAATATACCATAATATAGTATCAAAGCTTGTTTGTATGTTCAGCAATTTACAGTAGAATTTTTCATAGAATATTTTCTTCTAACACATTTGGCGCCCACCATTATGGGTCTTTTTTGCCCTTCTCAAAAAAGTCGATAAGAATATCATTCGTTATTTTATTAATACTAAACTTTGTTTAGAGTTCCAACAAAGAATTTTTTATTCTTTGGCTTGTTTTGAGCTACTTTCCGTTTCATAATATGCCAGAGGTTCTCTATCGGAGTTAAATCCGGCGAGCTTTTCATAAAATTTTTGCTGAATTTCTTAAAACTTACAAGCTTTGTGCATCTTTGCACCAATACACATTATCAGATTAGAAAATTCTTTTTACGTTATATTGAAGCTGTTGAATTTGAAAAAATTTTTGGCCAAAAAACTTAAAAAAAATCTTAATGGTCAAAATTTTTATTAAATGATTTCAAAAATTTGTTTTCACTTTTGTTCATCTAGGTGCCCCAAATATGTTCCTTTACGTGATTTATTTTGTTACATAATATATTTGTAGTACGGCGAATTCGAAGCTTGTCTTAAGTGCTCCTAAATGAGTCATTTTAGAGGCGTAATAATTTGTAACCATATACATTTTTACTGCTGGGTGTATACGTAGACAAGCGAATAATCATAATAAAACAACTATATGCCCCAAACATTCATTTATTTACTCACAGAACACTTCAATACATGTATGTAAATACACGTAATTTTATACGCAAATGTAAGCTTAACAATAAAATGTAGAAAATGCGAGTGCCTCTTGGGCACACATTTCAACTATGTACATGCATATACGAGTAAATGTATATGTATGTATTTATACAGATATAAATATGTGTGAATGTAGGGAGTTTTTAGCTGCTGCCATTGCCACTTTGCATACTAATTAGTTACGTTGGCTTGCAATAATTTCTCCTCTACTTCTTCAAGAATGTTGAGACTTTCCAACTCATACTTTTGTACTCTTCTTTTGGTCTTTTTTCTCTCTCTTTCCCACCTATCTTCTACTTAGATTTTGTTGTTTCTTTTTATTACAATATTTTTGCACAATTTCCTGCGCAGCTAATTAAAATGACGCAAACATGTTGCCTGTGTCTTTCTGCCAAAAAAAAAAAAACAAAAAAAAAACGGAAAGAACACAAATTAGAAAAAATAGAAACCAACAACAGGAAACGGAAACAAATAAAGGAAATGTATGTAAGTATATAAAAAACTCATTAATGTTTTTAATTTGGCGCGCTCACTTATAAATGAGACCCATACGAAATCCCAACAGACAAAAATCTTCATGTCTTAAACATCGATTCAAAATATCCTGTGAAACATTATTGAAACATGCGGGAACATATTTTTCTACTCTGGCATCCCATAAAAACAATCCAATGCCCCGCCATTGCTACTCTAATGTTTCTGGGTTTTACTAGGATAGAAAATATGTACAGTGTTGTACAGATACCTGCGATTTGAAATGTACTCATAAGTATTTTACTAAATTTTATTGAAAATAAATTACTTATCCATGTATTTTCACTTATCCATGTAGTTTCACTGCAAATCTAACATTATCCATACCAATCTTTCCATCAAGCACTAAAAGCTTTAAAAAATTGTTTGAATATTTTCTTCAACTTCAACTTCAATTAAGCAACAATTTCGTAACAAACAAAAGTTTATTGAAACATGCAACGCCAGTGGCGTAATTTGAAAACTGCTGCTCTGCTTTCCACCGAACTGATATTTTAGTTTTGTGTTTTTGGGCTTTTTTTATCATGTCACAAATTTGCATTTTTATGTGCTTTTCGCTACTTGAAAGTAGCGTTGCGGGACACACGAAAAAGACAAAATCTACTACAAAATATTGTAAAATAAGAAAACAACTAGACGGAAATGCCGTACAACAAACGCTTCTAGAAAGAGAGGGAGAGAGATATGAGAGAGAGTGAGAGAGAGTGTAACGAACTAAGAGCAGTGGTTTTTGCGTTTTGCGAAGCTTAAACTTAGTTAGTTGGAAGAAGAAAATGTTAAAGAAAAAATTGTCACTAACTATAGGATGAAAATATGAATGGTTGAATGTTGGTTGAAGATAGCTCGAAGCGATCAAACGCGCAGAGAAAATTTCTAAATGGAAAATTTTCAGTTGGTTGCGCAGTTTTCGCTCAGGGCAATTTTTGTTGATGATGTTTTCAAAGTGCGCCAGCGAAGAACAAGCGCTTCAACTGATGGTAAAAAGCCCACATCCCCTCTCTCTCTCTCTCTCGCTGCATACTAGCAGTAAGAAAAACACAAAGATGGCAAAGATACGCATAATAAATTTAATGAAAAGATTTCGTTATTAAATTTATGATTATGGTGATGATGATGAATTAAAATGTGTTGGCTTTAGAAAAGCTACCGAAGCGTTTAATTGTTTAGAGTCGGTATGAATATTTATGAAAAGCAAATAGCCTTAGCTTACCTTTGGATCCATTTGTATGTTGGCATCGGGTTGCCATCGGCGGCACATTCGAATGCGGCGGGACTAAATAGGGGCGCTGTCGTCAGACGATCTGGACCGGCAGAAATAATTTTTGGTGGATCTGTGGAGAAGGCAAAAATCAAAAAGCAAATCGTTAATGTTTTCAAAATATTAATGCGCTTCAATTTGCACTTACACTTCACATCCAATTGCACCGAAAGTTGTTCTGATGTACCAACAGAATTTTGAGCTTGGCAGGTGTATAGCCCAGCATCACGACGACCAACTGGACGCAGTTGCAGTGTTTCCTGCGGCAAAAAAGTACAAAAAGCGATTTACTTTTTTATATAAACAAAATAAAAACAATTTCAGTTAACTTTTTATCTCTTCCCCACCGCCATTCCCTAAACGCAACCAAGTCACATAAATTTTTTGGCATTCGATGTTGTTTTGCTACATTTCTATATACAAAGCTTAAATGTACGACTACTTGAAGCTCAGTGCGCGCACGAATCACGTGTTTTTGTATCTACTTTTATTTTTTTTTATTTTTCATTTTGCGCTTTCGTTTGTTTGCTTGTGCTCGTGCACTAGTACTTACCTGCAAACTGGCAATTTCCGAGCGCCCTGCGCGTCGCCAAACGATACTTGCTGGTGGATTGGCATCAGCAACACAACGCAGTATAAGCGCATCCTTATCCTCTTCCAAGTCGATTTCCGGTGAACCAATTAGACGAATGGTTGGAGCGTCTGTAACAAAAAATAACCAAAAATAGCAGCAACGACAACAACAATGTTAATAACATCAACAAAACATGAAATGAAGAAAATTGCAGTTAATTTAATTGATTCCGAAGCAGATTACTTTTTACTTAGACTTGGAAGAGTCATGAATTGAATAGACGGATGGAATGAATGGATGATGTTGTGACTTTGATGCTTTCAGCGTCGCTCACGACTATGACGATGATGATGGGACATTACTTTAATTGAGTTTTGAAAAAAATGAACGAGAACTGACGTACATTTGGGAATTAACAAGAAGTGTGCAATAAATAAGTAAAACTTCAACTTTTCATAAAGAGAAGAAGCGACAGAAGACTGTGCAACATGTTGCTTATAATTTTTGTTCGGGTTTCCCCTTGTCAATGTAGATTCTCCACAATTAAAGCTCTTACATTTAATATCCAGACGCGCTTCCACCGGCACAGATTTCACTGAATATGATTCGTGAAAAGCCAAGCAGCGTAATATATCACCATGACGTTCCCTCATTGCGGTCGCCTGAACCACCGATGTGGCAGACCAAGTTCGCGCATTATCCGGCTCGGTTGAGTTTGTTTGCGGATGTATGGGAGCCATTTCCTGGTCACCTACGAAATAAAACAATTTATTAAATAGACAACGATGTGGTGTACATGCACGAGTATGTATATGTCGTTGTGTATTTAAATGAAGCTAATTAGATAACAACAACACATACATATGTACATACATAAATACGTAACAATATACTACTAACTACTGTTTGCTATTGTACTCTTATGGTAATTAAACTAACGATAACAATAACAATTACAATCGTCGAGTATAGTAGCATGAATTACAATATCTAAATTACAACAACTTCAATTACAAAAACAAAAAAGACGATATCTTACCCAAATACCATTTAAGCGTCGCCGGCGGATTACCATAGTGGGAGACACATTTTACAGTTGCTAAGGCACCCGAGTCAACAGTTATGTTGTGACCAGGAGGAACATGAACACCTTCATACTCCAAACGAGGGCGTTGCGGCGCCACTGAAACATACGAGAAAAATGTTTAGTATATATAAACATGTATTAGTTAACTATGTATGAATATGTAAAGGAAAATAATGCCAAGGAATGACACCACACAGCAAACTGATTTAGAAGTATATATTAAACGTTTCTTAAAATAATCTGGTTTAGTATCAAGGAAACAGTAATAGTTTGCTGGGTAATGTCAAAAATCACACAGCAAGGATATATTTTGTTCATATATAAAGATACGCATACATGCATCAATGCTGGTTTGTGTGCGATGTGTGTAGGTGTAGTGAATAAGAATGCACTTTAATTAAAACCAAGAACGAAATTGCTGCTGCTTCGGTTGCTGCTACTGCTACTACCAACTACAAAATTGGACTTGGCTTCACCTCCTTGGTAATCAGAGTCAAGTTAATTGTTTGCAGCACAAATGCTAAAAGATTGTTCATGCGGTCAAGAACACACACACACAAACGGTTTGTTGCTTCTTCTTTACTAGTAAATTATCTGATTACCTGAGGTAATGATACGTATAGCAATATGTTGGAGCAGCAGAGCTGCAGAGCAGCTGCAATTGAAGTCAACGTGTTGGAAAATTGAATTAGATTTAAAATTAATTAAGATTTAAGCAAAATTTAATTTGGAAGACATCGTTAGGCTGAGCAAAAACTATTTGCTTATGTAGTAAAATGATTTTTAAAGAATTTATTAGTTCACTTTACTTGAATACCGAATAGTAATATTAATTATATTTCATGGCCGCACTCGAATCGGAGTTTCATTTCTACTTACCACGTACAACCAATCGCACCGGTTGACTGGTTAGCGCATCCTGTGTTGTAAAATCACTCGCTGTCACCTGACATTCCCAGAGACCATCATCGAAATCCAATGTGGCCGACCGTATCCACAGTGAACAGTCGCCACCGATTTGCATCGGTGGCGGATGCAGGTCCAAATGTAAACCGCTGCTTCCGCTGGAAGGACGTGCTGCCCACTCGTATTTCTTGGCATAGATACCGACAGGCTGTGAGAATGGGAAGAAAGTAAGTAAGTGAAATTTGAGTTGCATATTGAGTGGGCAAAGAGGAGGGGGTGCGATGCATTTTTGTTTTAGAATTCTCTGTTGCCATTTAGTAATTTTACAGCATGGCTACATTTTGCTTAATACACGCTGCTAACTACATATGCACACACACACGTATATATGCATACAAACAATTATAGAGAGATACTGCATGTATAGAATGTTTAACTGAATCTGCAATAGCAGCAACTACAACAACAGCCAGAGTTGGTGTAGCGGTAGGACGTAGGATGGATGAAATTTGTTTAGTAGCGCTGTCTTTGTTGTTATTGCTATTGTTGTTGTTGTTGTTGTTGTGCTTGATATTGTTATTGTCGTTACGTACGTGTCAGTCTTGTCGTGGTTGTTGCTGTTGTCGCTGTTGAATGGAGGATTTTAGAATTAGTTTGTTGCTAATTGGAAATTAAATTACAATTAGTGCTGCAAGCAAAGTTCAAATAAGACTATTTACTGTATTTTGTTCTTTTATTGCTTTTGGTATGTCTAATTGAAAATACGGTGCTTCTGGTTTCATTGTATTGGTGGAGGTTAATAAAATAAATTAATAGAGTTAAAAGAAAAAGTATGCAAAGAGATTGAGGGAGAGAGAGAGAGAGAGTACGTTGTATATGTAGATGAAAAGATATAGCATAAAGTTTGTTAGGGAAGATAAAGTAAAAGTAATGTTACTTGTGTGAACACAGAAATCTTGCGGCTTTCCAAATTATTGAATCGTTAGATAAATATGAATTAGGAAAATAGTTTGAGAATTGGTTAAAAAAAAACCACGACATTAAAGTTACAAGCACTATATGCTAATTAAAATATAACATGAAAAGATCGGGTTTTGGGGGGCTCATAACTCATCGCACCCTTTTGATATTGAAGCTATTTAAAGAAATTATAAATATATAAATATCGAATGAAGTTGACGTCACATAAATCAAATGTGTATTCAAAATAAAAATGTTTTTGTGCAAAAAGATTAAAATAAATAAATAAATTCATTATATGGAATGCGGGTGGTATGAGTAATTTTAATTAAATATTCATTTTTATTTTAAACGATACACGAATATTTTTAGCGCATCTTTCGGAATATGGAATATATTGGATTTTCCCATGTGCGCACAGCTGTGTTGGACGGTGTTTTTTTTTGCCAGAAGTAGCAAAAAATTATTTCCATACAGAAGAGATTTTTTTTTAAAACGATCCATATTTTTTCATATTTATAATTGTTGGGAATCATCATTAAATAAACCGAGGTTCCTATCAATTCATTTATTAGTGTAACTAAATTTTTAAATAACAAATGAGAGAGAGAGAGAAGACTTCAGTAACGGCATTTCTCAGAATTATCTAACGAATTATCTGCATAAAAAATAGCCCCAGTTATTGGGGCCTTACCGACTAGTTTAAAATGAATAGGCTTTGAATGAACATTTTTAGAGGGGTACAACAAAATCCTTTTTTTGTTTTTTTTTGTATGGCGTTCGGGCTGAAGTCTTTTTTAAGAGAGTACAAATGAAAAATCACCAAGACCTAAATCAGAAATCAAAATCAGAAATAGGTTAGGTTAGGTTAGGTTAGGTTTAAATGCCCGCGTTTTAACAAAAACAGAGATGAGTTGGAGAAAGCCTTTGGAGAACCCCCTACAGAAAGGAATCTGACGACACAGATGTGTAACACAGCGGAAAAATGGAATACAGCATGCAAGGTTACTGCAGATATGATGACCACTCTGTACAATGCAGAACGTGCGCTCAAAGTCGAGCGCACGGCAAACACTACAAATACGGAGCCAACCGACGATAAAACCGAACAGAATTGGACAGAAACCAATACTAACGATTGAGCACTAAGCTCATTACGGCCTTCCGACGTAATACCTAACGGTGGTTCCGGGAGGAATATCCGTACGGACGAGAGGTGGTTTTAGCGTGTCACGCACTGACTGGGTGGCTTTTTATGCTTTCCTCCTCGTTAAAAAAATAAGGTTAGGTTAGGTAGTACTAGCTGGCTGAAGCCACGCATAGACCTTTAGGACCTCAGCGGTACTAGAAGTTAAAGCGGTTTTAAAAATTTCATGAATGGATTTGATACTTTTTGTTCATCGTTGTCGTTGCAGTTGTCTCTCTTTGGAGGTACATAAATAGTTTGTTGGTAAATATTAGGGATTAATATGTGCCAGCTTCCATTAAGTTGTTTAATCAGTTTAGCTTTTTGCTGCAGCTTTCAGATGTGAATAAAACATAAAAAAGAATTTTGTCTCGACAGGAATGCTAATTGATAAAAGGGATTATCTCCGGCCGTTGACATAGACGGCATCAAATTATGAATAATTGGCATCAATTTAAATAGAAATTTGTTTATGTGGATTAAAAGTGATTTACATCAATGGCAATTAGAACCACTGTATTTACTAGTTTTGATGAAAGTGTTGAAAGTGTTAAGCATTAGCGGTTGGAGCAATTTTTATGTATTCGGTTAGCAATTAAAGGGCTGCAGGCTAGTAGAAAATCTGTGGAAGGATAGAAGGTTTTGTTTACGATAATGACATAAGGAATTGAGTCTCTCAAGAGAGAAGCATATCCGAAACATACGAAAACACACATTGTTTTAACGTTTTTATACTTGTATTTACATATACATACATACATAATTATAATACATACACTTAAAAAAAAAAATTCTATTAATCGCGAAAAACTTACCATTACTTTTTATACCATTAAATTAATAATGTTACAGCATGAAATCAATAGTACTGTTCTTTGAAATTAATAGGATATACCATAATATGACTATATTATATCAAAAATGATAGCCTTAAAACTATTAAAACTATGGGAAAATACCATTGACCAAATCCTATTGAAAAAATAGGATTTTCATTTTGATTACATGTAATTTTTTTCTGAGTGTACATAGGTATGTAAACATGTTTGTATTTTTCCATGTGTGTTTGAATACAAATATTCCTTTCAAAGTTTACCAACATTAACACATCAAATTACCGTTAATATCACACTAAATTACACTAAATCGATTTTTACAAACTACATTTCGGTATTTTCAAATACAATTACATTGACTCCATGAAGAATTATTGAGATGAGTGCAATTTTGCCAAATATACATATGCATATGTACATAGATTTCCAAATATGCGGATAAGGGTGGAGTGAAATGATTTTTTTCTTTGAACCACCCAGGAAAGATGACAGTAGTAAGTCGATGAATCTATTTTTCAATTTGAAATGGCATTTTTTAATTAAAGTTGACAACGTAGAGAAACAAAAATCTGATGTTTTATTTCAAATTAATTTTACTGTTTCTGCAATCAATAAGGAACACAACCAAAATATCATTTATTAATTGATTGCAAACATCGTTAAGTATAAAATAAAGATACATCACTACAAAAGGGGAAAATGTTGTTGTTTTACTGGTTTTTACCTCTCTGCACCAAATTTGCCCCGTTCGATGAACAACAAAAACAAAGTTTTAAGTTTGTGAGACAATATTCTAAAAACTTAAAAACCCGGGTTTTAACTTTGGCAAAGAAGGTTTTAACCCTGTAAACATGTAACATAATTAGCTTCCAAAAAATTACTCTGGACCTGGTTTTGCCCCACCAGATAAAAAAAAATTTGCCTCAGTAATCGATTCGATTAAAAATTGACCAAATCCAAAATAAAAAAATTACCCACTTGCTACTGATATCAGATACTAAATTTTCAGCGCAGTCCTAAGAACAATATGTGGTTTCACTCCACTCTAATGTTTGTATGTATGAAGGTACATGTTTGCATATGTACATACCAGCAATTAACTTACACATTTATCTGCATTTCTATCGAAATACATATATGTATATGTAAGAGTATCTCTGCCTATGCAGTACTAAATTTCATAAAATACCAATAAAATTTCTATGCGAAATGAAAATATGTGTACATTTGCAAATATTTGGTATTATTGATATTTTCTACCGCATGCTTATATTAACTCATAAATACGCACTAGCGGAACCGAGGGGAGAGGAGGGGCTGGGAATAAAACATGTCCCCCCATTACCGATGAAAATTTCATACATTTTGATGGTTGCTCATGATCCATAAAGGGACGAAAAAATTAAGCCACTCTCTCCCCTATTAGCGTTCTCCGGATCCGCTAGTGCACTTACATACGTGCAAATATAGTCAGCTGCATGAATGTGTGTGAGTGCGTAAAGCAATGCAACGTTCTGCATAATCAAAATAATTTATTTTTAGGTAAAATTATAGTTATGATTGCATTTCAATGAGGTGAGAGGGTACAACAAAAACGCTGCACATCCACATATACATACTTATTTTGGTTTTTAGCATGTATGTGTTTTGCATAAACAAATCAAAGTTTGCCAAAAAATTTATATATAAAATAATATTTCACTGTTTAATTCTAATTCAAATCAAGTTTTTGTTTTGTTTTTGGTTATCGACTATGATTTTTTTTGTTGCGTTCGGTAAAACAAATTATGTTTTTATTTATCAAAATGCGTAATAATAAATTCAAATGTATAAATAGTTGTGCAACTTTTTTCTGAAATATTTCAAATATCTATTAAAATAATGGAAAAATAAAATATTTTGAAAGTCAATTTTCATTTTAATAAAAGTAAATAAATTGCTGACCAACAAAACGATTTCATTTGTGCAAACCACAACATGACATTTTAATAAATTGCCAAAAAATACACACAATAAAAAAATCAATAAGCAAGCGCAACTAACAGACAAACAAAAGCAATAGAAATGTCACTTTGAAAAGTCACTTTGGAATGTCACTCACTCAGTACAACATTGAACAAAGAGAACAAAAAAAAAAAAAAACCAACACACTGTTTGAATTGGTAACATAAACTTTTACTTTACTCTTTTTAAGGGCGATATCCTCAATCAAATACTAATTCATGTACATATATATATTTACATTTTCATACATACATATGCATGTACAATACATGAGTTGCAGTCTTAAAATCAACAAATGTCAACAACGCATATTAATACTCAAACTGTATATTGACAGATATGTATGGTATGCTGGATTGATTGACAGATGTCAATGTTCAATGACAACTGTAGCCGAGATGATAATTGCATCACCGTGTTTTACTTTTTACTAAAATTCGACCCCGAAAGCTATTAAGAGCAATGCACATTTCATTTTTGCCCAAACCTAAGTATATGCACAGGAAAGGAGGAGAAATAGATTTTCTCAATCATGTCAGGATTTTGGGATAATTTATTAAACACTGTTCTACAAATGGAGACTTTTGAAAACGCGAAGAGACGGGACAAATGCACGTATGGTAATGGGGGGTCGCTGAGTCCGAATCCGTTTTGCTCTGCTACATGACATTTTTTTTATTGACATCAAAATTTTTAAAATTGAAAAAAAAAAAAAATTAAAAATGTGGTTCATATATTTTTTCATCAAAACATTCATTTTTCAAAAAAAAAAAAAAATTTCGATTTTTTTTATTTTTTACTTAAAATTTTTTTTTTTTAATTAATTTATTTTTTCGTAATTTTTTTCATCCTCGTTACCATCATTCACTCTTCTCTCGTTGTAAGCTTAACCCAGTAATGCCTAGCGGGGCCATATGACACCTTGTCGCTGAGCCGTTCCTGGACCAGGTTCAAAAACAATTTTTTCTCAAGTTACTTTCCTGATCTATCTACTTTTGTTCCCGCTCGTCCTTAATGGGTTAAAGCAATGATGGCCAAACGTGTACTTAAGTGCAAAATGAGTTTTAAACTCTTTATACATATCGTTTACGAATACGTATACACACGCCAAATCAATTCTCAGGCGACGATATTTATGTAAAAATGCGATTGGCGTACTTGAATAAGATGTTCAGTACGTAGTTAGAGAAAGAAAGCAACAACAACAGCATAACTATGTTCATGGGCACTTATGTTTTTTATTTTATATTATATTTTTATCTACAATGTGTTCAAAAATTAATACAAAGAAATTTTTGGGATTTAATTGTTCAAGAACACAAAGTAGATAGATCAAGAAAGTAACTTGAGAAAAAAAATGTTTTTGAACCTGGCTCAGCGACAAGATGCCATATGGCACTGCTAGGCATTACTGGGTTAAGCTAACAACGAGATGAAAGTGAACGATGATAACGACGATGAAAAAAATTACGAAAAAATAAATTAATTAAAAAATAATAGCCCAGTCGGTAGAGTAAAAAATGCACCAAAAGTTCATAAAAATTCTTAACTGCTATTTTTTTTTTTCAGTAATTGTTAGTGGGGGTATGAAAAATGGGAAAACCACAAAAATCAGTTCTGGGGTTGCAGAGCGACCCTCCCAAAATACCCCCTCTTTGGTGAAAAAAGCCTTTTTGTACTAATAACTGGTTAACCGTTGGAGATATCAAAAAATTACCTAGCACACATAAAAAGCGTAAGTGTCGTATATGTCATAGTTTTCGAGATATTCAATATTTAAGAAATTGCAAAGTTAGTACTTTGGATGTACTGTGGATGCGCGCGAATTTTTGTTTATTTGAATTTTTGAGTGCGGAGCCTATAGGAAAAATTTAATTACTCGAAAGCCAAACAAGCTAGGAAAAAGAGTCAAAAAGGGTTTTGAAGAGGATATAAGGTTCAATATCCTCTGCCATTTTCATTGACAACGGATATTTTTTTGGATGCAAAAATAACAATATAGTATAGTTGCCTGTTGGTTTTTACTACTTTTACTATTTGCGGGCCTAATAAAAATAACTGGTTTCACTATATGTTATAAATGTATTATCTTTTAGTTCAAGACATTACTTCTGAAAATCCTGTTAAAGTTAGAAATAAAAAAATTCAAAATTTGCAATTTTTGTGGTAAGAAATTTTTTGATATCTCCAACGGTTAACCAGTTATTAGTAAAAAAATGCGTTTTTCACCAAAGGGGGGGATTTTTTTTTGGGGGGGGGGGGAGTTGGGGTCGCTCTGAAACCCTAGGATTGATTTTTGTGGTTTTTAAATCTATCATACCCCCACTAACAATTACTGAAGAAAAACCTCAGTTCAGAATTTTTATGATGTAAGTCTTTATAATGACTGGACTAAATTTTTTTTTTGTAAAAATGGATGTTTTGATGAAAAAAAATATGAGCTGCTTTTTTAATTTTTTTCAATTTTAAAAATTTTAACGTCAATAAAAAAAATTGTGACGTAGCACCACAAAACGGACCACGCATTGCGGACTCAGCGACCTAAATAATTCTTTTCCATGTTGAAAACTCACTCAAGGGGTTGCATATGTTCTAAAAAGTAAGTTATTTTTGACGAATATGGATATGCCACTCAGAAGAGGGGAGAAGAAGTGTGAACATAGAGAACACGTAACAACATGTAAATCTACTAGTCCACAGAAGTGACACTTAAGTGCGAATGGTAATTGCATTCGAATCGCTCCTGAATGTTTTTTCTTGAACAAGAACAATTGTTAGCAATTGTTTTTGTTGTTGATGATTTTCTCTGTGTGCACCGCTCTGTTCCTTTTTGCCAACAAGACTTGCGTCAATCATGAACAAAAACTGAGATATGTTTTTTATTTATTCTCATTTAATATTTGTTTTTGTGGATGTTGTGAATGAGTGTAAAATATGTACATTAACAGCATCACCTCACCTTTTGAATGGATATTGCAAATGCGGTTATATTCACATTTATGTATGAACTACTGTTTCTGCTGCTGCTGTTGTTGCTGCGGTTGCTGATATTACTGACTGTTGCTGCCCTTGCTCTTTGATTGGTGCACAAGATAACTACATCTACGTTTTAGATTTTACTAATTTTACTAGTTATGGCCAAATATACTGTTGTACATACTTGTCATAAATTATTCCTTCATATTTTTTTTTTTTGATTTAAGGTTAGAGGCATGCCCAGAAATTTACTCACTGAATTTACCTTCGAAAAATATTTGGTGTTGAAAGAACGTACATATATGTATGTATATTTAACTAATTATACCTTTGAAAAAATCAATACTCTTAGTATGTGGGGTTTTGAAAAGCACTTCTGAAAAATTCTTTAAAATGTTCCAAATTTCGGATGAGTAGTTTATGCTAAGTACGGCAGTATTGTTTCAAAGTCAAATTGTCTGTTGTCATCAACATACCATAAACTGTTTGCATAATGATAATGTGAGAAATGAAAATTTATTATGAAGCTCTTACTTTATGCACTTTCTCTGTGATTACAAAATTCACAATATTCAAGTAAACCTTTTCATTTGACAGCACTTGGTATTTATGTATGTGCTGTGTGTGCTCACATTCACACACGTAATTACAAACGGAAGCACACATTTATATATCAAAACGAGAAAAATTTTCCTTTGGCAACCAAATCTGAAAAAAGAAAATATTTTGGACTGCGTTTTTTCCTCGCCCTCTCTCTTTTGGGCCGTGCGAGATTAAAATAAAAGAGATACCCAGAGAGATTGTAGTGATTTACAAGATATTTTAGTTTTTTAAATTGCAGATATTCATGCCCTTCATGCTTCTTGCCCACTTCCTCTCCGCCTGACACAACACCGTGTCGCCTTAGTCACTTTGGCTTACAGTGTGCTACCAGGCTCCAACTCCACTTCGACAAACCCTGCCATATCACACGTCCGATGCTTCATGTTTTTATTAAGATACTACGAAATTTTCTATGTTTTTCCTACACTGAATTTGTGTGTTTTTGTGGTTGTGGAAATACAAACAGAAAAAATGACTGCCAAAAATGTTATATGAATGTACTCTGTTCAGTACCGAGAGGTAAATGGGGAGAACAGGACGAATGGGCAAAATGATTCTAAAAGTAATAACAGTAATAAAAACTACACAGGGAAGAGCAAACAACAATAACAAGCAGCAAATAGAAAAAAACAAAAACAAAAAAGAAAAGGACCGCAGGTAAATACAAGCATCCTTGCATATTTGTTTGAATCCACACATGTTCACACATGCACATGCACACACTCCCTCCCACGTATACGCACATGAATGGGATGAGCAATGAGATGGACACATGCTGAACACACTCTCGTGTGCATACATATGCAAATTAAAACGATTTCCAAACCAAATAAACTCAGCATCGGTAGCAACCAACAATAAGCAAAATTGGAGAAGAACTAGGAATAATAGAAGCGTGTGAGTATGAAGAATGAGGAGAAAGACAATGTAGCAAAATCTCTGGCAGCAGGTATACATACAAAAGAAAATACAGATAACAAACGGAAGTTGAAACGGAATGAATGAGAAATAAAGAGAAATGGACTCCGTGTGAAGCTCATAATAAACGTATGTACTTCTCTTGAATACAAATATGTACATATGTACAACCAACAGGTGAAAACGCTCAGAAAACTCTTTTGAAGTGCTCTCAAGTCAGCTGTAAGCGCTAGCTCCAGTTATAACAAGCACTTTACTTTTGCATTACGCGTGATTGGAAAAAGTCACTATTTTTTATGCTGTTGATCCTAAAAGCAGTGAAGTGCTTTCAAAGGCCATTTTGCACTTCACGCATTCCATCCAATGTTGAAATAAGAGAAACTAATAATAATAATTAATATAATGCTGACCTTGTGCTGCTCAGCAAAGCTGATGTGAAGCCGACCCGGTGGGTAAGGACAAACATAACGAAGCCACATTTGCAAAAACAAAACAAAAACTTCAACTGAGATGAGGTTAATTTAGCATGGATATTGTTATTGTTTTTTGCAACAATATTGATGCTTGCGCATGTATATTTAGGCATACTAATAAAATAATGTAAATACAGGATGTGTATGCTACTATAGAAGGAAAAAGAAATTTATAGTGAAAATTATAAGAGAATGCTGCAGCTTGGCTTCTTAAATATTCAAATGTAGCAATATCAGTTTTTGCTTTTACTTCCTATACTATATGAATGTTTTTTGTACAGCGGTTGTGTGAGTGTGTGTGTGTTAATGTTTGTATGTTTATTTTGGCCAAAATGCAGCCACAAATATATAAACAATTTCTTCTTCATCGAGAATCAGCAAGAATATTTACATAGGTACGCATGTATTCATGTGCCTGTCCCTCTTTCATAAAAACATTTGTAGGTACATACATACATATCTGTGTATGAATATAAAAGAACGTATGTATGTATACATATGTATGTATAACGTATCGTATCGTATACTATAGTATCGTATATGGCAAAAAGTGCTCACCCATGTCTGCTACAATGTGCCGCAGCAGAGCCGACAAGTCAACAATGTGCATATGTGTGTATGTGTATAGCTGTAGTTGGCTTTTACTTATAATTACCTTGTTATCCTTTTGCCATGAGCATGTTCCACGCTTATCGATTACTTTGCATGTTAATAATGCGTCCTGACCCGGATTCACTTCGGTATACTTGGGCTGTTCCGAGAATCTTTGAAAGCAATTTATTCCTGGAATTGAAAGTAAAAAGCAAGAAGATATGAAGGAGAAAAATTAATACACAACAATGAAATGAGGACAATAAATAAATTAAAGTAAAACGAAACGGACACACATACAAATACAAATGGCACATTTAATATATATTTATATGAATACTTTTGGTATTTGTAAGCAACCAAAGTAATCAGTATTCATTACGTTGGCTCTATTGAGGAATTTTTTACTGTTTCCTTAAGTATTTTGGTGCAAAAACATTATTGTAGGTACTTACATATCGCTGCCTTAATTTGCTAAAGCTCTAACACTAATTTTTCAACATTTACAGGAGAAGCAAAAAACGTTTTGGTATTTGAAGTACTGTTTCGAGAATTTGAATTTTTAACTAAAAGAAAAGAACGTAAGTTTTCGGGACAGATGAGAGTAGGCACGCTTTGTCATATTCCATCAAAAACTCGATATTGAAAAATTTGACGTTAGGGCCTTAGCAAATTAAGGCAGCGATATGTACCTACATATTTACAAGGGACAATTATTGAAGCATTGGTAATCATTTTAGTTTATCGTTATTTTAATTCTTGTTGTTATTTTTGTTACTTATTATTGGGGCACGTACATATTTCACTGATTTAATGACGCCACACCTTTATCGTGGCACACTTATTAAATCCGCATAGTTGAGTTTAATTACAAAACACGGAAAAGAATTTGATTAGCGAAAAACTATGAGGCCGAAATTTTTTTCATTCGATAAGAGAATATTTTTTAATCAGATTCAAGTTTGCTATTCCTCTCTCGAAAAAAGTTTACAAACTGCCATGGTATTCCAGAGACCTAAAGAAGCTCAAAAATCTAAGAAATAAGTATTACAATAAATTCAGGTCTACTAATATTCCGATTTTCAAGTTACAGTACGAGTTTTATATGAAGGAATTTAATTTTTTAAACAGATTTCTATGTAGGAATTATATCCTTAATTATGAAGCTAACTTGAAATCCAATCTTAAAGCTTTCTGGCGTTTTATTAATTCAAAAAAATCTTCTTCAGATTTTCCTTCGTCAGTCTTTTTAAACGATAGGTGTGCGAACTCATCAGTGGAAATTTCTAAACTGTTTGCTGACTTCATTTGTTCAAATTTTGTTTCTGGCTCTGATTTGACTGTTGCGAGTGATTCCCCTCAAAACTCGGTATCATCAGTTAATTTTGGTTCACTCCCTCTCTCTTTGAATGACATCTATAAAGGTATCCTTAATATAAAACCTTCGTTCCAAGCTGATGCTAATAGTCTTGCTCCTGCTTTATTAAAAAAATGTACATCGCTAATTCAACCGTTGATGTTTATTTTTAATAAATCGCTTTCTTCTGGAGTTTTCATTGACGTATGGAAAGTTGCTTCGATTACTCCCATTTTTAAGAGTGGCAATAAAAAAAATCTAGCTAACTATAGGCCGATTTCCAAATTATCCACGGTTTCTAAGTTGTTTGAGTCCATTGTTAAAGAGAAACTTTATTTTGCCTTTAAGAGCTTGATCTGTCCTCATCAGCATGGTTTCGCTCCGGGTCGATCCACTATTTCCAATTTAGCAATCTTCACTGATGATTGTATTGGAGCACTTCATTGTAGATTCCAAGTAGATGTTGTCTATACTGACTTCTCCAAAGCCTTCGACAAGATTAGTCATAATATTCTTATTTCTAAACTGTCGAGCTTTGGATGCCACTCTATCTTTTTAGAGTGGATTAAATCTTTCCTGAGTAACCGCCTTTATATGGTTGAACTTGATGGTGTCTCTTCTCAACCTTTTACGGCATCTTCAGGAGTTCCTCAAGGCAGCATTTTAGGTCCATTGTTATTGATTCTTTTCATTAATTAGTTCTTGTTTTCCTCAGTGAAATATTTGCTTTATGCCGACTACCTTAAGATGTACTCTATCATTAAATGTCCTTTAGATTCTCAGATTCTTCAATCTGAACTCGATAATGTTTATTCTTGGTGTGACAAAAATTCTCTGTCTTTGAATATTAATAAATATTTCCATTTGGCTTTCTCCAAATCACATACTTTACTGTCTACATCCTAACGCATTGCTGCCACTTTGCTGGAAACTGTTGATGAAATTTCTGATCTAGGAGTAATTTTTGACCCTAAATTTACTTTTGTTAGTCATATAAACACTATAATTAGGTCTTATTCAATGTTGGTTTTTATCCGCTGTAACAGTCAAGAGTTTTCTGACCCTTATACGCTCAAACTTCTTCACACCTCTTTCGTACGCTCCAAATTAGAGTATGCTGCTTTTATTTGGAGGCCTTATCACGCTTGTCACATTCTTCGTCTTGAACTCATTCAAAAGGTTTTTATGCGTTCTGCTCTTCGTTCTTTGAATTTCTCTGAACCAATTCCTTCATATACCTCTCGTTGCTTGCTTTTAGATTTAAAATCGCTGCAGAGTAGAAGGTCAGCCCTGTCTGTGTCATTCATTCATGACGTCATAAATGGTGCTGTTAACTATCTCTCCCTTCTCGAGCGAGTTGCTTTTAATATCCCGGCTAGAAATCTTCGAGGGTTTGACATTTTTTATATTGGCCATCATAGACCTAACTATGCTGTAAATTCTCATATTGTGAGAGCTTTAATCCAGCTCAACTTTATCGCACAATCGTCTGATAATGATTTTGCTAGTTCTAAATCTTCTTTTAAAGCTATTCTTAAGACTAGCTCCTTGTAATTAACTTATGTATAACTAACCCTTTAATATTTAATTTTGTTTTTTAGTCTGTAAGAATTTTTGTTTGTCAGAATTTTAGTCTGTAAGAATTTTGTATTCATAGACTAAGTTATTAAATAAATAAATATGAAAATTAAAAAATTTAAGAAAAGAAAATTGATAGGTTCGATAGGTACTTTTTTATTTTGACCTTCCATAAAGGACAAACAAACATATGTAGAGGTATGAAATTTGGTGCCATGATTGTGGAAGTTCTAAGTACAAAATGTTTTCATCAAGCCTTATTCGGCCGTCAAAGAGTTAAAATGCTGCAGCACATTCGGGCATCAAGGAATGTTGGTATCACGTTTGAAATTTACCACTTTGAATAAAATTTATGCCAACTTCCTTTTTTGTAAGTACAGCAGCACTGCATAGAAGGAAATTATTTTTTTATTCTTGTCGCTTGTTACTCACAGTTCCAACTGAACAGCAGAAACAAAAGTTACAAAAATGCAAGCAACTTTAACAAAATTTATGTTAATTGTCGGTTGCTTGTTTGGTTGAGTAATTTGGGCTAAATATTCTCCATCCTTCATCGTTAAGTTGAAACTTCACATGGTTTTTTCTTTTGTCTGCACTTAATTACACCAATTTAAGTGCAAATTATCAACAACCGGATTAAAAATGGGGTAAGCACAATTTATGTTGCGTTTATATTGCTATCTGCAAATGAAGTACCAATGGTGGTGAGCAGAATATTTTAAAACAATTAGTCTGTTGCACAGCGTTCAACATTGTTTTTTCCACAAATGCTAGTATCATTTTTGATTATCAAAGTGACAATAAGCATCATTGCTGTTGCCTTTGCCACTCTCGCAACTTTGCAACTTTTTCTCCAAAATGCTTAGCTTTCTTCAGTATTGCCTTACACAAGAAGAGTGCAGCATTTAGAAAAAAAAGGACTGCAATATTTTGCATTTTTCGCAAAGCTGCTGTTGCAGTTTTGGGGGTTGCCGCTGTCATTGCTGTCAAATCGTTGTCTGTCTGTCTTGTATTTCTTCCTTTTTTGGTTTGTAAGGCAACAAAAAAGTTGTCGCATTACTTGTACGACAATATTGTTGACATGATAGCAATAGCTACTAGGTACTAGTGCAAAATACGACAACGATGAATTGAATTCACATGTAAAATGCATAATGCAATATTCTCAACTCACAGCGAATACTTAAGTAGGCAACAACAGATACATCAACAACTACGACAGGAACGAAATATGAAGAAGTAACAGCAAAAGATGAAGCAGATACGCAACAACAAACAATGTTGCAACCTTTGTTGTTGTTGCTGCTGCGTTATTGATTCCATGTTTATTTTGAAGTTGTAACTTTGGAGTTACTACTGCATACAAGTTGAGGACACAACAACAACGGAAAGGGGAGGCATTGTACAAACAGAAATTGGGATGTATGCGGGAATCGGTTGCTGAGGCCTTCTATTGATTTATGCGTTGCCAAATTCAAATATATTTTAAGTAGTGCATGCCCCCATATTGCTGTCAGCGGCAGGACTGTGTTTGGCAGCTGTGTGTCGTTGGCTGATGATGATGATGGTAGTAGCACAGCACATGTTGTTGATAGAATAAATTTTTTATTTTAATTTAAATTTTCATAAAATTTATGCGATATTTACTAAAAATTATACAAAGTTTATTTACATATGGATTTAATGTGTGTAGTACATTTGAACGTGCGTGTTAAAAACGCAAAACTAATCGTTTTTTGCATAATGATTTAGTACGATGCTACGGGCAGGCATCTGTGACTGTATGGATGTTTGTGTGTGTGTGCGCGAATATACGTATAAATATATACATATCTGCGACACGTGACCACCATCACGCTGCACGCCATGATTTATTACGCGTGATTGACATTTGTGCTGCTTAATAGGTTATAACAACAAATGTTTTTGTTGTTATTGTTGGCGGTTTATTGTAATACAATTTGATTTATTTTGTTGTTGATATACATATATGCGAACATACATACGTACAAGCATCCATATACACTAGCGGATCTAAGAGGAGATTTTGAGGCTTCCCTCCTTGCCGATGAAAATTTTATCGTTCGTCATGAATATATGAATGAATATTAAAATGTGCTAAAAACTAAAACCCCAGACTCCACGCTTAGGAAATGTTTGGATCCTAGTATTCAGAAGTATAGACATTGGCACATGCAGACCTTGCCAGAGGGGGGCAATTGCACCACTCCCCCCTAATTCTCAAGCACACACTAAAATTTTACTGGTCAGTATTACAATTTGGTGAATAAACACTTAACAAACTGGGTCGCCCCCTCCCGGCTGAGATTCCGCGTACGCCCATATGTATAGATATATACGTTTTGCATGGAAATAAGTAATAATTGCTGTCATTGTTGTTGTTTTTGTCATTGTTGTAGCTTGAATTTTATTGGTGTTCGCGCTTTTATATTGCATACTTTATGGCGTTACGATTGTGCGCGAAATTTTTGCAAAATTTTCGTCGATTGTAGTTGATCAGCTACGGCACACTTTCTCAGTTTCAATGAGTTTTAAAAAAATAGCTGAATATTATTTATTGAAGTTTCATTTTTATCAAAATTATATCCACTTTAACTTCAGGCAGTTCGTCATATCCATCAAAATATTTATACGAGTATATCAAAAATAAATTTAAAAGTAAATACAGCCATAAAAATACATAAATTGAAATTGTCTAGATTGAAAAACAACAAATTTTTTGTCCTAATGCTGTTAGTTTCTCCAATCTGTTAAATAAAAAATTTGCTGCAATCAATTTACACAAACATTTTCATACTTAAAGAGCTGAAAAACACACAAACAAAATCGTATGTAAATCAACAAAGGAACGCTCGATGATTTGTTAAATTGTAAATTTAGTATAGTACAACACAGCAACAACAATAAATATTGAAGAAAATGAAAGGAAGAGAATTGGTGAGGTTTGAATGGCGCTTAGGAAAAAGAGGAGCGCAAATTTGAATTCATTGGTTTCCAAAACGTTGAATTTATATTCGCCAACTCAACAGAAACAGAGCACTAGAGGAAAAACAGCGTGAAGTATGTGGGTGGGCTACACGGCTGCCATTTGGAATGTTAAGGTTGAGCGGAAATGATATATGTATTTATTTTGCCTTTCTAAAGTGATTCTTGATTTGATATTCAACAGATTTTGTCTGTTTTTGTGATAAATACTCACATTTATATTTTATATGTTCGAAGGCAACTAAACATTTGGCATAAGTGTCATACAAACACAATAAGCACCAAATGAATATTGAAGTTGGTTGCTGTGACTTGTTCAAAATTATTGATTTACACCCAATTGGTTCAAAACGTAGGCTATGGGGCTTCGAGACCCAATTCAAAATTGGGCACAAAGAAGTGCTGTGTGGTTGAATTGGCAGTTTTATGTGAAAGTAAGCAGCTTTTTACTTACGAAAGTACGCTGCAATTTTCGCCCTGACACACGTGTGTCACGACAAATTAACGTTGCTCATGCAAATTCTTTAATATTTAGACAAAATTGTTATACTTATGTGATGTGGTTGTAATTTGCGTGCAATTCAATTGCATCCTGGATTAAACATATTTTTCAAAGATGACCCTTGCACAAAAACAAAAATTTGAAATTTAGGATGATCGTCGTACCAGCCAATTCACACCAAACAATAAAAGAATAAGGTTTATAAAAAGTTTTGAAGTTTAAAGAAACTATATAGAAACTCAGGAGTCAATGCTTGCCGATTTTGTTCACAGAAAACTCCCTGAAAGTATTAGAAAGGAGATTAATAAGTCGTAAATAATATTTGTAGCTACTGGTTTGATACTGTTAAGTATTACAGAAAATAAACCCATAAACTTTAATATCGATATGCTGATGTGGGGATGGATTTAAGGAACTTGCCCAAGTTTCAATTTAATATTGAGGCGAAATATCATCAACAGAATATAGATGACCTTTTGATAACTAGACGAAGAATTTGAATGTGTGCTTGTGTGTGGGTTTAAGCACTTAGTGATTACTAAGTCCAAATTAATTTTTTTATAGGATCCGTATTAATTAGCTTCTAGACAAATCAGACTTTTGATGATCCAGTTGAAACGTATACAAATGTATTTATCAATCTGTTGTCTTTTTGAGTTTTGCCAGTGTTCGTAGCAAACTATTCACTGCATAAACTAGTTTCATCTCAGAAATTAAAAAAATGAACTTAGTGGATTCTACCAGAACGCCGACGATATGTACTTGTGCAACATAACCGAATTAAAGCACAACAATAGTGCACTATTTGCACATACCATGGATGTCTAGGGAAACATTGCATATGCTAGGAAAGTGGCAACTGGTTTAGTGCAGTACTTTTAACCAGGGCTTTGGAGCAGAGCGCGGAGCTGGAGTAAGGAGCTGTGGAGCACACTGTTTTGGCCGGAGCTAGAGCTGGAGCTGGAGCAATGAAAATTTAACAGCTCCGCTTCTCCGATTCATAATTTTTCCAACTATTGTTGCTTGACATTATATTTGAAAACTTGCACACTATTACAATTACGGGTAATGCAGCTTTTCCATTACCATCTCCATTAATCAATGCAAATGGCAATGCTGAGTTGGAATTGGAATGAATTAGTACTAAAATAGATTCACTACATTTATTGATTAATTACTAATTCATTGCAAGGGATTTGAACTGAGTAGTGCCATTTCCATTGCTGTAATGAAATGTACAATTTTAATTACAATAGTCCTATTCGCGATTTCGTGCAAATGGTCTTGCATCATTGCAAATGCAAAATAGTTCTGCTATCACAATAACATATATATGCGATATGCAATAAAAATTTGCATTTGCAATGATGCAAGACCGTTTACATCATATCGTGAATAGGGCTAATTTTTGTTAATAATTCCTAATTTTTTTTAAAAGATGTCACTAAGAGTAAGGAGCTCACAATCTTAACTGGTTCTATTGCTATGACAGCAGCCTTTAAAACGATATAGCAACTTAGCATTCTATTTTTTCGTATCGAGTTTTTGGAGGATTATGATAGGTTAGGTTGGGTTGGAGTGGCTGTCGAGAGACACAGTTAGGCCTGAACGGCCCATTGTGATACCACATAGTTGGACCTACAGTTTAACGCCGATTCCGTGGCAATTTTTTATCGGATTGGTGGTTTTGCCATTACCAACCAATGTGTGTACTTGTACACTATCTTATAATTCTCATACAATTCATATTGATAGTGAATATAAGAAAGTAATGAAAATTAACCACCAGACGAAGACGGGAATCGAACCCGAACCTCCCAGATGAAAGTCTAGTGCACTATCCACTAGGCTATCGAGGTCGTCGTGAGGATTATGATAAGTGGTGCTCACTTTCATCTGTACCGAAAAGTTTGAAGATGTACACCGAAAAAGTACGATCTCTTCCTTCAGCTCAAATTACAAATTCTGGAAGCAGTACTACAAATATCAAAATAATTTTCGCTTTTCCTGTAAAATTCGGAAATTGGGTGTTAGGGCTTTAGCAAATTAAGGTAGCGATATACATAAACGAATTTAAAATAAAAAAAATTATTTTTATTGAGAAAATTATATATAGTTGGAGCTCGGAGAGGAGCACGGAGCGGAGTTGGAGCTATACTTTAGAGGTCGGAGTGGAGCTAGAGCGGAGCAACCAATGAGTGCGTTAGATAGGCACTTCCTCTCGTTTGTTCACTACTTCGTGCTTACTTTAGTTGAGAGTGCTTACTTGAAATGAGAAAATGTTTAGTATTTGATTCATGCATTCTTATATCTTTATTGCTGCGTTATTTTAATTTATTTTTTCTTTTGTTCCTTTTTGTTTTAAACTAAAAATATATACATACATATGTAATTACAGTATTTTCAACAAGAGCGTGTACGTCCTAAGTCCTTCAAAAAATGCCCCAATCAAAAAAAAAAAAAAAAAAAAATCCCACATTATTTTTAAACATTTCTTTGTCCAATACGTTGACATAGTATCAATATACTGTTACAGTAACCAACATTTTGAGTAATTTCGTGGAAACGAGAGGTCATATTATCTCTAGCTTTTCGGCGTACGATTGCGTCAAACGCCGTCATTTTGACTTAATTTGTCGTTTAAATTGAGCAATGCTCTTAGTATTTTTTCTTCTCATCTTAAGCTTAACAATTGCTTTAAAATTTTCAATGTGGTTAGCATCTGAAGATTGAGAGGCGCAGTCCAAAATTCTTATCTAATTTTCCTCTTTTCACTTACTTGCACAAGCGACTTTGATGTTTATGGTCCTGCTCTCTTAAACCACTCAATTACGATTTCTATTCCCAAACCAGTTATTGGCAAAAGGTAAAAGTCTATGCTGGTATAAATGGATTATGTACTGGATATCCAAATTTCTCGTAAACATGATTATCCTGTCGAAATTCTGTTTTCAAAAGCATTCCCAAACATGAGCTTTTCCTGGATGCTTAACTAATCTCAGAACCATCTTACTGCCCTTTATCGACAAGCCACGTTTTATGGTGCCTTCCGTCTAAAAAAAAGATTCGTCTGTAAAGGCCACATCGCTCCAATCATTATCCATATGTTCGACAGCCCCCTCCTGCCATTTTGTTTGTTTGTTTTGCCGTCAGTAAGAGTTTGGTTATGGTAGCAGAATTCAATTTGGAACTCATTTGAACGACTTTGGATTATACTAAGGGATATATTAGTGACCTTCTGCGCCAGTTTTTGTTGGGCAGCTTCAAGTGTAATGGTAGAACTGGCTTCAAAAACTCATGCTATCACCGAATCCTACTACTGTGATGTTCCTCTAAAAGTACAATGATTAGGTAAGTCGTAAACATTCTGGTGTCTTAAAAAAAGTTGGTTCCATTTCTTTACGAATGCTTTCAACTTCTCAAGATATTTGCAGCACTTTCCTAGGACATGTGAACAAAGAATGACAGCTTAAAAACGTTTTACATACATGGAGCTTGTTTTGAAAAATTGCTTATACAACGAAATTTTAATAGCGATTGTTTGGAAGGTAATACAGCGCCATTCGCAATGAATTGTTGAATGTAGAAAATAAAGTTCAACTTCATACTTAAAGTTGTCCGTACAATTAAGCCATACACGCTCTTGTTGAAAAGACTGTATATATATTTTTATTTATTTTTCACAAAAAAATATCCCTGAAATTCTGCAACCGCTTAGCTTCGCTGTTGCGTGAAGACTACACTCGCTTCGTTTTTTGCTCTATCAATCGTACGTAGCGTCTCGTGGAACGATACCCATTTTTATTGTTCGATTGAAAACTTCATTTGTTGTTCGCATGGTTCAGAAGCACTTTTTAAGTTCTAACTTTGAAGCACTTGTCTTAACAACCGCTGGGAACATAGATGACCATTTTACGTTAAAATTTTACGCTTATATTGAAATTTTTAATTTTCACACATTTACACTTTTTTTTCATTCGACTTTATATAATCAAAATGGGTATTCACGCGTTGACGCAAAAGTGTGAAATTGCGAAAGTGCGACTTAAAGCACTAAAATGTGAGCGTTCAATGCAAATATTGGAGATGCGAAATAGTTTAACTGTCAAAATATTACGAATTTGAAGGTAGAAAGGTGTCAAACTTCCGCAATCCGCACTTTCGCAACGTCGCAAGGGCAATGGAATTTTTGTTTTCAAAGCGCTTGTCTTCGCTGTTGACCGACTGAAATCTTTTCTTTTATTACTATGCTTATTTATTCAACAAATTTGCCTATTCCAAAAATAGTATTCTCAAAAAAGGTAGAAGGCAATCAACATTTGTAAGTCTTATTGTATTATGCAAAATCGTCGTGCAAATTCGGCAAAAATAATCGACGAAACGAAATTTTAACATCGTAAGAAATGAACAAATACAAACGCAAACAATAATTCAACAAAAAATAAATATTTGAAATAAAAAATAAACACTTCTATTATTGGCACTTTCTGTTGCTGCCCATTGCAATTTTGAGTGGTTTGTTGCTGTTGTTGTTTTTGCTGTTAATATTTCTGAATTGCTTTGTTACGTGCCTTCGCATCCTTTTCAAGGATAACAATTACTTTAGTAGCTTGGAGCGCATCTTATCACGATTGCTTGCTAAATGCGTGCCATTTTGTATTATTGTTGTAGTATTAGTTGATGTTGTTGCTATCATTATGATTGCTATTGTCATTTCTACCGCACTTGATTCTCCGTTGTCCTTGCTGATGTTGTTGTTCTTGTTGCTGCTATTGCATTTTCCTTTGCTGAGGCAGAGGAACGTGAGCGCGCAATGTTCTATGTTCTATGTTATGTGATGGAAATGAAGAGGAGACGGAGGAGAGAGGTGATGAATGTAGAGGGATTTGTTGTAGATGCTGCTGCTTGATAATGTGATGCAAATAAAGGTATTTGCAGTTTTTGTAAACAGTGTCTATAAATCTTTGAGTTTGTTGAGTTTGAATTATTATATAAAAAAAAAAAAAAAATTGTTCATGCGCAAAATTGCAGCTGCACTGCAAAATGCCAATTACATACTCCAATTGCATTCGCTTGAAGTATTGCTGTACAATTTTGATCCAAACACGTCTGCAACAATGAATTTAAGCATCTTGTCATCTCCGCGCATATATGCATGGGTAAGTAAATTCTTTTGTCTCTACACTGGCACTGTTCATTGCATTGATAATACTGCAAATGAGCACAACGACAGGAGCATGAATACATATTTATTTACAGTGAAAGCTTCATGTTCTGCGCACTTCTAATGAGATCTGAGCACTGGATCCAAATTGAATATGAACTAAAAGATCACCATTTCAACTAAAACTCACAATCTGTTTGTTTGAAGAACTTTCAGAAAGAATCTTGTGTTGATAGATTTTATGTCAATTATATATCTTAAGCATTTGGTATTTTATACTTAACTTTATTTTGAGTTCAAAGTTGAATATACTATATTTTAATATTTTCAAATTCTTACAATAAAAGAACAAATAATTTTTGTCCACACACACAGTGCATCTTTTTTACTTTGTTATACGAATTTATAATTTTTTTTTGTTACATATATGTAGCTGCAACATTACTACATGCTGCAGCTGTGGCTGCCTCGCTTCTTATTATTCTTGCCGCTGCTGTTGCTCATTTCCATGCTGAATGCTCATCGTGTGCACTTCATCATTGTTCAACGCCTTCGAAATAATGATAAAAATAATACACACATACTCGCACAAGACCGAAAGAAGGCGAAAAGAAAGAAATTTCTCTCTTTGTACTCGGTCTCCTTGCAGGCATTTCAATGCTGTCGCTGCGGCATGAAAGTGCTCATCACACAATAATCGCGGATGCGGAAGTCATTGTTGTACACAATGATGAACGCGTTGCAATTATTATAATTTTGATTACATCCTTGGAACTGCTGCTGCTGCTGCTGCTGCTTTGACTACAACGAGTCTTCAATCAGCGACTCTGACTATGTACAACTGAAAATAATGAAAGCGGGTAGTGTTGCTGCTGCTGCCGTCTTCAGAACATAACAGGATGAGCTATTTTGCTTACCGCGCATGTTGCCTCAATTCATTTTTAGATGAAATGTTACCTACCTGCTTGTCTGCCTGACTACTTTGCCTAACTGCCTGGCTGCCTTTCAACGGTGCGACGCGATTTCTTTTCTTTTTTTTTTTTTTGTATTTTTATGTTTTTTATCTTTACGCTGCGATTGTTTTTTATGATAATTACAGGGTGATTAGCGCACTTTGTGTGTGTGTGGGTGTGTGCATATATATGCGAAGCTGCTGCTGCAGGGGTACTCTAACGTAATCATGAATATGTGCACGTGCGCACCTGTGTGTGAGTGTGTGTACCATAAATTGCTTGTGGCAACATTTCGTTGATGATTTAAGAGTTACCGTTTCGCATTTTTAGTACTTATTCTTCTTCTTTTTACACTTTTCGCTGCTCTGAACACGCTAAAATGGAAAATGACAGCAATTTTGTATGTGCATGTATGACAAGATAATTGCAATTAGTTTGTGAAAGATGGCGCATTTAAAACGTTGAGAAGCAACCGAACTAGGAAGAGAATAATAGCATATTACTCGTTGCTGAATTCATAGATTCAAAATATTTAAATTAAAGCAATGATTGAATGAGCGACAGATTTATAGATATTATATAAATTTCATAAATTTTTACTGCTTTAATCGAAAGTTGAAATTCATCATAAAATGTAATGTAATGTTCACTAAAAATAACTCAATAATAATTCGGAATTAAAGTTCAGAACACGTCGGCGATGGCGTATATCAATATTCTGGTAAGCAAACGTGATAAAAACTTCCCCAACTCGCACCCAAAGTTGCCAGTTTTCCTGAAACTCAGAAGAAATATAAGAAGAGGAAATGTATGTAGTTAATTAACATATCAATAAATCAAAAAGAGCTACATTCACAATTTTTGTTGTGCAAGTAAACAATTTATTTATTTTTCGGTGTTTTACAACGCTTGAGCGTTCACACAAACGCAGGCACACTAACACAAATGTACTTCCCACTCCAGGCTTACGTTTGCGTGTCAACGTAATTAATCACGTCGTTACGTTGCATTTCATTTACATTACGTTGCGTTGATATTTAATTGAAACAATATAAATTTAATTATTTATGTAAAACACGATACGATGATTACAGTTATTTTTACACTAATCCTCCCTCTTCTTACGACATCACCCGGCCACACAAATTCAAAAATACGTTGAAGAAGAATGCTAACGTCGAGTAGTCAGAGAGACACAAAGAGAAAGAAAGAGAAAGGGAGAGAGAGAGGGAGAGAGGGAGGAAAAGGAGTTAAATTTGTGGTTTGATGAAACTCCGCTTCACACTTTGCTACTCGCATAATGGAAACGTAAGAATTACATTGTAGCTTCCGGCATATAACGGAAATAATGTAACGGCACCAAAATGTTGGTCATTTATTTAGTTAGAATGAAAAAAGAGGTTAAAAAAATACGAGCAGGAGAAAAAATAGCATGCAACGCTGCCAGATTTAAAAAGTATTGTATAAGTAGTTGAAGCGATCACACATTTTAAGTGTGTAGCTAAAGTTCGTCTCAGGTATGAAGACCTTTCCTAACATTCAACTATGGCAGCACTATACTAAGAAATAAATTCTGCAATTATAATTGTTACTTAAGCATTTATGCAGAATAGTGTGTGTGAGTTGTGTGTATTTTATTTTGCGTCTATCGCAACTCAAAACACAACCATAACAAATTGCCTCTTTAATAAAACAATCGGGCAAGAATACTCATGCTGGCTGGTGGCAGGGCGTTCCAACAAAGCAAATGCCAAATGAAATATTACTGATATTTAATCAGGAAAAACAGAGCCTCATCCAAGAGCACCCCTTTCTACTTCCACTCTTAAAAAGGAAAACAGGGCGTCAAACTGTCACGAGGCACGCACGCAATACACACGCTCGCATTCTACACACACATAGACCTTTATTCGTCCGCCATTAGCCGTCTGCCAGTCGGAGAAACTGAATACTGTGCAACAGAATCTGAAACTGAAACCTCGTACGGAAATTTTATTTTGTTAAACCACAAAAATGCTCTCGAAAACCATTTTCAATGAGCAACCAACAAACATACATCTCCATGCACATAACAAGTATGAAAGCACTCCTTTTTTTCGTTCGTATGCATGTATGTGTTTGTGTATGAATGAAATTCTAGAAATATAAATGAACACTCGTTAACGTGACTAATTCCTCGCAATAACAATTAATTTCAACAAATCGGCTTCAAATGAATTGCTGATAACCACAACAAGAAAAACAACGATGTTATATAATAATGCAATTGAGCTGAATGGGCTTCAAGCGGAAAAGGAAACAAAGATATAAGTGCATTTGAGAAAATTGTATCGAATTTACGTGAATTGTTTTAAAGAGATAAGGAAACACGTATGAAGTGTGTTTTGAGTGTGTGCGTAAGACCGGCATATATTCATTGGCACTCATACACATAGGCACAGGGCTGAGCTTCAGGCTACTGTGGGGGTCAGCGGGTGGCGGATAGCTGAACGGCCGGCAGTCATGCCGGCTAGCTGCGAATAACAAATAAGCAGTCCCCGACCAAGAGCGGCAGAGGTGGAGGGTGTGTCTTAAAAGGCCACAATACCCAATGAAGATCTGTGACAGGACGAGTAGGCACCGTCCTTGGCGTAGGTGCTCCCCACCCCGGGGTGGCATCGTGGGACAACGTTACAGAGTCCAAGCAGGCGTATTTCAACATTAACTTACCCTATGACTCTGTCAATTGGGTCTAAAGGTGTTTTTGGGTGGATGCAACAGCCTGGAATCTTCGTGAACCACATCAGTATATAGTACCGAGAATGCGTGTCACGCCGTAAGCCGCTACTCGGCTTCAACCACTGGGTTGAAGGGCTCGAGCTAGTACGGACGGCGGGCCCACATGATTGGTGCTGTAGAAAGATGAGTAGGAGGGAATTTCCATGTGAATCATGGACGTCAGGATCTGAGACCAGTAAGATCTTGATGGAATGGAAAACTGGATGACACGATTTGGAATAGATGAACCCTGGGCTGACAACTGTGGCATTCGGTTACCTTAGTAAGCGGAGTGAAATCCAGCGGAAACGGCTCTCCGGCTAATGTTACAGTTGCCCCCGTCCCGTTAAAACCATGGCAGGTCTCAAAGAACGCTCAACGTTTCGCATCATTAAGTTGGTGGTGTGGGCTCAGATGTAATATTCCTGACTAATACTGATCCGGCTCTGAACACAAGTTCTCATAAAGGCTTGTGTCAACCCTTGCATGGCCTCCCTGCTTGCATAGATAACCATGGGATTGCGAGGTGACCACACATCGGGCAGAGATAACGACTTTGAGAGGGGACCCAATCACAATGATAAATAACGAAAAAACCACAAACATGATGGATGTTGAGGAGAACACAAAAAAGGATTCACCACTGGCGAACCCTTTTAAGAAGAGCACAAGATTGGCACGCTCTCCAGAGAGATTAGTGCCTAATACAGAGCAAATACGCTCAAATTCTTCGCCGCCATGCTTGCAACATGTCAGTGAAGTGGAGAAAGCAGATTCAATGGATCCATTTAAACTATTGGGACGGAAAATTGAAGAACTCGCGGAAATGATGGGCGGTAAGCCGCCACGTAGGTCGATACATCAGCCAATGAGAGACCTGGTTGAGAAGATCCAAGAGCTATATCAAAACGTAGAAAACCATAGACAGAAGCCAGGAGATACTGTAAAGGAGATAAATAGCAGTACCCAGACCTCTCCATGGTTTAAAGCAACGATGGACGCAAAAAGAAAGCAGGACCAGGAGGCAGAAACGCCAAATACAAAGCGTAACCGAACTCTCCCAGCAAAGGAAAGAAAACCACGGGAAACGCCAAAAACGGTTGCGACAAAATCGGACGTTATACCAAAACATCCGAAGTCAAAGGAGCAAGTAACTGGAGGAGAACAAAATTGGACAGAAGTTACAAAAAAGCAGTCGATCAAGAACAGATCTGAAAGGTCAAGCCGCGTAAAGACTCGACCAGATGCAATCGTGATTGAAAAAAATGGAGATCTTTCTTACGCAGAAATGCTCAGGAAAGTAAAAAGTGACCCCAAACTAGCTGGACTGGGGCAGACGGTTTCTAGGATCAGAAGAACCCAGAAGGGCGACCTATTGATTCAGCTGAACGAATCCGGAGAAAAATCTGGTGCGCTCAGCGACATCATCGGCGAAACATTGGGCAATCAAGCGGTTGTCAAAACATTGACACATCGCACCACCATTGAATGCAAGGACATAGATGAGATCACTACAAAAGAAGACATATGCGAAGCAATAAAAACACAGTTCGACCTGACTGGTGTAAGTACCTCAGACATAGTGAGTTTGAGAGAAGCATATGGTGGCACGCAAACTGCAATAATAAGCCTGCCAGCAGAAACGGCGAAGAAACTTCTAAAGGCTAGAAGAATCAAAATCGGATGGGTAATATGTCGCATCCGGGAGCGAATAATGTTGAAACAATGCTTCAGATGCCTGGAGTATGGGCATATAGCAAGAGGGTGTAAAAATACGGACAGATCCAAAACATGTAGAAGATGTGGTACGGATGGTCACATTGCAAAAGAATGCACTAAGGATCCTGTGTGCATGTTCTGTAAAATTGACAACCCAAAAAGTGCCAGCCACTTCGCTGGAAGCAGCAAATGCCCAACTTTTAGGAGGTCTATGAACAATAAAACGCGATGAAAATTATACAGATAAATCTGAACCATTGCGAAGCCGCGCAAAACTTGCTTGCACAAACGGCGAGAGAAAAGAAAGCGGACGTAGTTCTAATCAGCGAACCATACAGACTTGAGAATAAAAACATCTGTATCAGTGACAAGACTAAAAAAGCAGCAATATGGATATGCGGAAGACACGCTTTCCAAAATACCAACGAACAGTCGGATGGATTTGTAAGAGCAAAAATAAATGGTATTTACTTTTATAGTTGCTATGCACGTCCCAGCCTGACTCCTAGTGAGTATCAGAATACTCTGGACGAAATCGTAGCAGATGCGCATGGGAAAACACCAGTTGTGATCGCTGGAGACTTTAATGCATGGGCAACAGAATGGGGCAGTAGAGTCACGAATGCGAGAGGACACAGTCTCCTGGAAACCTTTTCGCCGCTAGACATAGTCATCGCAAATTCCGGCAATAAATTCACGTTTCGTAAAGCTGGATACGGATCTATTATAGACATCACCTTTACGAGTAGCTCTTTAGCACGTAAAACAAGATGGCGGGTTAGTGAAGACTATACGAACAGTGATCACCAAGCAGTAATGTTTGAAATAGAAAACAAGAGATTACGTCAGAGAGGTAAAACAACCGGCCCTCGATGGAAAGACACACTGTTTGATAAGGACACATTTGAAGAAATATTGACCACACATAATTTGACGCCCGGGACGGCAGAAAATGCAGCAAGCCAATTAACATATTTGGTAACTTCTGCTTGTGACGCAGCAATGCCCAGAAGGATGCCCAGCAAACAAGGCTCACCATGCTACTGGTGGAACGAAGAAATCAAAGCTCTTAGAAGTGAATGTTTAAAAGCCAGACGTAAAGTTCAGCGATCTAGGGGAAGACCTGGATTCTTACAGCTGCTCGAAGCTTTTAGAAATGCGCGGAAATCTCTGCAGAAGGCGATCAAAAACAGCAAAAGAACTTGTTTTAAAAATATATGTGACGAAGCAGATATAAACCCTTGGGGCACTGCTTATAGAATTGTAATGACGAAGCTGAAAGGCCAAAGATCACCACAGATAACATGCCCTGTAATGCTGGATAGCATTATAAAGACGTTATTTCCACAGCGGCAGGTAATTTTCACATATGATGACGGCGAAGCGAATAATGAAGAAATCGCACCAGTTACCGAAGAAGAGGTGCTCGAAGCATGTAAGAAAGTAGGCGACAAAAAAGCACCAGGACCCGACGGTATCCCCAATAAAGCTTTGAAAACGGCAGTCTACAAAAGACCGGAAATCTTCGTCGAAGTAATCCAAAAATGTTTAGAAGAAGGAATATTTCCAGATCAGTGGAAACTACAGAGGTTAGTTCTGCTGCCGAAAGGAAATAAGCCACCGGGAGATCCATCGTCATATCGGCCAATCTGCCTGCTTGACACAATGGGCAAAATACTGGAGCGTGTAATCTACAACAGGTTACTGCCCATCGCGGAAGAGAACGGAGCACTGTCAAACTGTCAGTTCGGGTTTCGGAAAGCTCGATCCACCGTAAGTGCCATTAAAATGGTGGTAGACATTGCAGCGGAAGCAATAGAAGGCATAAGATGGAAAGGAGGTGCGAAACAATATTGCGCAGTGGTTACATTAGATGTAAAAAACGCATTTAACTCTGCCAACTGGATGCACATAAAAGGCTCTCTGGCAAGAATGAACGCACCGAAATACATACGAAGAATAATCGACAGTTACTTCAAAAACAGAAATCTGGAGTATGAAAGCGACGAGGGATTAAAATACTACAACATCTCGGCAGGTGTTCCACAAGGATCTGTGCTAGGACCTCTACTGTGGAATATCATGTATGACGGAATATTGAGACTATCATTCCCACCAGGAGTAAAAGTAGTGGGGTACGCAGACGATATTGCGATAGTTACAGTGGCGAAACATATCCAGGAAATCGAGGCGATTACTAATGAAGCGGTGGCCACAATAAACCAATGGCTAAGATCAGCTGGTCTTGAATTAGCTGCACAAAAAACGGAGGCGGTACTAATTAGTAGTCGAAAGGTTGTCGAACATGCGAATATACAAGTAGGCAATCAAATAATAAAATCGAAGTCGTCAATTAAATATCTGGGTGTGATGATAGACAACAGACTGAACTTCAGAGCTCACTTGGACTATGTTAAAGAAAAGGCGTCTAGTATCCAGGCAGTGCTGTCTAGAATAATGCCAAACATTGGTGGACCAAGGTATGGTCGAAGGGTGTTACTTTCTAGAGTAGTAAGCTCAGTCTTGCTTTACGCTGCTCCAATCTGGGCTGGAGCTTTGGTGACAAAGGAGTGCCGAAAGAAACTGTCACGTGTATACAGGCTGAGCGCTCTAAGAACAATAAGTGGGTTTCGGACAATTTCGGAAGATGCGGCATGCGTCGTAGCTGGTATGATACCGATCGATATACTAGCGGACGAAATGAAACGAGTCTATCGCAGAAGGAGCGGAAATCAGTTGCAACAAGATATTCCAGGCATAGCGAACGAAGAAAGGCTAGCATCATTAGCCATTTGGCAGAATAGATGGGAGAACTCATCGAAAGGCAGGTGGACGTATATACTTATCCCTAAGATTGAAACGTGGATAAATAAAAAATATGGAGAGACAAATTATCATATAACCCAGTTTTTAACGGGTCATGGAGGGTACAGAAAGTATCTGTACAGATTTAAGCATGACGACTCCCCACTTTGTCCTATCTGTAGGGACCAAGAAGAAGATGTAGAACACGTAATTTTCAACTGTCGGCGTTTCAGCCCAACAAATATGACGTTGCCAAGCCCATCATGCATCATAGAGTGTATGATCCAGTCGGAGGAAGACTGGTCAGAAATAAGTGGGTTCATCACGAATGTGCAAAATGACCTAAGGAGAATTGAACGTCTTAGGAGAGCAGACTTGACGAATACAGCCTAAAGGCTAACCAGCCCCGCGAAGTAATACCTAACGGCAGTACCGCGGGGATAGTGGTTGACGAGCAGGGGGGTGAGGTTTAGTACGTAGGTGCATTACTGAGCAGATCCAGTCAGTATGTGAATCGTGCATGCCAATAGTACGGACTACTGGTATCTATGAAGATTCCTCACCTCCAGGGCGCATCCAAAAAAAAAAAAAAAAAAAAAAAACTCATACACATAGGCGTTTGCGAGCGTCCCTAAGCAGAGTTGCCACCGCCTAAAAAATCTTGTAATCAAATTCTTCTAAGAAAGTCAACAATTTGAAAAAAAGTAGTAATAAGACAATTTACATACATATAAGGGGTGATCGATTTTTTTCGAGACATTATCTCCTAGAAAGATAGTATTTTTGATGCTGATCAACTTAGCCGAAGAGTATATGACAAAAAAATCAATGTGAGCCCCCGATTTTTAAATAACAGTTTGCAATATTTTATAGAAGAAAACCTACAAAAACAATGAGTTTTAAGAAAATCTTGTATGGTTGTGCCCTCTAGAATCAATTGTAAAAGCAAACAATGCCATATTCGGACTCTCGACCAGCAAAACCGTTATATTGATTTCAGTGCCTTAAAGATAGCTGAAAAATATATTTTTCTTTACAAAAAAATACATAAAGTAGCTATTTCAAAACTTCAATCGAAAAATCTGGGAACTCATTTTCGATAAACGTAATCGAATGTAGAGATGATTGTTTTGGTACTACTTACATTTTTCATTCAATAATAAAAGATAAAGCAAGATACTTGCAGGGAGAAATGAAGTATGCATGAACCAGCAATGCCAACTTGCGTGGAATTCCCCGATTTGCGGGGCATTTTACTTAGTGCGGGGAATGAACTGTTTTTTGCGGGGAATTTGAAACCGTTCAGTTTTTAATATTAAAATACCTCAAACAGTCTGTAGAATATTTTTTGCCAAATTTTATGTTCCTAAATACAATTCTGGCACATTCGCGACCAACACCATAAAAACATTGCTTTATGCAACACTGTTTAGGTTTAGTATTCAGACAGTCCAATGCGATCGCGCAGTGCTTCGGCTCTCTTTCAGCTGTCCAGAAAGGCTTAGCTGTGCCTTTGTTCAGCACCTTCTAATTAATGACTGTAAGTTCTTGGTGGGTGCAACCTATAAACTTGTAAATTATGGTCAGCTATTATAAAGCAGAAGTATATTTTATATCTTAAAAACCGATAATCAAAACTTTAAACCAGTTTTTCTCAAAACAAGGTTTTTACCATTGGCGTGCACGATAACTGAAATTTAAATATGTTCTTTTACACAACACGGCCCCAGAATATAAGATTGGTTAATTCTTTTCTTAATTTGGAACATTTTTTTTACGAAAAAAGTCCAATTTTTGAGAAAACTTATTTTTGCGGTCTGCCATTTACTGAATTGTTGGTCAAATAAAATAATCTTAGTGAGAGTACAGTTATAATTTTTCTAATAGTATTTTTTTAGATGTTGCAGTGAGCCGCCATCACGCACGTCATTGCGTTTGACGATTTTCAAAACGTCTTCAATGAAGCTGCAAAAAGACCCTTTATATAATTTTTTTTTTAATTATTACGCAATTTTTTCTTGTACTTGAACTCTTTAAATAGATGTCAGAAAAAAAATGTGTATCAATTTATCAATCCAAAAAAAATTGATAAAAAAATTTTAACCAAGAAAGTGCAGGGCCCCTTAAAATAACTCTGACCAAGAGTAACTTTAAGCCTACGTAAAGGGTGTTTTTCGTTTATATGAAAAGTTCGTATCGTGCTGTTATAATATGAAATTATACAGGTGCGGTCGAAAATCGGGGAATTTCGCGAAAGTTATCGGGGAGAAAGAAAAATGAGTTGGCATCCCTGGCATGAACATAATTAGTGTTACCTATTAAAAAAATTAATGCCAATATATCGAAGTTTTCTTGCAAATTTAAGCTCAAATAATTTTTTTTTTTTAAATAAACAAACTGAGAAAAAAGTATACGTTTACACAACAGTAAAAAAAGTAAGCAGATTTGCTTACAAATACTCAAAACGGCGACCCTGTCCTTCAGACAGTAAAGTATTGAAAATTGATATCTAAAAAGTTTTGTTTATGATGGTTTAGGTTTAGCTTATTTATGTAAATGAAATAGGAAATTGTGATTACAAACAGATTTCTGATTTTACAACTGCATGTGTTCAGAAGTGAGAGAAGAAATTAATCGATTTGAGAACACTCCTGATTAAATTTCATAATTTTCAGTTATAAAAATAACTTAAATTTAGAATTGTTTTATTGTTTGTTCGCTCAAAAATGAATGCTTTCATTAATGTGATTAGGTTTCGTAAAATCCCACAATACAAATCCTTCTTTGTGTATTTTTTATTTTTCTTTTCTAAATAAAGTTTCAATGTTGATATTTTGCAGTAAATATCTATGAAATATTAAGTTATAATTCAATATAGATAATTATTAGAGACTATGAAACTGAAATCTAGTTGTTCATATTCCACAGTTTGACTTACTTCATTCCAGTGACGTGCCTAGCATTTACTGATGAGCCAAGCCCAGTGAATTTTTTTTACTAAACCAAAAAAGCTAAAATTGACAATAAGGATGGAATGTTCTAGATCCCGTTTGAAGCATTGAAGAAGGAAAGTGGAAGCTCTGTCTGGGCTTTACCAACGTTTTTCGACGTGATAAAATATTAACATTAAAAATACACAATGAGCATATAAATTCAGGAGGTGAACGTAGAAAGGACATTTTTGGACTAAAATCATTGAGAGATATACTATTTTTTTAACTAAACGATAATTTCTCTTAATATAAACCGTATTAATAAAACTGCAAATTATCAAAAATAAGAAAAATGTCAACGGAATGAAAAAATGCAAATTGCAAAGTAACTAAATATATTGATGTATGTAAATAAGTAAAACTATTATTTGAAAAACCTTGTTTTGCTTAATTTTTATTTGAACCTGAACCGGAACACACTGTTATTTTTTGCTTGAACCTGAATCTGAACACGAACCCAAATTTAACCGGTTCGAAACTCTGCTAAAATCGAATGGTGCAAAAATATAGGATTAAAAGAAAGTGGAGCAAATACTTTCCAAATGGCAAACAAAAACTGAAAGCCAGCTTTTAAGTTCTATATGAAATCATACATAATAGTAGAAAATTGGTATGCTGCTACTTTTTTTGGAACTGCACATACTAAAAAAGCTATTGAACTTCCAATAAGAATAAGCGAGATAGCATGTTATGAAAACATACATTTTCAAATTTTAAAAGCCACGTAAAAGCTAACTTGATGAACTGCGATAGCGTGAATGCTTGTGTGCATTCTATATGATCCACTTTTAATTTTTTATTAGTACATATACGAGCTATTGACAGGGTAATACAAATACAAAATTTTAAAAGAAAATTATTATTTCAGTTAAAACAAAGGTAGTAATTTTGTAAGTACATATTATATAAATTTTCAGTTATCAATTCTTAGGCAAGCCCGGCTTTTGGACTTATATGGACGTACCACCACTGCTTCATTCATACTTAACAGTAAATGTTACTAAAAATCATTTTTCAGTGTAATATTATACGCTCTCTCTCTCAACTACACTGTTAAATAACTAGTTGCAATGAGAATTTCAACAAAAATAAGTATAAAGAACAGTTGTGTTACTTTCATTCATCATTTCTGTTCTGTGAAAATACTTGAAAACAAAAAAAAACCTTGTAATTAAACACTTATATAGAATGTTCAAATGCTAGTAAGAATCATTACAAAGATCACTGATGAGGAATCTTGGCGGGTTCCGAAACGGCCGTATGATTTGCCTGCCCTTTATACATTGTTGCGACTTAGTCACTTTGTCACTTTGACAAACAAAATTACGTTTCATCTAAGCCCGTTAACAAACCTTGAACAGTTATCCATCAATGAAATAATTTATGCTCAAAAGTTCAAAAACAAAATTTCTTTAATGTTTTAGGAGGTGAAATGCAAACAATTTGGCTTAAATCAAACATTAGTTTATTAAATGACGCGAGTAGAATTACATATTTAATTTGATTATTTAAACTTGTTGTGGGCCATTAATCAGAATTAATTCATCTCATGCATGAACAAAAGTTAATAATATAAATTTGAAATCAGATAGAATTTTGTTCAAATACTTTGTCCGTACCAGCAACAACCACTTAATTCAAAACAGCTATGAAATTTGATTCTCTAGTGGTTTTATTTGCGCTTAGTGTTAGTATAAACCCAAAAGTAGTAGGATGTGCCCTTCTAATTATATCCTTACAGGTACCGCATTTGGTGATGGCAGTATGGAACACGGCGTGCATACCATTGCAAAAGAAGGCTGTGGTAAGCTATAACTTGTTCAGCTACTCCTAATGAAGAAGTATAAAATTAAATCAAATATAATTTCAGAATTTATCGCTAACTTGTTGCAAGCTAACACATCCATCGCTCGATTCCGGCATTCAGGATTGCGCGGACGAAGTGCTGCAAGATTTGAAAAGTGAACGAAAATTTACACATCGTGATATATTGGCAGTTAATGTGGTGAGTACTGGATGGGCGGTATTTCTGAAACGAAATTACTGCGACATAGTTTTGCCAATTGATCTTTTTACTGAGTTCTTATGTATTGTTGAAAAGTGCATTGAAGAGTGCAATTACATTGGGAACGGATACATTGGCGCTGATCCTCCATTTCATTTGGACCTGAATAATGTGCAAGAACATCTAGTGAAATTTCAACCCGAACCTCAAGAAATCTCAGTACGATTTTTGATGAATGCGTACATGGTTTGTGGAAAATTTCGTAAGTTTTAATGCAATCCAATTAAATTCAAAGTTAATAATATATTAAAATATTTTTTATTTATTTATGTAAGTTATAAACCATCTTACAAAATTGGATATAAAATATCCCAATACGAAGTTAATTGCTCACTCCTGCAATCCTTTCGCGTTGCAAATAACTACGTGCGTTCGCATACATTCAATGCAGCGATGCCCAGAACAGTTTTATGTAAAATCGAACGAGTGCAGAGAGGCGCAGACATTTTTTAAAACTTGTGTTGCCAATATTTTGACAGCCTAATTATAAATAGCTGGAAATAAAACTCCAGCGAACAAAATCTTTTGTAAATTATTTTCTGTGAATTACACACCTACGCTTCTTTCTCATGCTGAATTTAATTTTTTAGTTTAGCTTTAGAGCGGAGTACGATGCTGCACAGTGTAGTGCCGTGCAGTGCAGATGCGTTGTTTGTGCTAAAGTTTTTGTAGTAAGCTCAAGTGGTGTGCTGACACTTGCCGACTTTTTGCCATGCACACAATTCAATTTACAATTTTGACATTTTCGCTGCACACCCACACACACACACACACACATATGCACAACACACTAACAAAGCCATACATACAAGGAGATAGAGATAGAAAAGTGTTGCACGCAGCAGTGAGAATGTAATATTTCATCCATGACTGTTTTCAAATTTACATTTACATGTAAAACTTCATGAACTTTGCATACGGCGTTTTTTTTTTAACTCAAAACTTTCAATTCCAGTCTTTTTTCACATTTTACACACATGAGTTTATGTTTCATCAAAAGTTTTTATTCTATGTCTCGTTTTTTCAATTTCTGTTTCGCTATGTTCTTCTAAATTTATAGTTGAGCAACTTTTTCTACCTTTACATGAAAATGCAAATAGGAAAAACTAGCAAGCACTAGCGATGGTAGTGTCGGGGTCGGGGTGCTAGTGGTTGGTTGGGGTCAAAGCTCCCAAATACTGCGGTATATATTCGTTGCAAAATTCGATTTATGTTGTGCATACATGTGGCTGTGTTAGTGAGTGTTTGTGTGAGTGTGTGTGCATGTGTGAAACGTATGCGTTGAATGAATACTAGAGCGTGAAGAAGTTTGACAAAAATTAAATGCAAGTTGGCAACAGAAACAGCAAAAGCAGTAAAATGAGCGGATAGGCTGACTGACTAACTGAATGGATGGATGACTGACTGACTAACTGGATGAATGACTTACACATGTTGCTGCGTTGGTGTGAAAGTTCACAGCTCTCATATGCGCAAAAAAGGTAAAGTGGCTGACTGCATCATTAGTTTAGTTTTGCAAAATTAAATTGTATTCTTTTTTGTATTATTCAAAGGTTTGCAGTTCGCTTCATTACAAATGATTCACTCACCTGAAAACTAATACATGTTGGAGTACATTTATGAAACAAAGTTAACACAACATTCGCAATTTACAATTAATTTTAATTTTATATTTTGATGCAAAAATTTCTAGTCGAAATTGAATAAAAATAGCAGAGTTTTAATTATGAACTTCACAAAGTCGAAGTAAGAATTATGCCTTACTTAAAAAACACTCATCCTTTTCGCCATCTTTAAGTAAATGCGTTATTATGTCTCTATTCAAAAGAGAGAAAGAGATAGGATAAATTCTTCCCAATACAGTGTGGCCAACTCAACGCTTTTCCCGCTGTTTTAGTGCTTTTTGAAAATTAAAACGCGGAAAAAAGTGATTTAGCGCTCAGCGCGTTTTTCCAATTTAAAATATCTTCGAAAAAATCGAAGAAATTTTCATTGACTAGAAGTATCAGATGTGTGCCTGTATTAGTGAAAAAGTTAAAATGTATTGAGTTTTCTCGCACTTTTATAAGGGAAAAAATTTAACGCTTTTTTAAAGAAAATACGCGTTTTATTCTTCATTTTAGCGGATTTTGAAATCCAAAAGTTGGCCACACTGTCCCAATATTTAAAATTATCAATTTAATATATGAGAAAAAATGTTAAAAGGTTTCAAGAGAATAAGAACCAAGACTCTATTAAAGGAAGATGCATCGGGGCGAAAATACAACAGGAGGAAAGGCCCGGCACTTTGGCAAATAAATAAATAATTAAAAGCTTTCTAATTTGCTTTTAAAACAAGACATAAATTAAATGGAATAAAGAGGATAAAAAATAATTTTATTTTCCAGTGAACTAGAGCAGAGAACTGACGAATGACTTAGAGATTTGTTGTGAATTCTGTTCTAGTATACACACAGATGAATACAGATAAAAGTAATCAGTAATCAAAGCAACGAACATTTCATTAACTTGAAACAAAAAGTTGCAAATTGAAAGAAAATTGTAAAAAAAAGAGAAATTGAAAAGATCTGAAAGTACATGATATGCCCTTCTCTCTTTCTCTATTTCTGTCTTTATTTCACTGTCTTCTACATGTTTAAATAGTATAAACGGTGCAGAAATACTAACATAAGTACAAACAAATGAATTTCATAGAAAAGAAATTGAGAAGAAAAGCCCAAAGCAATTCTCATCTTTTCTGCACGTCATTCGAATGTGGCAACAACAACAACAGAAGCAGCAGCAGTCAACGTTACTGACCACTCAACATGTCAAAGCCCATCGTTAAATTTGCCATAGATAGTTAGGGATGAAGCAGTCTGTCTGCCTACTGTACCTACTCGCCTGTGGCTAGAATTTTACTTTAATATGCTCATTGGGTGTGAATGAAAGTAGGGCGAATGCATAGCGGTGAAGAGGTGAGGCATGTGGAAACAGGTATCTGCCTAGCTAACAAATATACATATATTCCTTTTGATTAATTAAGTTCTGCATAGTGGCAGTATGGTAAATTATCAATGGTTATTTTTCAAGGGTATAACTTAAGAAAAAATTTTCAAAAAGTTCCAAATATTATTTTTTAATCCTTTTATATATCTCTTAAAAAATAACGATTACTGAGAAGACCATTTTTTTTTTTGATTGCTAGTAACACAGCCAAGAAGAAATAAAGGCACTCATAAAGGTTAAAACGGATTTAAAAAAAATTAAATAATTGCTGTTTTGGCTCCTCAAAAATTTATTATTTTTGAAATAATCTGAGAATACAATTTTATCTTTTCTATTTTGCGACGCTTTTCCTAGTAAATTTTTGTAATTATCTCTTTTTACTGCAAGCACACACGTACATGCACAGTCTGTGTGCGTGCGTGTCTGTGTTGAAGATAAAATTGACAATTGGAAGCATTTTATACACTCACAAATGCAAAATGTTTTATCGCTTTTGCTAAATGAAGCAAATCTGCTTATGTACTTTGCAAAATGCTTTAATGTTTACGCATACATACAAGCACTTGTAAGTGTGAGTGAGTTTACATGTATGCATGTATGTGTATCCATGTTTTTTTCGTACAATTTCTGGACACTTGTGTGGATGCTTCACTTAAGTGCTTAGCAACTCACTCCCAAATATATGTATGTAGTTGCAAACAAAAGGGAAGCTCTATATTTTTCTCTCATTTGCTCTTCCTCCTCTATTGCCCCTCATACGTATATGCTTTGATTGCTTCACTTCTACAACGATTTTGAGTTGATTGTGTGCAAAAGGAAATCTCTCGTCCTTTGCGACTCATTATGATATTTTCGTTGAATTTTTGTAATTACTTAATTACAAATAGAATTTTTTTTTTTAAAAACTTATTTACCATTACGCAAACTTGTCACACTTTTGTTTTGCTGTTCATGTTGTTCTTACCCACACACATATACGTTAATTACATTAATTTCAAATTTTTGTTTGTTGAAACAGAAACCGAAAAGTTTCACAATTTTTTTTTACTTATTTACTTATGTTTCTTAAAGATTACATTCAATACGCATTTGAAAATCAAGTAAAGTTTCACAACAAATTGCCTTCGCTTTTTCTCATGTCATCCCACAACTTTTATGTAATTCTGTAGAAAAGAATGCACTGAAGCAAAACATAAGGACAAAAGAAAGAAAGGACGAAAAAAAAAACAGTTTTCACGTTGAATTTGTTTCTTCTCGGTTGCATAAAAATAACATTTTATATCCGCTGCTGTGATTTCCGATCTGATTTTGATACGTTTTCAATAAACTTTAGTGTAACTTCTACTTCACGCAAGAACGTAATATATTCTATCTTTATTCTGACTTGTTCATCCATAAATGCAGAAATTGCATATAATTCATGGTAAATTCAATGAAAACGCTTTGCCGCAAATATTAAGTAGCAACACAGAGATGAGATAACTGCATCACGCACATTCACATAGACGTACAAACAAGTAAGAAACTTAGAAAATGAAAAGTATTCGCATTTCAACGCTGAGCTGCAAATCGCAATCACAAATACACATCCAGGGATATAAGTATGTGAGCGCATATTTATATACCTATATAATTATGTGCGTCTATATACATATGAATGTAAGTATGTAAGAGACTATTGCAATAAATCACATACGTATTTATCAGTGGCGTAACAACGAAGCAAAAGTTTCAAGGGGGTCCTCAACTGAACCTTATATATGTACATATTGAATTAATCAAACAGAAATAAAGAAACTATTGGAAATTAGAATGGCCATAAATTTTATTCACGCTTATAGCGATTTATAACATATCTACTTGAATAAATTTTTTTGAATATGTCATTTTTAGAATTGTTTCTTACGAACTTTTGTTTCGCGCAAAGGGGTTGATAATATTATCGAAATCATTCCTTAAATTGTTTGCAATATGATTCTCGATAGAGAAGAGATAGAACTCCTTTTTAAATCATGACAAATTTAAAGGGAACTATTCCGTCGACTTTTTCTTTTATTAACTTTGTATAAAAATAAGAAAAAATTTGTCATGAGACAAACTTTTTAAACGATAAAAATTAGAAAAAAAATTGTTCAATTGTTTCAAATGAAAAATTCAACAAAAATTCATTCCCACATGAGCTACAACTTGTGCTTGCCTTTCAAAATGTAAACAGGCTTCAAGGTAAGTGCTCAAGCTGCATTCCAAAGCGATATTTAACCCTGGAAGGACATGCTTCGTCGAATCGACGACGCACGTTTACATTTTACAGTTTTTCTTTCTAAATTTTGTTCGTATTGCGCTGGTTTTTTATACAGCGCCAGTCGTGGGCAAGCTGTTGCTGTGTGCAGAAGTTCAACTGAATATATATTATGAAAGAATGATTTTTTTAAATGAGCGTCGTTGAAACGACGAAGCATGACCTTTGTGTAACTTTTGCAATTTGAGATGGTGATTCTTATATTATAGTTTTTGTTGTTGGAATGCGAAATGATCACGATAAAATAATTAAATGATCAGGAAACTGAAAAATTTCTTGTTGATGAGTGACGAAGACCACCAACCAGACAGAGGAGGTTCAAAATGAAAGTATATCATTATTAAAGACAAAGTCGAAAATAATTTTGTTAATCACATCCATTACGCACAGAAAACAACCATAAAATGTATGTACAAAAAGCAAAATCATGGGAAAAATATTGTGCATCAAGTTCGAGGACCAACTCGGCAATGCAAAAATATTGCTGAATATTTTGAAAAATTAAATATAACTTTTCTGAATAGTTATGCCAATTACGCTCACAACATGTTTTAAAAAAGCCTAAAAAGCCCCTCAATGGCACTTTTTTTTCTAGAAAAATTTTGTCTTTGTCGAAAGCCAATTAACTGATAGGTTTTAAAAATCAACTTTGACTAAGTCATTGCCAAATAATATTTAAAATGTAATGCCGACTGATGATGAGAATACTGAACAAATAAATCCTGAAAAAATAGAATGATTTGTGCCATTTGTTCCTCTTCTAAACGACGAATGACAAAATCATCCTGTTCAAAATGTAATTGAAGCTTGTGCGAGAAGCACAAAATAGAGCTTTGTGCCTCTTGCATATAATGAAACTTGATTCTCATGAAAACTCGCTCCTTTTTAGTTCAGTATATTACTTTTAAGATGCAAACTCATTTGATGAATTATATGTGCCTTAAGCTACTTTTTTTTGTACTTAAATATACAGCGTTTGGTAAAACAAGCCTAATGAACTAAAACTGTGAAAATTTAATTTATAAATAAATATTATTAACAAAAAATGTCCGTTGTTGTTTTTCTATATGCTAAATGAACCAAATAATAAAACAATCAACTTTCAAAGTTGTTGATGTATAGGTCATGTGTATGAGCACTTTGAATAATGCCGTCGTCGTTTCGACGAAGCTTGACCTTTACGTATAAAAATAAACATATACTTCCAGGGTTAATGGCAAAGAGTTGACAAACTTTGTGCGAAAAAGTTTGTCACCTCGGACAAGCGATTGCGAAAAATCTCATTTACTAGTTTGCGATTGACAGAAGGACGCTTTATATTTTGTCCCTGTATGAATCAACACTCGCATATCAAATTTCGTTATAGTTAATAAGCAGCTTCAAGAGATAGCGACAGCGTTCCATAACTCCCGGAATTACCCTACATAAATTACTCAAGCGTTCTTGAGTCATGCAATTACGCAAATAATTTTTTATAAGTTTTATTTTAGAAAACGATCGCTCGGCCTAAGCAACTGTAATTGGAACAGTCAGAAGCTAAATTAAAACTGTGCAAACTACTGGAAAGCAGCGTTCTCGAATGTACCTTGTGCACATACTAATTAACCCAGTGATACAACATGGGCATTGAACATTCGCCCAAAAAGCGTCATAAAATTTTCATAACAAATACACTTCTCTCGGTTTATAATTTTGGGGACCCCAGATAACCTAGCCCCAAACCGGCTATTATTACACCACAGGTATGTATACCTATAACGCAAATAAATTCACTCTGCTACTAAGTGTAGTGGTTGGGTGGCAGTCAGGCAGACACCTGCGTATGCATTATTGTTTAGCTTTAATAGTAGTAACAGCAGCAGAGGCAGAATAAGCAAAGGGAACCTTTAATCCATTCACTTCCGGTTAACAATTTATGCGAGAAATCGAAATTTCCTGATTATACACACTAACACTATCACGAACATGCATGCGGGACAGTGTAAGTGTATGTGCAGTTGTGCAAGTGTTAGAGCATTTGCTTCATTTGCCTTTCAATTGAAAAATACACACACATACAGGGAGAGTGTTGCAATGGTGATTATTTGCTTTATGAATTGTATGTTCAAGCTTGTGTGTGTGTGTGTGTGTGTGTACATTTTCTTCACACACGCACGCACTCTCATACACAACCACATCCCCACTGTTTGTTTAATGTTGTTTGACAACATCCGTTGGATTATAATTTCCTTTCTTATGAAACTGATTAATTTAGTTAGTGAAATTAACATTCTCTACATTACCATAACATAAATTTCCTTTTCTTTCCATTGCCCTGCCGTTCTTCAAATGAAACTAATGAAAAGAATCTAATAAATTAATTTAAGAAATTAATGAATTGTTGAAGGACTATATTAAGGACTATGAACGAAGGTGTGGTTAAATATATTGAGTTAAATGCAGATGCTAAATACTCTATGCATATTTAAAATTAGTTTATCTGAAATAGCTCTAGACTGTAGTGGTTCGTTTGGATTGCAGTTTATTGCATGGCCGCCATAGAGTAGTGTTAGTGTGCTGCAGTGCTGTAGAGAGTTCCTAGGTCAAATATCAAAAATAGAAAAAAAAAAATGTTCTATTGGGAGTATGAATGTATAAATTCGTATTTTTTTTCGTAATTTGGACATTTATTGTGAAAAAGTGATTGCAAATTTATTCTTTAAAGTATTTTCCATCGTTAGCCACAACATTTTCCCATCTTTCTGGTAGCATACGGATTCCGCGTCGAAAGAACTCCTCATCTTTTGAGGCTATCTATGAATCGACCCATTTTTTGAGTTCTTCGAAAGAACGGAAGTGCTGTTCAGCCAGGCCATGTGTCATCGATCGGAACAAGTGGTAATCAGAGGGAGCAACGTCTGGAGAATACGGCGGGTGGGGCAGCACTTCTCATTTCAGCGTTTCCAAGTATGTTTTTACTTGTCTTGCAACATGCGGCCGAGCATTGTCCTGCTGAGGAATAACTTCGTCGTGTCTATTCTCATATTCTGGCCTCTTATCCTTTGATGCTCGGCTCAAACGCATCAATTGTAGCCAGTAGCGGACGCCAGTGATCGTTTCATTCGGTTTCAACAGCTCAAAATGCACGACACCTTTCATATCCCACCAAATATTCGACATTTTCAGCTATAGTAAAACACTTTTGTAAAATTATGAAAATTATTTGACAGATCAATTTTTATAGTATTTTTGGCGCTCTTGGAGATAGAATAGCTGTCAATGTCGCGTATGATAGATATGAAGTTAGTCACAATTACGAGTTTATACATTCATACTCCTAATATATGGCAGCACCTCTTGGCTTTTCACTTCCCCGTTCGGGTTTTGCATAAAACGATAAATCCCTTCCATTCATGTACATAGATGTGAGGAGGTAGGTCTAAGCCCTTTATGGGCTGCTGTATCACAAAAGCATAGGAAGTTAGGAAACCAAGTTAAACTAGATCTGTATACAACATTAAATAATTAATTTATATTTACAAAAAAAAAAAAAGAAAAGAAAAATACTGTTTAGCTGGGAGTATATATTTATTCCTTTTACTCCATGGTGAAGCATAGGGCTACAACAAAATTCTTAAATCTATTTCCATCCGATGACATTCTTTTGATTTCGCTCCAGTTCATTTCGCTCTTTTCAATTTCTTTACCTGCCTTCTCCATGTGTGCGACGGACGTCCCCTTCTGCAGGATCTTTGAGGATTCCACTCGATGGCCTGCCTTGTGATGTCATTTGGGACCTTTCTTAACGTATGGCCGATCCAATTCCATTTTCTTTTCATGATATTTGTCTTGATGGGGCTTTGGTTAGTTAGTGCCCATAGCCGGTCATTAGAAATTGTTTCTGGCCATGGTATTTTTAATATGCGCCTGAGGCATCGATTGACGAAGACTTGTGTGCGCTGTATGAGCCGTGAAGCTTCATTCCAAGTTTCGCAACAGATAAGACGTTGGAATTAAAAGTTCTTAATTTAGTGCCGCGTGATTAAGATGAGGAGCTCCAAATGTTTTTTAGTTGCTCGAATGCTTGTTGCGATTTTTTTTATTCTGTTTTCGATGTCTTCGGCACAGCCGCCCGAGATCGATATTATGCACCCGAGGTAGCAAAATTTATCGACATCCTCTATTGGTGTTGAGTTCAGAAGGAAAGGGCGGGTGTTGACTGCATTTATGCGCATGGCTTTAGTCTTGGCGACGTTGATGGTAAGTCCCACTTTCAATGCCAGTGTCGATATTGATTCGAGTTTTTGTGCCATGTCGTCGTAGTTGTGTGCTAAGATGTAAATATCGTCAGCATAGTCGAGGTCATTTAAAGATCCGCAGAGGCCCCATGTAATACCTCTTTTATTTCCGAAAGCTCGGTTTAAGACGGCATCAAGGTCAATGTTAAAAATGTTAGAGAGAGTGGACAACCTTGTCTCACTCCAGTGTTAACGCTTACCGGTTCGCTTAGTTGGCCCTTGTGCAGGATTCGACAGTGCGCGTCTGTGTGGGTACAAATATAAAATTGCAGACTGCATAAAATAAAATAATAATGACGATATATGTGTATGTATGTATGAATGTCAGTGAAAGTGCATCTATCGTTTTCGAGTGACCAAATACAATAACATAAATTCTCACATGTACACAAACAAGGCCTTGGTATTTTGAAAAACAGGATAAAGAAAAAGCTGCTGAATTGCGTTGGTGCTGTGTTTTTATATTTATTAACTTGGAATGGAAAATGTTCGTTTGCTTGCATCAAACTTAATTTGTTTAAAATTTAATTAAACAAATGTGGAAGTGTAAAGCGGAAATTTGTATGCATGTACTTATATTTCAATGTAGCAAAAATATAAAAAACTGCTGTGCAAACATGCACACTCCTACATATGGATGTAACTATGTCCAATACATGTAAATGACATGAAAGCTATGTACTTCATGATTGAAATAGCAGCAACCGACTGGCCAGCAGACAGACAAACAGTCGTGCACTATGGAGGGAGTGGTAATGGCCATGTTGACTACTGAATTTGTCAACTGAAATTTGCAAGAGGTCACTGTCGTCAGCAGCTAGAGGGGGCAGGCTAGTGGTGGCTTGGGCGTTGCACTGCAGTTTGAATAGTGTTGACCTAAATTGCAATTAAAATCGTGTTTATTTTATTTTGTTAGTACCTACATATTTTAATTGAGAGCAAATTGTGTGACTGAATTTCGTGAATTCTGCAACCTGTCATTTTCTCATTTGCTAATAAAAATTTTAAATTGTCAATTTTTCTTCTCGTCCTTTGTCTTTTTTATGTGGTTTATTTCTCGCTCTTGTTTACTGACATTGCCAACTGCAGAAACATAATGGATTTTGCTAGTCGTTCAGTATCTCTCTTACATTTTGTATTTGTTTTTTTTTTTAGTTTTTTAGCTTTGCCGTCATTCATTTCGACATTTATGCAATTTCAATTAAATTTCAGTTATGAACTGTTACAGCTGCAGTTCTAATCATTTTTCAGCCTTGGTTTCAAGCTCTTATTTCTCCACCCCTTACTATCAGTCGTAACTGCCTGCCGCCCATTTAGCAATATGTATTTTCTATTTGGCAGAGTTTACCATACTGTCATCGTTATCAGCATGAGTCGAGCGTTAAATGTGTCATTGGGCAGAGCATAATACTTCCGTTTTCTGTTTGTTTGCTCATCGCCATTTATTATTTTCCATTCAATTTTTTACCTTTTTTCTGCACATGTTGCTAGTATTTGCCAATTTGTATTTGATGTTTGTCAAATATTTTTTAAAGTTGCATAAAGTTGGGTTGGGCACGTTCTGTCTCTAGGGTATGCACAAGCACTAAACTGCGAATCGATAAGCTTTTGTTATTAAATACTGTGGAGGAGTCAAGGCATTTGCAAATGAACTTTGAATGAACTCCTTTCATTAAATTTCCAAGTATATAAGAACTGCAGCAAACGTATAGACGTACGACTTCGGATACCTCCTCTTGCCTGCTTTCTTCTTCCTTCTAGTTTTGTTTTTTTTTTTTTTGCTTAACAGCTTCATTAAAAAAATTACACATGGGGAACACATACAACACCACGATAAACGAAATACAGACACTTTATTTCACTGTTACTAACTTGTTCTGTTGATTTTATTGTTGGTACATTGTAAATGTTTGCAAAGCACAAAACAGGCACTCAAACATGTGCACTCAACATGGCGTCAAATTTCTGATTCGTTAGCTCAGTTTTGTTTGTTTGTTTTCTCTTGTCATTCTTTTCTTTTTTTCTTTTTTTGGTTGTTCTGGTCAACGCACTGCAATGTTCCTGCAGCGTCCCAATCCTGTCGTTTGGTTGAACGAGAAGGGAATACACCACAATCCAATTGGAGTTTAAACGAAGAAAAAATATGCGAAGTTTTTTCACTGCAAATCTGAATGCATTTTGGGGAATGCTCGTATTTGTAGTTGTGCGCTCAACAACAACAAAAACAGCGAAAAATAACAACCATTTGACGCCCTCTTTTTTGTTCACTGACGTCTGCCAAATTTGAAAATTATTCTCTTACTTCTCTCAAAACATTTCAATTTCAGAAGTAAATATAAAAAAGTATTAACCCATTGGTACTAGCACAATATCTAAATAAAATAGAAAAATTTGAAAAGCCAGTAAAATTTTTAGACATTGATAAACGAGATCTTCGAAAGCGTTTGTAACAACGATGTGCATAATGTGCACCAAGGATTTAACCCATAACTTAAAGTTTTTTTTGTTATGTATGCCATTCAACTGGTAAGAAAGAAGACATTTTTGAAGAAGATCATTTTAAAAGTGTTGTATTTTGTTTATTTAAATACTTTATAGAACCCCACTCCACAAAATATTTTGAGAGCTTTTATTTCAGAAAAAAAAACATTTATTTTATTTATTTATTTGTGTACACCTGACGAAAATGGGTTAAAAGAGTTTTCTCTCATAAACAAAATTATTTGTCAAAATTTATTGAGCGAATACTTGTCATAATTGTCAAATCTCAGAAGACCTGAGAATATTTCAGATTACTTTCTGCTATCTGGCATACTGTATACTGTGGATAATAACAAAATATTTTGAAAACATATTTTGCAAAATGAAATAACTCGGAGCAGATTCTGTGTAGCAGTTGTAATACATTGCAGTACATCACGACGAATGTGAGCACTTGAAATTGCAGTTAATTTCGAAAACGATTTTCACAAATATAATTTTATTATTATTTCTGTTTGAGTCTCAAATAAATTCGTTCCCTCAAACAGTAAGAGATGAAATAGTTAAGCTATTTTGCACAAACATGAATATGAAAGATATATAAAAATATTTATACTCGTGCACCAAAAACCAAATACCGAAAGCAAATTCACTCGAAATCCATTATATTTAGTTAAACAAGTCGCTTTTCCATTTCTGTTGTCTGTTGTCTCCCTTTCTGTTGCTGTGCACATGAACATAAAAGCATTTATTTGTATAACAACAATAACAACAACAACAATGATACCAACAACAAAAACAAAAACAAGTTTTTACAAATGTACAAAAAAGCACTTTACAACGATTACAAACAACAGTGTTGCCATTTGTGTACATAATTCGCAAAAACGAAAAACGCAATGCAAAGAAATAAAAAAATAAAAAAAAAAATCACGCTCAGAGCTCATCCGAATGCAACAGAATGTCGAGTTTGTAAAGTGGTGTAACGTGGACAAGGGAGGAGGCAGCCACATACCAACGCAGTCATCATCATCATTGTTGTTGTTGTTGCTGTTGTTGTTGTTTTGCGTTGCTATTTTAGTTGGCATTGTTTGCTGATCGCGTGCGAGTACAATTCCATTGCATATTATTAGGCGCTGAGTGCGGCATGCAAACGTAAACTCAAGTAAAATTGAGATTTTTTTGTTTATGTACTTTTTGTTTTGTGTTATACCAAGCAAACTTACCAAATAATTTAATTCCCTGATAGAGAGGCATTCATTTAAAAGTTTACATACCTGCAAAGACAACAAACAAGAGAAACGATGAAAATTATAGATTAACATTTATGCACATAAATTTATTAGTCTCTTCTACGCTATCAGTTAATACAAACTAAAAAATAAATGGCAATAAAATGGTTGGCAGCATTCCCCATAATTGGTAAGGTCTGCGCTGCCGCTTTAAGTTTCAAATAAAAAATGTCAACATAAAAATACATTTAAAAGTTATTCCTTTTTCTGCTGACTTGTGCTGCAATGCACATCGAGAATGCACTAAAAACACAAAACAGATATAAAACCCAAATCTCAAAAAATTCACTGCAACAACAGCAACAAAAATGAAATCGCAGTAAACAAGTGCGCGCAAGAAAAAGCTCATAAAACAAAAAATAACGAGGACAAACGACGTTTTCCTTTTGCGGCCATAAAGTGATTTTTTATGAGCGTATTTTGTTATGATATAGCAACAACAACACAAATATTCAGAACAACGATGACTACAGCGAATACAAAGCAAATCATTCTGTGCTGTTTCTGTTTTTGTTTCTTCGTAAACGACCTACACGGCAGTAAATCGTCAGCGCAAGGACATCTCTTTCCCTCTTCTTTTCCATACTACATTCTCGCCGCCTGTGTTATCCGAAATTTCATATTCTTATTGCTGCCACTTTTGCTTTTCCTACAATTTTTATAACAATTTTTCTTTTTTATGATATCATAGCAAATACAACTGCGTCCGCGTCCTCATTCTTCATTCTTCCTCTCTGGCTTTCTCGAAATTGTTATTGTTTTATTCGTTGTCACTTTGCTTAAACTCGGCGGACATTTTTTGCGACTGGCGCGAAAGGGTTTTTTATCTATTATGAGATTTTAGTATTGGTCAAAAGGGGATTACTTCAACTTCGGGCTGAAACACTGAAAACTACGTACAACAAAAACAAAGTGTATGCCCAGAGAAACATTTGTAACTGAATTTCAAAAGGTAGCGAGTACATACGAATAAAGCCTTTGAAACCAAGAGTACGCAAGCAGGAAAGAAAGAATTTTAATTAAATGGATTTCGATTTCAATGACATTCTTCTTTTTTTATATTTTAAATTCAGTTTTATGGCAACGAGTTGTATTATTCTAAAAATCGGTGTTCGAATACGAAATTATATCTAATAAATAAAATTACAAAGGAGACATTGAGTTAAGATTACCACTAGATATACCAGGTTTGAATCAGAAACAATTAAGAAGCTGTAACGTTTAGACTCTAAAGTTAAATAGTTCACAGATAGATAACATGAAAAAAGCGATATAACCGAGAACTAAAAAATTATTATTTAGTTGTTGAATCAGATGATTTTTGACAGATTAGACGTGATTGAAAGATTGACATGGATATTACAGTAAAAGACTGTAATACAGTTTCATAAGGAGCGAAAATATAATCAACTATTTGACTATTTGTTAAGAGTAGAGGTTTGAGCTTAAGGGGTTAGGTCCAGTCTTAATAGTTAATCTAGTCCTTAACATGAGCTTTTTTTTTTGAAAAACACATGGCGGATTCTGAGAGTTTACTCGATGATTTTCAACGAAAAAAGTACTAGTTTATTATTAAAAAAAAATAAGTTAAAAAAGAGAAATCCTATCGTTAAGAAATACTTTTTTATATTTTCAATAAGCTGAAAAAATTTCATTCAAATCCATCCAGTGGTTTTTGAATAACAATGGTCACCGACTTTGAAAACAAAGTTTCGAGAAAAAAGCGGTAACTTCATATCAACAATAAATTTTTTTTTTTGGGATTTTGGTTAAAAAAATTTAAAACTTTGTATCATAACTCTGTTTTGATAGTTTTCGGATATAAATGTAATTACTGTCAAACAACAAAAAAAAAAAAAAAAAAATTATTTAAAATACTAAACTTTTTCACTGTGACTGGACCTAATCTCTTAATACTGAAACGTGGAATTACATCTAAAAAATATTTATAAATTAATGTAACGTAAGTGTGGGTAATTCGGATCGATTTTTGCAAGGGAAACTTTGAGCGTTAAAAAAAGGATTACAGATTTATGAAAAAAAATATTTTGGTACAAAATTAAAGCATATTTCTTTCTCTTTTAAAGTTGTTAACTACCAAAAAAAACAAAACATAACTTTTTTTAATAGTCACTTAGGTAACATCACTTCGAATAAAATGGATTGCATGTAATTTGGATCGAAAAATTGAGTATGCATGTAATTCGGATCGATGATGTATGTAATTCGGATCAGCAAAATTTATAGCAAATTATCTTTAATTTGAGGTTTATTTAGATGCAAAAGATAAATTTGGTGTTTAAGAAAAATATATATATATAAAAATTTATGTATGTATGCATAAATATATACACACACATACATTCAAATTGTTGTCCAAGTCTATGTATATACCTTATGCAATCATATACCGTTTGTCCGATCTTAGTGAAATTTTGGTGTAGAGATGCATTTGTGTGTATGCAAATTGTGGTCTATAAAATTCGACCGTACCTCAAAGTGGGCATGTCATTTCCGCAAAAATCCAATATCTTCGAATATCATATCGAGCTAAATTGATTAAATTTGATATGGAGACTTACTTGTTCCACACTGAACTAATTTTCAATTATGGGCCTACTCATGGGCGTATCAAAATTAGGGGAAGAGGCTGTGGCTGGGCGATAGATGCGAATATATTTAAAACAAAAGTATGGGACAGTGCAATCTTACGGGGCGTAGAAAAGTGGAAAGGATTTGGGGTTAAAGACCCCTGACCTCCTTCCATGCTTTCCCCTAACCTCCCCCCAACCCCACCCAAACCGCCCCTCCCAACTGCTCCCCCCCTCTAACTCCCCCCCTCATTACTGATAAACTGATAAGGAGTTCATATATTTGATCGTTGGCCACAAATAAAAAATAAAATTAAAAGGGATGAACAAATGTTAACCCCCTTAAGGTAAATCTCTGGATCCGCTAGTCGGTGGTCACGCCCCTGTACTGATGAACAATGAAATATATAAAAAATCAATTCTTCGAATCATTCTAGAAAAGTTTATGAATTAAAATTTATAAATATATTAACATAATCAAAAATTAAAATGTGGTCTGGAATAAAAAAATATTAATCATTTAATACAAACTAGTTTTTAAAAATATATTTCATGTTGAATTTGACTAAAAATTACTAGTTCGTTTCAAAATTGGTATAACTCTAAGAAACGCTACTAATTTCAATTAATATTTCAATAAAAAAAAATATTTTTTAATTTTAAAATACAAATTTTTTGACTAAAATTCAAAATATTTTTCAAGTTTATCTAAACTTTGAACTCAAATTCCACAAAAACTCTCTAAACAAAGGTCGATCCGAATTACCTCCAAACATCACCTATTATATCTAAATCACAACTAAAAAACTTTCATTAATTAAAACTATACAGTTTTTCTAAATTTTGTAATTATGCAAACACCTCATTTGCTGGTAATTCGGATCATCGATCCGAATTATATGCAAGAAGAAAAACGCATGCTGGTAATTCGGATTTATTTTAAAAGTCAATTTTTTTGTTAGTATATTTCCTAAAATGGTGCTTATTTTTACCAAACTATAGCAGAATGTTTAGTGGACAAAACCCTATATAAATTATATAAATATACTTATCACCGCAAAAGTTATTATTCTTATAAAATTTGTGGGTTTTTTATTTTATTGGCTAAGGCTTTGTATGAAAATATGCGCACTCTTTGTTTCTTCGCTCACAGCTGATTGATTTGAAATAATTGAAATAAGTGTTGCATACCATTAGAAAAGGGGAAATAATTCTCGTTCGTTTCAAAAAAAGATGTAATTTTAAAAAATACCAAAGAAAAGTTATTAGCAAAGCAAAATCGATCCGATTTATATGCATCGATCCGAATTACTCTCGTTTACATTACTCTCATTTTATAATTCCATTGTCAAAGTAAAAACTTGAATAGTATTTAAAACTAATAATAATAACTTTTATAGAAAATATTGTTTCAATACATACTTTCTATGTTGAATTTTTCTATATATTGCAATATAAATTAAAAGAAAAAGATTTTATTTAAATAATAAAACGCACTTCCATGAAATACTACTCGTAGTACAGCTAAACAAATTAAGGTGAGCAATATGTAAGTGTGTGTTTGTATGAAAATTGCTGGAAAACATAACTGCAAAAGAAGATAAATCTTCTAGCAAATATTGAATTTATTAAATGTAATAATATTTTACTATCGCATTGCATTGCACACATGAAAGCAGCACAAGGGGCACATCAATCCTTGGGAAGTGAAGTAGTTGAAGGAAGAATATCTCATGAATATCGCATTTATTTGCAAATTTCAAATTTAATTAAAATTTATTTATCAATATTTGCATAACAAAGCATAGTTGCCCTGCAAAATGCCAAAAGATAACTTAAAAAATTAATGAAAAATACACATACACATATACAACATTTACATATGCATGTATATTTTGATGTAGACGAGTGTTGCACTAATTTACGGCAAGTCTATGAAGCAAACACAAGAAATAATACTTGAGCTTCAAGCTGTAAGCTTCAACTTCAATTGCTCCTCCCATACATACTAGCAAATGCAGCTTAAGTTAAGGTTGTGAGCGAAGGAGTTTGAATATGTATGCATGTGGATGTGAGTGTGTGCTAGCAAAAAATGTTTGCTAAGTTTGCAAAGCAAAAGCCTGTCGTAGTCAAGTCAGCAAAACTAATTCGTACCATGACCAAAACTGAATGAACAGGAATGAACGTGGGAAGGGCAGAGAAAATAATCCAACACACAAAATGCACAAATGCAATAAGTAAATGCAAAGTACACACACATATACATTTGCTCTTCACCCTAATACTAAATGCATGTGTGACATTTTGATGAATAATTTAAATTTGAAACAACAACAATAGCAACAACTTTAAATTGGAACAGCTTGAAGTTTTTTATTTTGTTAAAATATTTGATATCCACTATTTGAAATAAGAAGAAACGTGAACTAGAAAGCAGTGCCCAACACCACCAGCCTCCTACTGGCCGCATTGTGACTGCAAACGTTGCCTCGGTTTTAAAGTCTTCTTGAATTTGTCTTTTGCTGCTACTGTTGTTGTTGCCTCATGTCTCAAGGGACTTATAAGTGGGTGTGCACAAGTAACACTCTATCTATATGTATGCATGTGTGTGTAGATTATTCGCGTGCTTGCATTTGATCATACCCAGTGGACCTCGAAGCGAATGTTGAGCGAAAGTTCGCCTAAATTATCGCAGACGAGCTCAGAAACGAGCGTTTTGCGGTCAAAAATACTAGCGTTCGAAGAACACTCGCTTAATGTCCGCAAACGTGCTTGCAAACGATAGTTTTGAGGGCATAAATACGAGCGTCGCAAAACACTGACAAAGATTTGTACTTATACACTTTCTTATAATTCTGGTGCACTTCATATTTTTATTGAATATAGGTTAGGTTAGGTTGGAGTGGCTGTCGAGAGACACACTTAGGCCTGAACGGCCCATTGTGATACCACATAGTTGGACCTACAGTTTAACGCCGATTCCGAACGGCGATGTGGCAATTTTTTATCGGCTTGGTGGTTTTGCCATTACCAACCAATGTGTGTACTTGTACACTATCTTATAATTCTCATACACTTCATATTGATAGTGAATATAAGAAAGTAATGAAAATTAACCACCAGACGAAGACGGGAATCGAACCCGAACCTCCCAGATGAAAGTCTAGTGCACTATCCACTAGGCTATCGAGGTCGTCAATGAATATAAGAAGAATTGAATATAAGAAGGTTATAAAAATTAGCCACTAGACAAAGACGGGAATCTATGTTAAATACATAAACGCACTTTACCTTTATGTACTTTATGCTTTTTAAATTATAGGTGCAATTCAAAATCCACCATTTTTTAATTTTTTATTTTTAATATTTTTATTATTGTTTTTATTATTTATTTTTTTATTTTATAATATAGAGTAGTATGATAATATCGTAGTAATAGATAAAAATATTTTAAAGTCTAGCAGACCAGAAAATTATTAATTTTCGTAGTTGTAGTAAAAAATGACATAAATGAAAGACTCGCAAAAATATCGCAAAAGGCTCGTTACCGTTATCATAAATGACTAGTAAAAAATATCTCTAAATGCTCGCAAATGATATCAGAAACGATTCGTATAAAGACTCGCAAAATGCTCGCTATCATCATATAGATATCATCTTTTGCGAGTGTCGTAAATGAGACTTTTGCTGCCACAAACTGAGCGACATATGTATGCTTCGTTTTCGTATCGTTTTCGGATCCATTAGCGATAGTTTTGTCCGCAAAACTATCGCCAAAGTCTTGTAAGCGATATTATTTACGAAGATTTGGTCGGCTGGGTACACATACATGTGTGTGTGTGTGTGTCAGTTTGTGCTCAAGTTGAATTCAATTGTTTTTCTTGAGGGGTAATTTATCACTACAATGATACTACATTTCCGGTTCGAAGAACTTTAAGCGGATAATCCTTTTAATGCTCTCGAGCATGTATATCTATGTGTACATGTATGTATGTATGTATGTATGTGCATATATATATGCTCATATATTTGTGTCATTGTGTGGTAAATATATGTGATATATGTATGGGTGTGTGAGTGCTAGTTCAAGTTTCTTTTCATTCCCTTAGTCTTAAGAGCTTTTCGTTGTCTTGCACATTGTTTAAAAGTTTCGAGAGCGAGCAAAAGTTTTACAATTTATGTGAGATTTTTCATTTCTCATAATAGAAGGAAATTATCTGCGAATGCTGCCAGGGCTATTTTAGTAACTTCAAATCAAATGTGATTTACAAAATCATTTAAAATCATTTCGCATAAAACCGAATAAAAACTTTTACATTATCGATGATATTTAGAAGTATACATATGTGAAAATTTATCACTTTGGCTTAGCACATACAGTGGGAAAAATTCGAAATATTGAAACTTCAATTCACAAATATTTTACGAGTGATGCATTGCATTTTTTTTAAATAAATTTTACGATTGGCCGCATTCCAAAGAGTTTTTTTTGTCCTTTGCGTTACTTTTTTTTTGAACAGCTTTTTTCCCTTCAGTTCACGTTCTTTTAAATTTAATTTCCTAAGCGTTTTTTTCTGTCGCTTCAGCATTTAAGGCATTTATATAAACACACACACCAGTGTTCTTTTTGCTGAATCATACATTCTTGAAATTTTAGCCCGCTCCCTTCTTTTTTGCCTTTTTTTTTCGGTTTTCAATGCAATTCATTGAAGTGAGAGAAGGAAAGAAGAATTTTCTTGTAAGAAAATGTTAAAGCGAAAAGCGTTTAATCTCGCTGGGAATGCAATTTGCATGTTTACAGATAAAATTTAAATGGGGGAAAGCAGTAAAAGAAGAGCAAAAGGGAACATACACGAAATTAGACTAAACAAATGTTATGTGTCTGAAAGTGTATAGAAATAGCTAGTAATTTTAAGTATAAAGATAACTTTTAATATTAGCTTTACCTAAAGAGTAACACTATGTACCTTTTAAACGAAAACTAATTTATGTTATTGGCGTGGATAGTTCTAGTTCCATTTATCCAAAAGTGTCTTTGTAGATACTATTAACATCCCGTTTTAACACACAAACCTTCATCATTACATTATATTACACGTCAATTCTGAGCGGTGGTATGGCAATTTTTTATCAGCTCGGTGGTTTTGCCATTACCAACCAAGATATGTACTTGTACACTTTCTAATAATTCTCATACACTTCATATTAATAGTGAATATAAGAAAGTTATGAGAATTAACCACTAGAGTACTACCCACAAGACTATCGAGGTAGTCTTGTTGAATTGAAAAAAAAAAATAGATTGCGTTCAAACGGGAAGTGCCACCACTACTCAGTAGTTCCAGCGATTACTTCCAGCATACACATAAACTTTACTAAATTATTAATATAAATGGTGCCCAGTCATATATTTATAAAAAAAGAAAACAAAGCCGCAGAGAAAAGTCACAAGACAGTAAAAAAATAAAACAAATATCAAGAGGTAATAAAAAGTTGCTAATTAATTGTCAATCCTATTGTTGTTGTTGTTGGTGATGGTGATAGAACTTGTGATGGTATTATGGGAAGTGTTGTGCCCTCTCTTAATTACGTGTGGATAAACTGTAGATAAACTGACCAAATAGCATTAAAATTTACTTCTACTGACATTCTCGTTTTGAATTGAGTAATTTACACACACACCCAAACGAAACAAAATACACAAGTAGAAAATGTATACTCGGGATGAAATGGGAAGGGATTGCCGCATATATAGTGGTCGCAAGTAAGTCGAAATTGATATAAAGAAAATAATGGTATAAGTACATTCTGGAATAGTAGTGAAAGACAGTAGTAACTGAAACTGTGCAGGTAAATAAAAAGTAATAGATAATGTAAACATTGCAATGAATGGAGAGTAGCAAACAACAGAGCGGACACAAGGCGATGAAGAATAAAGGAGAGAGAATCAAACTAAAAAGAAACACATGTATGTGTATCCTTTTCATTACTCCGGACATACATACTAGGTACATATCATAGAAATGAGGTTGTTGTGGTAATTCTCACATTTAATTTTTTCTCTATTTTGTGCTTTCAATTTTTATGTTTTTTTTTACTTGAATGCATGTTTGATTGTATGTATGTTTGCACATATATATCTAGGTTTACGAGCTTTCGTATGTGTTGGTCACAAAATCCATTTAGTTGGCGATAAATTACCGTGAATAACAGCAGCAGAAGCAACAACAACAACAATAATAGCAACCAACAACCGACAGCGAAATTACTTAATGGAACGGAATTCTACTTTGCTTAATTACTTTGCCACTGATAGCAAAACGTGACACAAACACACACACACACACAAACACATACTCAAACAAATACCTATGTATATGTCGTATATAATATTACTTAAATTAAGTGACGCACATATGTATATATGTTTTTATGAACACCTAAACACACATATGTCATATGTAGGTTTGCGTGTGTGTTTTTGCTTATTATCCTGCCAGAATGTATACATAAGTTTGATTTTTATGCCTGTATGCTTGTACATGAGTGTGGTATGTGTGTTTGCTTGCATGGCTGTACTGTGTGTGCTTTTTCGATTAATAATGTTGATTTTATATTTAGGTGTTGATATGACAATGTTTGTTTATTCTCTCCTTTGTCCCTCTGTTGTCGGTGTTGTTTGTTTGCTTGTTTGTTTAGTGATATTTAACTATTTCATAATGTATTTTTTTTGCTGTTGCTGTTACCGTCGTGGTCGTAGCAGTTTTATTTAATATTAATAATCGTATTGCATCAGCAGCAACAAAAACAAAACCAATACATATACAGAAATACATACATACTTACATATATGTATGTGTAGTCGATTGCATTTCAGCAGCACGTAACTGCATAATGACATTATGGCATTATTATTATTTTTTAATAACAATATACATATGTATGTGTCTGAATATGTTTGTGTACATATTACCACTAATATCAACATATGTATATTTTAGTTAATAATTCATATTAACAGCGTCGGTGTCGATTAGTTTCTGTTTGATTCTTCGCTTCTTTAATTAAGTGTAGTTTTTATTTTTGTTCTCATTTAACATTTAAGTTTATTTTATTCTACACTTTAGGCAGGATTGGGCGTATTTATTTCAATTTCTAAAAACTTATGCTGTAAACATAGCCGAACATGGTAGACGTTTCTATGCAAGCGAAATTTATTTTATTATTTTCTATGTATTTTCTATTCGAAATAGATGAAATCTTTACTTCATAACTAAGCTATGAGTTTTTATTTAAAATGTGCCTGATTTATGTGTTGATTGTGCATAAACTAATACAATAATAAGCTCACTGACATGGCTTATTAAAAAATATGGAACAACACAATTGAGCCCAACTCATGTCATTATCAAACTTGGAAAAAGAGAAACCACATTTATTTTTTAATTCATCTGAAATATTCAACCGTATATTTCAAGCTTGCATGTCCGTCTGGGCTATCAAAAGTGACCCAGAACATTCAATTTTTACCAGCGTCAAATAAATCTCCTACAGTAGCTGCAAATCTAGTTCAAAAACAGCTCGACGACATTCAACAATGGTTACTTCGTTGGAAAATTTGCAGACGAGTCAGCAAATATCACGTTTTTATTAGCCCTCAAATGGATAAGTCCACCTCAAGGCGGATTGGCATATATATATATTTAAATTAAATCCCGATATAAATGTATTTTAAATCAAGGGCCAACCCCGAGTTTTTTTGTTAGTTTTTCAAGTGATTTTCTGAAAGCTACTTTGGTCTAGCAACAGCAGTTCAAAGGTTGTGCTTATTTTAAAATGAAGAGTCAGGCATTTTGCCCATGAACATTATTTGATTCTGAAGTGTTTTGTTTTGCAGTTAATTTTTGTTTAAGCTAAAGTAAAAAATAAGTAATAAAAAAATTCTGGTAAGTAAGATTCAACATTTCTATAGAATATTCAATAAAAATTGTGGATGTTTGTATATTGTATGTATAAGTGATAAATAAGCGCTCAAAGTTAAACCACTTCAAGGCGGAACTATGCTTTGCACATGACAGAAGTCAGCAGCTACTTATGAATACAATTTGCAATTTATTTAGGATGTGGAATTGGAAGAAAAACCCTGACGTAATGTGTCTAAGATGAGAGGAAAAGAAAATCAGGATAAACAACCCCAAGTTATGTTAAAAAAAAAAAAAAAAAATGAATGTTAGCTTATTTGGATAAATAGTCAACACATTTGCTTATTATTGTTATAAGTTTATCTCTTGAAAAATGGTGAAACCTGATGCTATAAAGTTTTTTCTTTTGATATCAACATTCAGTAACATCCATCACAAATTTAGATTTTTTGTTAATGAGAATTTTATTTAAATTTTATTTCAAAATGATTTTTGCACAATGCTTACCAGAACATTATAATCTTGAAGAAATTTTACATAAAAAAGATCGGTCGATCATTCCTTGACTTTACCATTTGAAATATCTACTTTAAAATCTATAAATCGTATAGGCCCGTTTTACTCTGTAAATTGCACTCTCAAACCTTTTGCTTTATATCTAGTAAAGACGCTGGCAAAATCAACTAGACAATCCAAGGCCATATTTAGGGGGGGTTTGGGTTTTCTGACCCACCGCCGCCCCCCCCCCCCCCGAAATGTGGAAACTTCTTCTATTTTTTATATTAATTGGCAGTATATGAAAAAAAGTCTAAATAAAATCTATTGAACAGTTTTTAAATATTTTTTACTTCCATCAGTTTCTTTCTAAAAAGTCAAATATAAAAAAATAAACTTGAAATCTTAGTTACACTATGCGACCAGATCCGATTTGTTTTCTTTGACATGAGGTTTGACTTTGGATACAAAAAGAGAAGGTGATGCTGAGCAATTTTGCATTTATAGTTTTTCTAGGTCAGTAACTGTTTTTGATTTACAGTGTCGGGATTAGGGCTCATTTGGAAGGGCATGTTTCAGCCTATAATTTCTGGATTTCGAAGTTTTTAGCACGCCAAGTTCAGCTCTCCAATTTAAAAAATGGCCAAAAATTCTATTTTTTGTTTTTCTTTTCCCACTGATAGTCATTTGAAAAAAATGAGCCTCTGACTATTTTTAGTATTTTTGGTAATTGTTTTGAGGTCGGGCTCATCATCAGTAATGGCAAGTCAATGTCAATTTTCTTCCAATGAAACCCACCCCCCCCCCCCCGCCCCCCCCCCGAAAAAAAATCATGGCTACGGCCCTGAAACGATCCATAACTAATGGTTCTGGTGATTAGTTACAATATAGTCTTGAAGGTTCTTTTCAGCATATCTATTCAGTGAAAAAGTTGATCATTTATCCTGTAGCTCATAAAGGATGTTAGCTTAGTAATAAAAACCCATCACAAAGATCACTAATGAGGTATCATAGCGGATTCCAAAACGGCCGCATGATTTGACTGTTCTATATACACTGTTGTAATTTTGTCAGTTTGACAAACTTTAATTCAGATTGATAAAATAAATCTACTACTACTACTATTATGGCACGCACAACAGCCCATGAAGGGCCAAGGCCGAGCTTTTCGCATACATTCATGTTGTGTGAGTTATATTTATACACGAATGGAAGGGATCTACAGTTTTATACCGAATCCGAACGGCGAAGTGAAAAGCTTTTCATAGGCATTTTTTTACTCTTGGAGGTTTGCCATTGCCAGCCAAGCAGTGGTGCCGTGTAGAAAAATTAATCAAAGAAATCAATATTCATTACCATTTTTATATACCAAAGGAAACCCAAATACGGTTAAAAGTAAAAAAAAATAAAAAAATACACACATTAAAAGATGGAAAACAAAAAAAAAAAGCAACAATTTCGCATACCAAGCAGCAGCAAACCAGTAACTAAATAAAGTTCATCAATAATAAATAAAGCTATTTATCAAAACATTCGTGTAAACAAATTTCCAGGCCCGTTGTTAGGTGGAAAGTTATGAAGATATTAGGCGTTAAGGCGCTTCAAAATCATAACCAAAAACCAACTTGCATACTAACTAACTATTACACACCAAACTTTTTACAGATATTTCTGTAGAAAGTGTTGAATTAGCCTTAAGGATAAGTTGTATAAAAATGACAATTATGGGGAATGTTGCTAAATTAGAAAATTAATATTTTAAATAATATTAACACTACCCACGGATATAATGCTTGTGTCCTAAGCTATGTGTATGTGTGGTCGTATATTTTGCCTATAAATGCAACAAAGATTAGGGTGTCAACGAGTATTATTATTGCACAAATATTCAATGGATGAATGAATTCGTGTATAATTTTGCAATAAAATAAATCCCAAAAATTTACAAGATTTGCAAAAATATTTTGAGTAAAGCTGAAGTAGTGAAGCAAACTTTAAAAAATATCTCTTAAATATTGTATTGGTATGAAAATGTAATATTTAAATCCGTCTCCCAAAATTTCAGATTTATCTTTCCAAAATTTAATTTAATTTAGCAAAGATTTGTCTGGAGACTGTAGGGGAGAGGGGCGAAGGACTCGTAATAAAGGATCTGCGCCAGCATCATTTCGTTTAATGTAATTTTATAGCCTCATTAAATTACACTTTATTGCTATAAAAATAAAATATTATGTGATAAAATGCCATAGAAAAGTAAATTTAAGCGAAAGAAGCTAATAAAATGTAAAAGCAAATAATATAGCACGAAAATGCACACACTCTGTCACATATACACACACATGAGCACACAAAGAGAACAACAAAGGAATTCACCTACTTTCTTATTTTTTCTTGCTATTTCATTTAAGAGAAAAAATGAATTTTCTATAAACTTTCGAGCAACAACGTTGTTGGTTGATATGTGTTAAAATTATGTATGTGAGTGTGCGATTGTGTGGCGATACACTCATACTCATACAAATAATACACTGAAATGCCAAGTTAAAGTTACAATATATAAATCAGAGTTTCATAAAAAATCCATATTTTTTTTTTTAGTTTCACTGCCTCGCACTTTTTTTTTCTATATTATGGGGAAAAACTTTCATTTCTTTTTTATTTGTATAAAATTTTCGTAGTTTTAACAATTTTCATCTAAGTATAAATTTATTTGTTTGCATGAAAATTTTCATTTAAAAAAGTGCAAAAGTGTTAAAAAAAATATCTGTAGGACGAGATGCATAAATGTGTCACATGCGGCGGGTTTGATGCACTGCCTGTGTGTATCTCTTTGTGTGTGTATTAGTGGGTGACCCAGTGCGCATTTTAGTATGATTAAAATTGAACAGAAGCAAAATTTCCCTTACATGAGAACTTTAAATTTAAATTTTACAGAAAAATGTATGTATGAATAAAGCAGATTCACCAATGGCTGCGGATATGGTTGGTTAATTAAAGAAATGCAACCAATTGCAGAAAAGAAGAACAGAAAAATTCATGGGTTTGTCATATTCTTTCATTGTACGATTACGATATAAGTATTCGTTATTTGCAGAATTATTATTATATAAAAAAAATAATTGCATTTCATTCAAATAACTTCAAATAACTAACATAATTTAGATTTAGGCGATCTTCCTTTTTCTTTCATGGCAACATAAAGCTGAATGAAGGGGCTAGTCGAGCTTTTCGCATCTGCTCATATTGTTCAGTTATATTTTTAGAATTAAAACTTTTTTTTGGCAATTTTTACTTCCGGGGCTTTGTCATTTCCAGCCAAGAGGTGGTGTTGTGTAGAAAAATTGTGGAGCATCAAGCCCGGGCACTTCCGGTAGTAGTTCAGCACACTAACCAGAATGTCACTTGGCTACAACAAAAGCAAACAACAACAATAATAAATGTATTTAAATAGTTAATAAAATTCAAAAGAGGCAACTAACTAATTCATTATGCTGGCACCTTTAATTACCTTACATCATAAAACACATACATAGTCACACTAAAACTACTACACAAACATTACTGGGTGTGACAATAACCAACAGCACAACAACACAACAAGAATTATGTTACGATAAGCTTTAACCCTTTCATTACCATGGTTCTTCGCCGACGTCGTGCGCTTCATTTTATGGTCATTTTGTCATTTTTGTCGTTTGCTTGCTGATGGTGTATGGATTTGTTTGTTCGAGAATATGTGCCTGTATATGTTTGTGAGTTTATGAGTGTGTGTGCTTTGAATTACAAGCTTGTTCTACTAGTAGTAGGGAAGTTATTGCTGTTTTGCTGTTGTTGTTTTTGGATCCTTTTCGTTCACATATTTTGCACGTAACGGAAAAAGCGCGCTATAAGGAAAACACGTAACAGTTTTCCTTCCGTTTGTTGGATGTTGTTATTGTTTTTGCTATTGCTAGTGCTGTCATTCGTTGAATTTGTTTTTTGTGCTAGTTGTTTACTGTTGCATTGATGTAATGGGGCATTGGGTTCGTGGAGAGCATGATGGTGGCTGCTGGTGGCAGTGTCAGTGATGTTGTGGCGCTTGCAATATGACACAGTGTGTCATAGAATTTTATGGTAACAATGCCTCACACTACCAGAGCAGCCAGCACAAGCACACATACTAAAGTAGAATCTCTCACACACGTCCGTACACACACACACACACATACCTATACAGGCATACCGACACATTCCATAGAGAATTTAAAAGTTTTCAACCGAATGACAATTTTGATAAGAATTTTGTTGTTATTGTAAATGGAATTTTTAGGCTGTACTTTTGTAGCCAGAAAAGAGCAAAACATAAAAAGGAAAGTCTTCAGGTGTGCGGAATGTAGAAAGGGTTTGGTATATCCTGCTGCTCGTAATAAATGAGGTTTTGATGGAGCTGATTAAATGTTTCATTGTTTGAAAGAAAAAGCATCATTAATTTTATGAAACAGAAGTAAAAGTGAGGGATTGAGTTTTAACAAGTTTTATTGTTGTTGTGCTTTCTAATGGAAATCCAATTTGAAAAAATAAATCAATGCAGAAACCCATTGAATCTGCGCACAATTTCACCTCCAGTAAACAAACTTTTATATCTATGGTAAAAAAAAACGAAAAACTTTAAAATGCATGTTTCTGTATCCTTCCTTCCCACACAACTACAGCCTTGAAGCAACATTTAAATGTTCAATTGAAAATGGAAATGTTAATATATTTCTTTTCTCAGCATTTTTCTTTCTGCCGAATCCAACATGGTAGTACAAATAATGTTCACCTTCCATCATCTCCATCTCAACGGAGCGATTTGAATTCAATTCAATAAACGAGCATATCAACGCTTCAACTTTGGCTTCAGAATGTAACAACAAACTGAAGATATGCAACTGAAATTTTACACAATCTATGGAGAAGCAGCAGCTGAAATGAAACGGTTTTCCAAGTAGAAAGTCTTGTCACATCTGGACAAGACCAGCAGTAAGGCTCAACAGCAGAAGACTTATGCAAACGAAGTGCACATTTTCACTCACACACATTTTCATTCCTCATAGCTCACACTCGCCTCCGCACTATGCTTTTCTGCCCCCATACGGAATATCAGCGACCCAAATATTTCTGATCCTCCTCCATTTACCCACACACAGTTGAATGGCACTTTGGCATCATTAAAAAATATGGCTCCACTCGCTGTGCCCAACCTCTCTTCGCTTCGTCCGGCATTCGCCAATTTAAAGCGCAGCAGGCAACCAGGAACAGCTACAATAAAAACGAAATGTTAACTCTCGCGCTTTCGCGCAGGAAACTCACATAAAAGTAAATCGCTATATCCTTGCGAGATTTTTTTTAATGTTCTTGTATTCTTCTCAAAGCATTTTCGCTCAGCTCGCTGCTGTCCCTTTTTACGTTTTATGTTTGCTATTTTATGCTTGTACATAAGCATGCTCGTACTGCAGAGAAGGGCAGAGAAGAAAAAGAATCAGCATTTCGTGTAGTTTTCATTACTAACTACCTTCCATTGCCATTGCTGTTGTTGTTGTAGTATTATTGAAATTTTTATTCCTATTGAATGCAATGTAATTTCACTATCGATTCAGAAACTATTGCGAGTGAGTGAATGTTTGAGCAGCACAAATACAACTACAATAACAACAACAAACATAACTATTGATGCTGTTCAAGTTTTCTTTCTTTGCTTTGACTATATAAATGTTTGTGTGAATGTGTGTGTGAGTGTTATGTGGGAGGGAAGGGGGAGCGAATTTTATATTTTTAGTGGAGTAAAGTTTTTTACTTCTGAATTTCTTAATAAATTTTACCAGCATTTTATGTGGAATGAAAAACTTTTCCTTTATTATTTTTAGCACAAAATCAATACAACACATTAAAAACAATTTTAAGAATGTTTTCTGTTTTTCTTAACTTCTTTTTTTTATACCAACCATGCGCGTATTTCGAGTGCAGTTAAATGAAAATCAAAATTTTCCGTTGCAAATTGAATGAATTTAATTTTAAAGATCAACATATATAAATATAATTTAAAAAAAAATTAGATGCGTGCAAGGCACAGCCTGATTGAGTATTTCAAATTTGTATATCTTACTCTCTCTTGCATAGTTAACTCTTTAAGGTTAGATAGGGTAAAAATTGTCCCAATCTTTGCTTAGTTTTTTATGCATGGTGGGATATATTTTAACCCACCTCTAAAAGTTGAAATTACTTATAGCCATATAGTTTAACATTTTATTTACAGTTTCTCATTCAGTTGTCAATGCTATAAACGAAAAAAAAAATTCTATGCAACTGGAGTTTTTATTTTCTTTAAAATTGTGTGCCTCAAAGAGTTAAAAAAAACAGTAATTAGTGTGCGAAACATTGAAAGAGTAAAACAAACAAAATTCATTGGAAGTAAATTTGATTATGTGGTAAGCGCGTTGTTCGTTAGTCATCACTTTTCGGCCTCAGGTTCGAGCCTGGAAAAAAGCAATTCAAGAAAAAATAATTTAAAACGATTATAATAAAATAAATTGAACAAAAAACAAAAAGAAAATTTAATTCAAAAATAAAATATTTTTTTTTTTATTTAAAAAAAAATTTAAAAAGAAATTTGTGGGATTTGAACTTTAGCCACAAGTGGCTGAGTGCTTGCTTGCGCACTAGACAACTAGGCTATAGCCTGAAGAATTTTGGCAGTTACTATTTTGTAGTTTTGTTTTTGAAAACAACAGCACATTGTCTGTTAATATAACAGAGTTCGCTTTTGGATGGGATTTAACAGCAAAATCTGTTGGTTTAATATCCTTTCCGTTTGATATAACAGCATTTTTTCCCCTCAGTGTAGATATCATTATCTTTTATATATAATGGCCCAAATCACTATAAATTGTAAATGGTCTTGCACCATTGCAAATGCAAATTTTTATTCCATATCGCATATAGTATTTGCTGTTGTGATAGCAGAAATATTTTGCATTTGCACAAATCGTGAATAGGGCTGATATGTTGTAGTTACATTATTTTTCTTTTACTTAATGCTCGCATATACGCAGGTGCAATTGCATTGCATCTTTTTTTCCGCGCTTTAAGGTTTCTTCCTGCCGATTTGAAATTTTATTAGATGTGAAAACTTTACATAACGTCGCCTGAGAATTGATTTAGCGTATAGGTATATGAATTTGTACACACATAAATAACGGATAAATGTACACACAGACATTTTGTTTTCGTATGTTCATATATGTGTGTGAGTAAATTGATCGAAACATAATCAAACAGTGTGGCCAACTTTTGTTTTTCAAAATCCGCTAAAATGATGAAAAAAACGCGTATTTTCTTTAAAAAAGCGCTAAATTTTTTTACTTATAATTGTACTCCGTTAATTCGAAAATCTCAATAATTCATAACAAACTGCTGGTCCCTTAAAAAAATTGCTTTCATTCGCAAAAATTCGCTAATTCGTATTTTCTTTTTTAATACAAAGTCTGTTTAACCTCTTGTAAATCGAAATTGGTTGTTGACAACCTCTTATAATTCGCAATGCAAAGTAAAATTCAATGGAACTATGATTCGAAAAAAAACAATCATTGTAGATAGCTACGTTCACTTTTTTATGGCATTTTTTGCGTTTTTCGTGGTTTACAAGATTCGCTAGAAGAGCCTTAAACTACTATTTGTCTTATTTTAACCTCGTTAACCCTGGGATTGTACATATTATTTGAGTTTTCTTTAAAATACGGATGCTGGCTGTCAGTGAGTGGATTGTATACATGCAGGGTCATCGCCGTAAATTGGCTTTGCTATAATTCCTGATTACAAAGGCTATAGCAGACATTTTGTCCCATTGGAAAACTTAAGGATAACTGTAAGGATTAAGAGTCCTTGACATATAATTTTTTGAAATTTATTTTAATATTTGCATAAAAAATTTAAGAAACTCAGACAGATTTTGAGGAAAAACTCGGGGGTGAAAGGGTTAAACCGAAAAAATTGCTGGTCTTTGCGATTACGAATTATCGGGATTCTGTTGTATTAAAAAGAAAATTAACTAAATACGTGTATTTTTCAAGTTTTTAATTCAGAGCACTTCTAAATTATACAATCACAAGAAAAACTAAAATAAGATAATGGGAAAAGAGTATTTTATACACTTTGATCACAAAAAAATATACAGAGTAATAATTTATAACTATCACATATCGATGTCGAAGTCTATATTCTCTTCATTACTATAAGCTTCTTCTGGCCATAACACACTCTTTAGTCTGAATTCAGAGGCCTTATAAACACTAGTGCTGTTTATTTACGTCATCAGGTATTTTGTAGTTTTTACAAAATGAATTTTCGTGTTTTAATCCATTTTTTATATGGAGTAAAGAATTCTTTGAATTGACTGACTTACGGTTACGAATTTTGGTTTTAAATAAGTTCATTGCTCATTGATTTGATAAAAAATGCTGTTAGGATAATTCAGGAAATGAATTATTTAGCGGAGCTTTTAGTGTCCTTTAAATTGAAAAACCGCGTTAAAAAACCCGCTGACCGCTAAATCACTTTTTTCCGCGTTTGAATTTGCAAAAAGCACTAAATTTAGCGGGAAAAGCGCTGAGTTGGCCACATTGTAATCAAACAAACACCGCTCGTATTTTAATTTCTCCTTCTCTTCTTCTCTTCTCTTTGTTGTTTAGAGTAACACAGACATTCCGCGCAGTAGTGAGAGCGAGAGGGGAACTGGACGTTACAGTTATCTTACATCTTACTTTACAGTTATTCTTACATTTTACACATTTAAAATTTTGCCATACCGTGAGCTAAAATGTTTACAAATCAAAAAAATAAGAATAATGCAGAGAAAATAAATGGAATACGCAGATATGCAGGGACTCCATATTAACCAAAACCTAAATTCATTTGGATGAACTCGAGCTAAAACAGTTAATAATAAATATGAACGGTACCGGTTGCAGTTTCAGAATAAGACAAGAATAATCGCTGTTTTCCATTTAATATCTGATGCAGCGTAACTAAGTTGTGGGTGCCTGTAGCTGAGTGCTTTCATGGCTTAGTTAAAGTTGAACTGTGCAAATTGCCAACTAATGCATAAAGCTCATGTTTCCTCAAATACTTTTTACCAGAGCTGTAAATTTAATTTCATTCAGTCGTAGTTAATGAATAATAAACACTTCAACAGCCAAAAATGAGCAGAGACGGGACAAATGCACTTAGGGTAATGAGAGGTCGCTGAGTCGGAATCAATTTCAAAAGTTTCCATTTGTAGAACAGTGTAATTTATGATTGCAGTATTTAAATTCTGTATACAAAATTTCGTTAAAAGTCTCTTTTGGAGTCAGGAAAATTCAGTATTTATTTGATGATATGGGAATGGCTTCATGACTTCAATATCATGGCTGCTTTGAAATCGCTTAGAGTCTTAATATTTGATTTAATATTTCCACTTATTAACAAATGTATATCAACATATAATTAATGGGGGAAGTAAAGAGATACTTCACCCAAATTCATAAATTACTGATCTGCATGCAAGCTCTAATTTTTAAACAATATTGAGATATATTTTATAGAAACCAATTGTATAAACAATACTGAAATAACTTATTCATTAATTATAGTAATTATTATTGAATCGAAGCACACGTGATCGAATCAGCACACGTATCAAGTAAAATTTCGGATCAAATGACCAAATCGCTGCCATCGAGACGAAATGAACCGAAACTTTCTCTCAATGTAATTGATTTAATCCTTTACAAATAGTGCAAAAAATTTTAAAATAAAACAAAATAAGAAAAGCGTTTTACTGTATTTAAGGATAAAATTAATAAGTTATTGTTTAACAGAAACCTCAATGGACCTTTCCTATTTTTGATATCCTAAGTATACGGCCTGCTGCATTTAGCTTAACTTCCAAGATATCCCACAACTTATTTCTAGCTAGTTTGCCCTGTCCGCTATTTGGTAAAATAATTTGAATTTTAGTGCCAAAAAATTTGTTTGTCTAATGTTTGCTTTGTTCACGTTCTTTATAGAAGGATTAACTACAATTATTTACCATAATAAATAATAGGAAGAGTTAACTTACATTGTGTTCCTTCTTATCGTTTCAATTATTTCCTTTTTTCAATTATTTTATTTGTTACTCGATAGAGATTTATATGTCGAACAGTATTTCGATCGCTTCATACGATTGAAAACTCGATATCGAATGACAGAATCTCAAATTTCGAATGAATTCATTCGATAGCGAATACCGTGATCCCAAAACGCAAAATATCGAACAATTTCACTCTACCATGAATGCACAACTCGGCCACAGATTATTATTTTTTTAACTGTTACCTCACGTTACGTAAAGCTACTTTTGATGGCCTATTTTCATTTTGGGTCTTCATCAAAACCTGTAAAACTCGTAAAGTGTGTAAACTTCCGAGTTTTACGAAGCATTTTAATGAAGGCACCATGTGACCTACGTGTAAATCGTCATGTAAATCGATTTTTTAGGGTCTCATATTTGTTTTAATGTTCTTTGGTAAACAAATGATCAATTGAAGAACCAAAAACTGCCAAAACTGGTTATCCGGGGAAGCCCGTCTTAGGATCATCTAGTGCTCTCAATTAGTCGCAGTTTTTTTACAGCTCTGCTTCAGACCACGGACTACAGTCGTATAATCTAAATAACTTTTCAAGTTCTTCTCGCGCAATAACCCAAAAGGTAAAAGAATGTCTCCTATCTCCTATTTGCAGAATTAATTGAACAGTTAATCTTGTTATTGCTTGAGATAATTTAAGTAAGTTGAAAATATAAAGCCATCCGCATACACCCAAGCACGATTGTTCATAATTTCTTAATGGCAAATTTTAATAAAGTAGTAAAACTTTTTAGCAAAATTGCAGTAAACATTGGAGGTAAATGTACGAGCTAAGGCCTCATCTTATGTTTCATGCTTTCAAAGTTCAAAAAAACAACACCTTCAATAAATGTCCATGGATATGCAGCAACATCAAACGTAAGATACATCGTAGGTGGGAACAAATGTCAACTCTCTTAAGTGAATGATAGTCAAGTGTTTACACATTTTATTCCGTTTTAGCTTTAATTCTTCCCTACTCTCTAACCCTACGGTCTATGTATGCTGAAGGTGCAAAGCATAGTGCTGGAAATTTGCAGAAGGACAAGTGCATGAGTAAGTTTTGGTTACTGCAAAATGTTTATATGTTTGGGTTGCATCGGCACTTGGTCATTATGCAACTGAATAAAAGTAACTGGTAGATTTACCTAAGGCACTCATTAAGATGTCGTTGATTTACAAACACATACACCTTTATATACATATTCGTACGTATGCACAGATACACTGTGCTAACCTTGAGACAATATGCAAAAGAAAAGAGGATGACATTTATTTGTATGGCTGTATTATGGAGAAAGTTTTCTTCCTTTTAAATTTTGGCCTTTAGTTAAGTTACGTAAAAACATTGCGTAGCAATTTACATGCAAACATTTTCCAGCAGCAGCAACCATAACAACAACACAATAGCTAGAGCTACAAAAACAAAAAGAAGACGAAGTTAAAAGTGTAACACAATTGGCCCCCAAGGCAGGATAATGTAATGAAGTAGAAAAATAACTGCAGGATATAAGGAGCGGCTCCAAAGGGGCAATTTGTACGCAGCAAAGTAATGTGAGTGAGTGAGGTGAGTATTCCAGGAAGATGATGTTGTGAAGCTAAAAGTTGAAATTAATTTATATTTACCGTTGGGAGAAGCAAATGGGCGGGAGACAGAAGGTGATGAGGTGGGCGGGGACATGCTGCTGCTTACTTTATTTACGCTTATTTACATGAGCTAAAGTGAACTGTGAAAAGCACAATTTTCTACGAATGAGCGAAAAATGTCCTTTTCCTTCTTTCATAGTTTTTTTTTAAGGTAAAAGTTACTTAGAAATTAAATAGGAAAGCATGTGCGGTGTGTGCCATTGCGCTTAACCTTTTGAGCTTGTTTGCTTAAGTTTTCAAAGAGAAAACCTAAAGAACAAGGGAAGGACCTGGCCCCAAGTTATTGCAAAAGTTATAAAGGGAGTAAATTTACATAAACAAATGAAAAAAAATCAAATGAACAAATCAATTAGAAATTTTTACAAAGTAAAAAAAATATGGAATTCGAAATTAGTTTCTCCAAATCAAAATTGAGCAAAAACACACAAAAGTTTCAATATGAGGAAAAATACAATAAGAACACTTTATTTTCACTTCAAAAAAACATAATAGAATGTTTAATTCCTAAGAGATAACCTTCAAAATCTTATTTTATTGGTGTAGAGTTTTCATTAGGACAAGAACAATACGACTTTGTTTCATTTCCTCAAGCGCGTTTTGCCATAGATATGAATCGTTGTGACACCACTTGACATTCACTTAAATTAGGACAAAAACACAGAATACGATATGAAATTACTGTGGCCAACAAATACAAAATCAATAACCTCATCACGTCGACAACAAACGAATAAATCACAAAATTGCCAACGGGACGAACGGTCGAATGGAGGGCGGTTGGACTTATCGAGTGATTTATAAGCCTCAGACACACAAATATTCCAAACGAAAATACCAAAAGGATGGCACAGACTCCACAAGAGAAAGAGAGAGACAGATGATTGCTGCCGGTCGTTCATGAGGCCAACAAGCAGAATTACTCACAAATATACCGAAACGCATAGATACAAAACACCGGTACTGATGTGAGTACGAGTATCTCAGTCCGCACAGACAAGTTCACAAATTTGACCCCAAGCATAGTTAACACACTTGAATAGTTGGCACTAACTTCATTCACTCAAAAAGGAGGACACTTTTGCCAATCTACGTCGACGTAGAAACGAATTTTTGTATCGAATGTGTGAATCTGTGTTAGTATGCCTTTCAAAGCCCTTTCAATGTTAATATGCACTCTACACTCTAGTACCTCTACACTAGAAATCAGCAAAAACATTAGTTTAAACAAAGAAATTAGTTGTAGGATAATGTACTGTCAAGGTAAAGGCAAATAAATAAAAAAAATATCGCGTGACTAATATTTGCGAGTGCGTCGACCTACAAACGCAGATAATGAAGAGAGTCAGATAAGGAGAAAAAAAAGAGAAAAAGAGAGAGAGAGAAAAACAGGTGTGTGCATGTATATTTTTGATTGAGAGAGGGGCAGAACTTTATTTATTACAATGTGGCACTGTGAATGATAATTCCCAATATCAAATTTCTAATAATAATCATAATCAACCAATCCCCTCCGCAATGATGACAATGACATAGATAAATGAAATTGATATCAATTGCCTAAAAGTATGCCGTCAAATAAAGTGTATACATACGTACCCACATATATGCATTAAGGCGCCTCAAGCCCCATACCAAAAAAAAAGTTGTTACTACCAAAAAATGAACCTCGGTTTAATAAGGATGATCCCCAAAATATTTCGGTTCTAGCTGGATCGTTTTGAAAAAAAAAAATCCAAAAATGTCTTTTGGCATTATTGGCCCAATAAGAAGTCACAAATAATTTTTGTGGCGGTATTTTATGCGATATACAATCTTCAGCTTATTTCCGGTTCCGGCTTTTTGAAATCGTATTTTACTGTTATATGTGATTTCAGCTCCCTTACTTTTACTTTTACTTTTGACCGATTCAATGGAAATCACATAAAAATTTCCCTAATTATTTTTTTTAACTTGTTCTTCAAATTCTAAACTTTTATTTCACTAAAAATAGCACAATAAAAATGATGTTTTTTAGATGTTTTTCAAAACGTTTCAGCGCACTACTGCTTACCGCTAGAAACTAAATATTTTGGGAGTCATCATTAAATAAACCAAGGTGTATTTTGAGGAGGGAATAGTAGTAAATTTTTCCGTGAATCACCTTAATATGCATGTATACTTCAATACATGTACAGAAAGAATGATGAAATTCAATAATTTTAAAAGCCTTCTCAACAATATGTCTTAAATTTTGACAGCGGACAGACATACACATATGGAAACATATACGAGTCGGCGCTTTAGTTGTCAAAGACGTTGTCAAATAAACCTGTGGCTTTTCCACTTTATTTATGTACATAACACACATACATACATATGTGAGAATGGGTGTGTACGTATGTTGGAAAATATACGCAGATTTAATTTTTCTTTTCCTTCTAAAAATATGCTTAAAAATATTCTATAAGTGAAGCGACCTTTTCTTTGTTATTTTTTGCAAAGAAGCGACAGCAATGTCGAGCAAATACACACACATACATGTACACGCTTGCACTCAATCAAACACACGCACATACACACACATCTGAAAAAAGTAGGGAACCGAAAATAGCAAAGAGAAAACTAAAATGAGCACAAAGTATTAAATCCTTTTGGGTCAAAAACTTTGAAATATAATCCGGGCATGTGAGCCGCTCTAAGCTCAAAGATACGCATATGTGTGCATATGCCTCTGTCTCGGCCTCAATGCCGTTAGCCATAAGCCGTCTCAACTATGATTATAATTTATATAAAAAATACACTAAACTAAAGATCATTTCTGGCATTAAAGGAGCTTCAAGTTGGCATTTTAAGTCAGTTGGAAGAGGTTGACCAAATTGTTTGATGGGGTTTGTTGCCGTCGTGAGTTTTGGTGATGGACTTGATAGCAAAAGAACTAATGTTTTCATATTTAAAGTGGAATTTGTAAGCAGCTTTTGATAATTTTTAAGTCTAAAATGGGATATCGAGGAGGAGTAGCTACTTTAGTGTGACGTTAAAGAAAATCAAACAACATTTTACCCATAATTCAACACCAATATCCGTAAAAGTTAAATGCACTGCTTCAATTGTTTCAGTGTGTGTTTACACAATCGCACAGTGTGGCATTTTCTTCGAAAAGTTGGCAAGGAAATACTGTGAAAGATTTCACGAAATGCGACAAACTGATCTACAATTATTGAAATCAAACGATAACAGTAGTCACCTTCCATTAATTAATATTACCATGTTTAATATTACATACCCACTTTAGTTGTAAAATAAATATTTTTTGGCAATTTACTAACATCTCTAAGCATTGTCGAAAGGGCAAAGACGGGCAAAATGTTCCTTCGGAAACCAAATATTTGTGATTGGGAAATAAACTGATTATTACTCTTATTATTTATGTAACTGATAATTTAAGTAAGTAAACAGCTTTAAATATTTCATTAATGTAATAAAAATTAGGATACCGTGCTTATCAAAATCGATAATCACGCAAAGAAATATTTTTATCTCTTCATATTTAATAACATATACAAACGTTTACTGTTTAATAGTCCATTAGACACTTGACTTATAACAAATTTGAATTCATTCTGAAAGTTTTAAAGAAGTCAAAAAATAAACTTAGTTGATTATTGTAACATTACTATAATGGTATAAGAATTTCGTTTATAATTATATGCATACTTGTTTTTACAATTCTTCTCAAGATGGATCAACTATTCGAAATAAATAGCCAACTGTGCATCGGTCCCTTCCACAAAACTCATTGCAATTTTACTACAAATTGCAAATTTATCGATTATATTGTTGAGCAAGTAGAAACTTAATTTCAAAAATGGCGAAGACGAGCCACAACAGGAAGCACGTTATACGCATACGGGTACTGGCGAATAACAGGAAACGGATATAGACAAACACATAAATAAACAAATGCATGATGTAGCTAAAATTCGAGAGAACTAGGCAAAAAAAAATAAATGTGTTTGGAGGAGAAAAGCAAAATGTCGCCAGAGTACAGTGAAACAGTATGACAGTTCTGGTTTTCATTTTTTGTAAATTGAAGATGCACACACACTCACATATGTATGCGTATATAGCTACATACATGTTATGTAGCATATAGCATGCAAAGAACAACTGGGGGAAAACAAAGTAAAGTAGTAAACAGGTTTGTTGTTTTCTTGTTGTTGTCTGCGCAAAATGGCAAACTTGCATTGAGTATGTGTACGTGTGAGTAAGAGCAAATGTACACTTTTTGTTAGTTCTTTCTCACATACACATATACACAGACGAAATTATCTATTTTTAACTTTCTAAAATATTACAAGAATTTTCTTTCAAATCAATATATGAAAGCAGAAAAAGAAGCATTGAGATTGCAAATTAAACAGATTTTAATTATTATTATTTTTATTACAACGTATGGTGAAACTGAAACAATTTGATTAAATAGTTATAAAATACATTAATTTTCTTTGACGTTAATTATTAGGGAAGGGGTTATAATATCTTAGTCTTACTTCAACTATAATGACTCTTTTGTTACTAAGTTCAAGGATTATATTTTATGCTTAGCAATGCTCATTTTGTCTCCCATTTTTTAAATTAATTATGTAGCTGCTTCTCACAAATAATAAAATTAATTAAATCTGTAAGCATGATATAAAGAGTCTATATAAAAACAATTGCATAGATATTCACTCACACATATTCATGCACGTGGTGAAAGGAAAATCAATAATTAAATGCATTTTCCAATATAATAGTTTACGTTCAATTAATGTGGGAGTTTCGGTTGCTGTGCGTTGTGAGATTTACATCCAAACACGGATACAATAATCTGAACAAATTTCAATTAATTATCAATTTCATTAGAAATATCTAATTTAAAAAAAAATTAAACAAAATTTCTATGCATAGAAAATAGCCGGCAGACAGACCGACAAATACAAGAAAAAACAACTTAATCAAAACATAAAAAAACATAAATTCCGAAACTTTTTGTAAACGGAAAAAGTAATAATTGAAAGGGATAAGCAAAGGATATTGGCAAAACTCGTACAAACAACAACAAACATATGCAGACATAAATATATAAATGCTCATTTTATCATATCATAAATATTATATACTTTTTCATTTCTTTTCTTCTTTTATCTTTTTGTACATACATACATATATACATATAGTATATATGTTATTATTATTTGAAGGAAGGACGACTCGAAAGGCACTGAGACCTTTAAGATCTATTATACCAAAGCTCTAAGAAAGAAAGGAAGATAGATAAGAAACATACCCAAGCCAAGAATCAAATTCGAGTCTCCAGAGATAGAAGTCCGGCATTCTGCCATTAGACCACAGTGGCGATGGTAGGACCTACCATATACATATATATGTTAAAGCGTGTGAAATTGGAGGTTCGAAATTATTTTTATACCCATGCTTTCTTGGGCCAATTTACATAGAATCATCCGTAAATTATTTTTTTACTATGTACTTTGACAAGATTTTTTTACCCGAGCAATTTGGTTCCCCCCCTAATACATAGTTGGTGGTTCTCTTGGTTGGTTTCCGATAACAAATACTTGTTTGTTCTGCCGTATATGTACATACATATAAACATACACACATAGGTACATACACAGCTAGCATTTAAGATTCCACGATTCATCGAGATGTGCTATTTAACTGCCGGCAACGTCGCTGTCTGATCACGGAAGTTTCCGATTCAATGGTCGGCAAGGTTAAAAATCAAAAATAGTTTTATTACGCGGCACCATCTTTTGGCTGGCAATGTCAAACATCCAAAAAAAATTTTTTCCCTTTGCCATTCGGATTCGGAAAAAAACTGTAAGTCCCTTCCATTTATTTACAAATATAATTCATACAAAATGAATGGTTCTAAAAAGCTCTTCCCCGCGAATCATCAGTTTCTCCAAAGCAAAAGAATTAGGATTCTTTGCGATGTGTGGAAGGATAATCTGGGATCGAAATTGTTTGCTGGGTGGGTATGTTATGTATATAGCAATGGATGTGTGCGTATATGCATGTGAGAACGAGTAAATTTTGTTTATCAACGCAACTAAATAAACTTTGTTTGTTTTATTTTCTCTTTTCTCCGTCCTCCAAAAAAGGTTTATTCAACATTTTTCGCATGTGTGTGCTTCTGTATATGTCTGTGCATGCAAATGTCCTTTCTATTCGTGTGATGCAATATGAGTGACTCTTTTTTCCACGTACAAAAGTTGGTGTCATATTTTTGTTTTTTTTTTGTTCATTACTTTTCTCTCGTGTATATGTATGCGAATGCATTTGTATGCGTACGTGTGTGTTTGCTTGTATTTGTGAAATTGGTACCAAGCGTATAAAGTTAACGTAGTATAGTATGAAAGAACTTTTAAAATTTAATTAAACGTAAAATGAATTTTCAACTTATTCACCTCTTGGCGCTATTGTTCTCGTCATCGTCATCCCCAACGTCAGCGACACCGTGTGTTATTGAAGTTTTTACTCAATTTTATTATTTTTTTTTTGTATCCATTGCTTCGGGTTGAAATTGTTTCCCGGCAATTGAGCACATATTGAATAAATATTTTTAATTTTTTAATTATAGAAATATAATTCAAAGTTTTTTGTTTTTTTGGCGAGAGGGTGTCCCAAACATTAAAATAAAAATAATGAAAGCTTATGTCATTAATAGTTTTAATTGTGTTAATATAGTTAATGTAATTTATAGATATTTCATAAAGTTCATCAAATTAAATTACTAACTTAAGGCTTGATGCTATAGTAATCAAATGGAAATTATTACAAAAAGTTTATACTCAAGCTGATATGTACATAAAAAATATTTCATCACTTAACCATCACTGCCAATTTTCTTATTGTTGTCAAAAATATTAAAACTTTACGAAAGGTAAACAGAAAACTCTTTGTTGATATTCAGATTAGTTTAATGTAATACTTTACGTTATTACTAAATATGTATGTATGTAAAACATGAAAAAATAGTGCACAGTATAAAAATTGAAACCAGAGTTGTATATGAAGAAGAATAAGAAGAAAAGAGAAGGAAAAGGAGACTTTCAAACAAATTGGCACCATTTTTAGATTGGCTTTTCACATTGTACACACATGAAATGGAAAGAGGAAGGAAAGTTTACAAACATAATATTTGCAAAATTTTTTTAGAACTCATTGAAGAAAACTCGAACAGCAGCTAGACCAACAACAATAATACCATAGCATACACAAACATTACATGTTGCATAGATAATTTGGTTTCTTTTTGCATGTACTCGGACTATGTACATATATAGCTAGGTTGTCTTCTACATCCAGTAAGCATCCTCTTCATAAAGTCACCACATTTTTTGACATGAGAACATTTTAGCCATGATGGACTCTCAAGAGTTAAGTTTACAAAAATTTGCATATGATCATGCAAATATTTGCCTTCTCATAAAATTAAGAAAAAACACACAAAAAAATACAGAAAAGCAGAAATGTATGTCGGAAGGAAAATATGTTGTTTTATTGCAAAACTCATAAATCGATAGATTTTCAGATGTACTCTAGGGATGTCGATCCCGAAAGACTTTTCTGAATTCGGGGCTCATATATAAAACAAACAATTATTAATTTTAAATTACAATAAGTTTGTATACATAGGAGTCCCGAAAATTCTGGAGTTTTTTCTTTTCAAACCTGGGATTTTTGAGGCCGGTTTTAGCAAACCCCCAGAACCCGAGTTTGTTATCTCTAATACACACATAGACTATGGAAAATCGTTCCGTTTCCTCTTTATTTACGCATACACCCACACAGAAGCAAACAATGATAATTCATATCATCGAATCCTTATCATAATCGATGCAATCATCGTAAACTTCGGCACGATTTTTCACACAAGCTTCAAACTCTTCTTCTTTTGCTATTCTTAATCATTGCTATCCTTTTCTTTGCCGCTTCTGTCTCCTTCGAATTTGCATATTCTTTGGCATATAACAAAATTTTATGAAACGTAACTAAATTTTTATTGTAAACAATGCGACAAGAAACTTTCCCTTATAATAAAGTCGAATTTATTTAGACAGCACAAGCAGCAATAAAAATACAACTTTTTACGCGCCCCAACGCTGTTGCAGCTTTGTGTTGTTGAGAGTCTCTTACTCCACGCTCTCTCTCCACTCTTTTCTGTAATATAATAAAGGGGCAAGTGCTCATCAGTGTGTGTGACAATTTATGTTTGTACATTGTTTACACTGTGCTGCGAAATATTTCCATTTCTTATGATAACGAGAATTCGTTGGCACAATTTTAAAATATGTTTTCTTTTTATTTGCATTTGCAAAAACGGAAATCAAAACACAAAGTTTTGTTTCACTCAGGTTGTACATATGTATGTGTGTACAAAAAAAAGTTTTTACTTTTTTCATTTGAGTTTCGGTAAGCATGAAAATGCAAGGCTCCCAGTTTATACTCGTGGGAGGGGGATAGATTTTTCCTCTGGTTCTATTGTACATAATTTAATGTTTCAATTCAATTTAAATTCTTTTCTATAATTTTCGAATTACGATTTTCAAATTTGCAAAAAGTTATTAAAAAAGTTTTCGTTTTCTTTTCGTTTCATGCATTCAAGTTTCCCATCATAAAATTGATGTACGTGATATTTTGTCCTTAAAGATGAAAATGTAAATTTTTTGTTTATGTTAAAATTATAATGAGAAAATAACTGTGGGCAACAACACTTCAAGTAAGGACGAAATTCTTGTAGTTGAAGCTAAATTCAATTACAACAGGTGTCACAGTTCAGAAAATATGTGCATACCAAAATATTACTTTTTTATATAAATATGATTAAAATAATAAATACATACACCAATTTATTATTTAGCATAACATACATTTTTTATTGGCTGTACTTCAACACATAAACTATAAAGAGCAAAAGGCCTTCGAAGCCAGTGCCAGTGCTCCTCTCAATTTAGAAATCTAATAATGTATCATTATTTTTCTTTTAATAAATCAATAAATAAAAATCAAGATACTTCAAAAGAATATACCACCTTGATCAAAAAGTTCCCGGAATTTATTCAGAAAATAAAAAATACAAGTTTATTCATTTAAATCTATATTGTCCCCTTCAAAGTAATCCACATCGACTGCAACACACTTGATCCAATCCTCGAAACATTTTTTGTATTCGGTTTTCGGTATGTCCATCAGTGCTTCCTGCGATTTTTCCATTACTTCCTCTCGGCTGCTGAAACGCGTTCCCCGTAATGGTTCTTTAACTCGATTGAACAGAAAGAAGTCACAGGGAGCCAAATCAGGTGAATTCGATGGGTGTTGGATGGTATTTGTTGCATTTTTCTTTAAAAAATTACGAATAATGATGGCACTGTGAGACGGTGCGTTATCATGGTGCAAAAGCCACGAGTTTTCTGTCCACAATTCTTGTCTCTTTCGGTGAATTGCTTCACGCTAACGCCTCATAACGCCCAAATAATACTCTCTGATGGCCTGCTACTGCGTTCATCATCTTCGATTGACTCACGACCACTTTTGAACCGCTCGTGCCACTGGTAAACGACCGTTTTCTTTAGAGAATCTTTGCCGAAACATTTTTCCTACATTTCTAGCGTTTGCGCACCATTAAATCTGTTTTTTACGCAAAATTTAATACAATATAATTTATTAAAATTGTAAAAAATCGCCAACAAACACAGAGATAGATGCACTTTTGGCTACGTAACTTTTGCAAATGTCAACCTATGACGCTAAGATTTATAAGGGAGTATTAACAACAGATGTACCAACTTAACAAAAGACAGAACTCAATCGGAAGGTGGTTATTCTGGGAATCAAGGTGGTATAAATTCTTAAAAGAAACTTAGATCAATGAATACTTTGTGTCCAAAATTTAACATATTTTTTTGCAAAATTGTTTTTTTCCTACAGATAAAAGTTTTTTTTTGACTAATATAAAGTATACCTATCATGTTCCATGCTTCTGATCAAGGCTTGGCAAAATTCTTTTGGTATTCCATGGCATGTTTTTTACACGAATTGAAACAATTATTTCTTAGCCAACTTGTTTTTTTTTTAATAATCGCCTCAAGTTTTCCAAAGAACTTGGCCAAGTGAGGAGGTTTAATTTGTGCTTTATTACCTCTAAAAATTGTCTTTCGGGCGCCTCACATTCCTTTCGTAGTAATTTCCAAATATGTTAATTTTTTCCTCGTCACTCCACCAAATAGTTTGTTATTTTTTCACAATTAATGCTAAATTATTTTGGCATTATAACTAGTACATTTACAATTTCTTCGGAAATTACCTTCGAAGATTAGAGAGTTTTTTTTTTAAGTTAATTATCAACTGCTGGACTGATTTTTGCTAGTCTACCGCGAGTGTCTTTTTCTGTTTTTTTTTTTCATATATAAAAACTTTTTACATAAAATGAAAAAACCTTTTCTTAACATTAATCTGAAAATTAGCAAAAGATTGACGAGTGTATCTATTATTTAGATCTAGCGAATTTGCGAATATTTACAATATGGGTATTCACGGGTTGATGCAACATGCCAAAATATTTGCATTATTTTTCAATGAGATTGTAATATTTTGACAGTTAAACTATTTGACATCTCCAATATTTGTATTGAACGCACTATTAAGTCGCACTTTCGCAATTTCGCACTTTTGCATCAACGCGTGAATACCCATAATAATATTCAATTGCAAAAAATCTAGAATGTAGGCACATTTTTTATTTCCTCATTTAACGATGTTGTCTTTAAATTGTATTCTTTAATTTAAAACCAGAATTATTTGCTAAAGTTACCGAAAGTAAAATTCAGTTACCAAATATAAAATGTTCACCAAATCTTATTGGTGAATCTATTATTTTGATCATGGGTGTACCTATATACATACATTCATATTAGTTTTACGAAATGGTAAACTCATTAAAGTAAGACAACAAATTTACAACATTTTATTGTCATTTTTGAGTACTTTCTGGAGTTGATTTAGCGAAGAATTCAAACTTTGTTTTAGGTACAAATGTAAAACTATTTTATTCTGAGCACAATAACTGAATTAAAAAAAGTTTTCAAGGCTTTGCAAACATCAATGTAAACAAAGTATCTAGTAATTCATTTCTTTTATTATTGATTCTCGTAAAGTTTCAGCGAATAAGCAATAATTTTGCTTAACACTGAACTTGTAATAATTTCTTCCAAATATAAAATTCACATTTACATTTTATTGTCAATCTATTCAATTTCAAACGAACTGAGTCATCATCGTTCGTTCAAAACCATGGAAATCGAAATTGAGTTACGCTCAAAACTAAATTAGCAAGTCTAACAAAAAAAAGCTAACTAAATCAACAGCTAATGGCAGCAATAAAAAAAAGAAAGGATTGCCAATAATTACAATCATTCAATAAAAAATTCTGTCAACTCATTTAATACGCGCGGGAAATAAATTTAAATGAAAAATGAACGAGCAAACAATTTGTTCACATAAAAAGTGTACGAAAAATAATTTAATTGACAGGAAATGCGAAAAATAAAAATTAATCAAGCGCAACGAGTTGAAATATAATCGGCAGACAGACGAAAGCCAAAGCAATAGAGTGAGTTAATGGTACAAAAATGTATGCAATATCGATATGACAATTTGCGTACATATGAAACTTAGCTAAGTATTTCGCCCTACATCCTTTCCATATTGTTTTTAAGGATTATTACATTAAGAAATCTACATATGCATGAATATGTAAATAGTAGTAAGGAAGTGTTCCCGGGTATGAGAAGGGTTTTGCTTCTGAGCCACAAATTTTCACTGGTTAAACCAAATCGGATGTTTTATATACTGTCGGAAAGGTAATGAAAATATGCAATTTTTATATGAAAAAAGGTATGGTGATTTCATTGGCATGCCTAATATTATGACCAATTTTCTAAGGATGTATATTTTTGCCAAAAAAAAATTTGTACCCGGGTATGAGACACCTACAAAATCCACCAAAAATTAGGAAATATGAAGTAAAAACCCCACAACTATTTATAAACATAAAATTAAGATAAAAAGGAATGGTTTTATTCATCATCTCTCTCTCTTAGTCATCGTCTTCTCCATCCAAATCGCTATCGCAATGTTTGCGCACTTCAAATGAACAGGCTGACTGCATGTGATTCATTTCATGAACAATTTTATTTTTTGGTGTTGACATGGCTAAAAATAAAAAAAAAATGGATCAAAACAATAGTTAAGTGGTGTCTCATACCTGATGATATGCGGTGTCTCATACCCGGAAAATAATGCCATTTTGAGAATAACAAAAAAGAATTGCTTCCAACCATATATTGGCATAATCCAAAATTGGATAGCAAAATATACGAAAAACACTAAATGCTAATGCACTACACTACACTTTTTCAATTCATTCACTCGAAATTATATCACTTTGGAAAAAAATCAAAAAAAGTTTTCCTTATCGATTTTCACATACGATGTTTGCAGCTGATACAAGCAATATATTAATTCACTTCGGTGTTATCACAAAAACTGGCTCATGTCAAAAAAAAAAGTTTGACAGTAGTCAGATCGGCAATATTGATATAGCATGATGTAAAAAATCGACTGTCTCATACCTGGTGGTGTCTCATACCCGGGTACACTCCCCTACATAAAAAATAATATTGTTCATAGGGTTGCATTAATTCATTGAGTGCTTAGGTCAGTAATTTGATCATCATTATAAATTTTTAGATTTATACGAGACTGGCGGCATAGTATGAACAAAAAAATCGATACTTAAAGTTTACTTTAAATGGTGGGTACAAAATTCCAAATTAACTTAATAGTGTTAATACTATCTATAATGAGATAAATCAAAATATTCACATTTTTCAATTAATGCAAATTGAATTTCCGCTGTCAATTAAGCAGACATTTTTGCCTTCTTGTTTTACTTTACTGATATCGAATTTAAATGAAGTTCGCATTTGTCAGTATTTCCGATAGTAAAAACAACAGTAGTAATGAATTATAATATGTACCAAGGTACCATCGATGGCAACAACAAATATAGCTGCAATGCAACAACAAAACGATAACGAACAGATCGAAAGAACGAAGCGAAATTGAGTTTGTCATGTTCGACATGTTGCAACAAAATGACATTATTATTATATCCGGTTTTCGATGCATAAATTTGTAACAACAAAAAGTGTGCATTATTTTATTATAAAGATGCAGTAATTTTAACCCTATCAGGTGAATGTGTACTTCCTGTGGTAGAAAAAATCGAGATGTTGATTTTTGTGTTTAGGAGCTCCCAAATAGTAGAAAAAAACTATTCACGAATTTTAACCTGTCCAGGTTTAACCGTACGCGAGGTATATGTACAAAAAACGTTCAGGGAGCTTTAAAATACTCCGACTTACACAAAATATGTCTATATCGACAGAGGAAGGTTCTATCTACACAAAAAATTGGTTTTTTACACACCTTTTTATTATTTGGTGTTTTTAATAATTTTTTAAAATTGACGTCACAAAAAAAAAAAAAAAGAGAGCACAAAAAAAAGTGAGGTTGCCCCATAAAAGTCATTAATGTTTCGACGGCATTGAAGCATTAAAATTTCGAACAATAGAGGAAAAAACAACAAAGACATCAATACCAAAATGGTTTGGTTGGCATTTAAATCGAAGTCAGGGAAAATGTTCAAATTCATGCACACATATGTGTACGAAAATCCTGAGAGGGTTAAATGGCTCTTTTCAATTGTTATTTAAGTTAGGGTTGTCAGGTAGGTTTTTTGGACTACAAAACTATAGTTTTGGACTACAAAACTATAGCATTATAATGAAAAAAAAAGAAAAAAATTTTCTCAGTTTTTCTCCGGTCCGGTTATGAAACAGGCTCTGTTTCGAGTTTGGACATAAATAGGATGTCTTAATATTTCTTTTTAATTAATGTACAATAAATTGTCTGCAAAACTAACTCTGAAAAATCCAACGACTTCGGGTGTGATGGTTTAAATAAAATATAAGGGAATGTGGGGTGTGTCGAACCACACTTTGATTTTGACTGATAACTCACCCTAAAATCGCAATTTTTCAAAATTTGAGAAATGGAGGTTAAACTAGAAGCAAAATGTCACGTTTTGGGAGTTGCAGAACTTAAAAATTCGAATTTGTTGTAAAGCTTTAAGACTTATACCAAAGTATTAGATTTTGTCATTTTGAAAAATCGTGGGGAATGTCGAACCACTTTGCAAATTGAGAAAATTCGAACAAATATTGATGTAAAACGTTTATTTATGACTTCGTTATGAAAAAACATAAGATTTGAATGAAAAATATAGAGAAAAAAATCGATGTTATTTATTCGAATTCGCAGTTTTTGCATGTGAAATAGCCACCAGTCATGTGTATACATCGCAAGTGAGCAGCTCGATCGCACTCGTTGCAATGAATCGTGATGTTTCGGTTCTGCTTGTTAGTCAATTTTTTGACGCAAATGATGCATGAATTATAATCTACCGTCTTAAAAAAGTGGTTCGACATTCCCCAGAAGCTGTGTTCTACAAAAAAAACCGCCCATGAGTCACAGAACCAAATTTCACGCAAAAAAACTTTTTTGTCTGTAAATAATATTCACACATAATGATTTGAAAAATATTTACCTTCTTGGTTTTACGCAAAAATGTTGAAAAAGCAATGTAATTTTTAAAACACAAAAACACTTTTGAAATCTCAAAAATCACTTGATTACCGCAGACAGCACAAAATAGGTCTCATCGGTTCGACTGCTAATGAAAAAATGAGATGAAGCTGAAATAATACGATGGCAAATGCAGATAAAACTAATGGTTCGACATTCCCTATGGTTCGAAATTCCCCTACCATATATTAAAACCGATGTCAATTTAGCCTGTGGTTTTTTCATTTCGAAATGTGGGCTTGACAGAATTTACATGTCGCAGTGTGGTCGTTCTTCTTTCTTATTCACTCGGAATAGCCCGGTAGGTTTGACCATCTGTTCAAGTACACTGTCAATTCTCTGATAGCCCTGGTTCCAAAGATTTGCATTTTAAAGTATAGAGCCAATGACTATATAAACATTTTCAAATCCTGTAACAGTTTTATTTTCTTTAATTTTTTGTTCGAATTTCATCTGAAGAGATTTCTGATTGTCGGGACTCTGTACATGGGACTAAAAAACTGGACAATTCAGGCGAATCCGTACTTACTGGCAACACTAATTTAGCGTGCACACTTCCGTGACGTTTGTCACACTAAGTTTTGTAATTCTTTTTTTCGCTTCTTTTTTTATTATTAAAATTCCCAATTAAAGTGTCACAAAAGTAAACTTTTCATTTTTTCTCCTTCTGTATCTGTAGCATCCAAGCACTCGGGCATTTTTAGTTGATTTCGAACTGATGTTTCCATGCTGTTTCAACTTTTTCTCCTGCTACAAAAATATTCGTTGGGGAATTTTACAATTTTTCTTCCATTATGTTATTCATTTTTTCTTCCACTAGCCTTGCACTAAGGAGGAGACATCAAAAGTTTCATTTTAATAGAAATCATGGCATCGTCAACGACGTTGACAATGACGACGAGGTCAACAACGGGAACGAGGCGCGGTGAGACGCTGAGCTTAGTTGAGTGGTGGTTCGGTGGTATACCGAAATTGTTATTGAAATGTGTTTGTTTTCGATTGTTAGCTTTGAGTTCTGTCTCTCTGTCCTCTGCGCTACTTTTGTATTGAAATACAATTTAATTTTAAACGCTTTTTTAAAAAAGAAGCAAAATAAATATCAAGTGAATGAATAAAGAAAACGATGAAGAAATATTTCCAAGTTCGTTGAAGAAGAATGAAAATGAAATTGTATCCATTTTGAAACTGAGATATTTGTACTTCGATTATCATAAAATAAGTAGAATGTTACATAAAAAGTAGGAAACTTGAGGATGAAGTGGAATGTAAACGCGCTCAATTGCTCATGTTTATTTTTATCGCATGATTTGAAATCTTTTTAGCAATTTCGCATCTTAATCAACAAAAGTCCTTCTTAATTTTGTTGTTGCTGTCCTACTGACTTCTAAGCCACTTATGGCATATTTTCTAATCTTAATCTGAAATTAACAGCATAAAGAAGAGACAAACAAAAATCATTAGACTGAAAAAAACGAAGAACTACGAAGAAAGATGATAGACATTTATTTTTTGATAACAACCAACAAGAAGCAGACAGACAAGAAAACCACACATCAAGCTGTCAAGTGCGATATGATTCCTTTGTGTCCTATTGAAGAGGCACTGCTGCCATACATCCATACATACTTCGAATATTTATAAACAATTGCAAGTCAAATAAAGAAGAAGATTCGTTTTCGCTGTTTCACGCCCGAAATGTGACGTCGTAAATATTTGCGATAATTTTTGCTGAATAAATTGATGACAATTTACTTACCATGCACGCAAATGACGATGACAAGATACAACAGCAGCGTAGTGTAGCCATGAGAAGATGTTCTCCCTCTGCCAACGCTGAGGCTGAAGCAGCGAAAGCACCACGCAGTCGATAAAGAAGATCTCATAGTGGGTGTAAAAATATGGTGGATCTGTAACATCTGACAAATAGACAGAGTGGCAACGTGTGCTTGATTTCAATCTTTGTCCAGTTTACTACTGGACGCTTAACGTGCAGGTTGCCAACCTCTTCTGTTCACGCTACGCTCTCTATATTTCCACCAAGTCAATTTCGGTTTCACTTGTAAAATAATTTTAGATTTTTCCTTCCTTCTTGTTTTACACAATTTACTTTTTGATTTCTTATTTAGTTTAATTTTCACTTGGGGCACTTTTTAGGAGCACGTTTATTTACAATTTATTTATTTTCGTCTTTAAATACATAAATAAAAAGTTTTGGAAAATTAAAATTAAGTTGATAATTATAGCTTTGGATACTTGTGATTTTTTTTTATGTTTTATACGTTTGTAATGAAATTATGAAAATAAAAATCATCGTTTTTCTATGTGAATATTGGACTTGGACTTTTCCACGAATTTCTCTTATACTCCATTATTTATTAAGTACGTGATTAATTTTTTACTTTTTAAGTATATCAAAGCAAATATAAAAGTGTATGTTTTTTGTTGTAGCACTTTTTCGTAGTTCTTGCTAGCAATCCTTGAAAACTCCAATTCAATTTGCCACACTTTGTTGCACTTTTAGATATTTGATAATTTTTATCGAAAATTTTCTTTTGCTATTTTTATTTGGTGCTTTTTTTCGGTTGCTTAAACTTAAAGTCCTCTTGGATTTTTCTCATAACTCTCAATTTTATAGTGTGACCATCATGATTCTAGTGTGTGGGAGTGGCGATTCGCCTTCAACATTGGCAGCATTGTTTTTGGCTTCACTGGCTTGGCAACACAGACTCGGGCACTTGGTGTTGGATTTGGCTGTGCTTGAAACATTTTCTCATTATTAAAATGCAATCCGTTGGAAAATCCTGTAATGCCGAGAAAAAGAGAATAGATAATTGAAAAGTTGATTGTGTGCGGAATTTAACGTAAAATATTTATTAATACAAATTATGATATTTTCAAATTAAAGTTTAATATGACGCTTTAAGAAATATAACCATTTCATGAAAATATTATGGATCATGACAGTCAGACAGTCTGGACATTCTCATCTTAATTTCTTTTATAATAAAAAGAAACAAAAAACAGAGAAAATAATGAAAGCACTTACACTTACTCTTACTCGTACTGTTCAACCATTTTCACAACAGTGATTTTCCAATTTTCCACATTAAACATGCATTTATGTATGTACGGTTAAAGGATGAGAGTGTATTATGCCAAGCACACAAACAAAAATGCATAAAAAAGCTTAAAAACAGAAATGCATGTTAAGTGCTTTAAAGTCCATATTAAGAATTTTATGGTTATTATTTAGCGTCATCATCATTTAGGACTACATACATTCATGGACATTCATATACAAGCAAACACAATAGGGAGGAGCGAAACAAATGAAAGTCTTTGGAAATTTTAATAAAATCTCTTTTAGAGTGAACAACATTTATATGGGTGATTGCGATGAAATGGGAGTTTTTCGGAACGGACGTTTATCAAGAATAGACGCCGTTTTATCAAGAATAGATACTCAACATATGTATATGTGAAGCCACACGAGGAAGCCATTGAGGAAAAGTTTAATGTGAAATGATGAAATCGAACGGCTTCGGAAGCCTTATGTTACGAAGGAAAACTTTTTAATGAAGGAAGCGGCATTTGTGTACAAAATTTTTTCTTGTTCCACGAATTGGTCAACAAAAATTGTCCTACTTTAAGCTGCAATCCCTCTCAAATAACAATCTTACAATAAATCGAATGGAGTTCATGACTAAAGTAGTTAATTAAAAAGGTTGCAACTGAAAAGCAGGCCACCAAGATACCTAATAAACTGATAGCCCAAATTATTAAAATGCATCAAAATTTTCGGCCGCTGTCATATATAAAGAGCAACCTTGAGGGGATACATCTGTTTCATGTCAGTCTTCCATATTTCATTATCTTTTGTGACATAAATTCCATACAAATTTCAGAAAATGGTATATGCAAATGATGTTCACTCTAAAATAGCCCTTATTAAAATTTTCTTACTTTGTGTAATTTGTTGACCGAAATCCGGAAACTTCAACGTTGTTGTGGATGCAAAAGATATTAGCCGATCCAACTGAAATGTTAACCCTTTATCAAAGACGTCAATATACTTTTGAGACTTGTTACGTTTCGACTGAGCGATTTTCACTTGTTTCGCTTCTCCCTAATACACAACTTTATCGCACACATACATGCGAGTAAAGTACTGTGCTTTCTAAGAAAGAAACAAACCCAAAACAGTCACGCAAAGTCTTAAAATTCTTAAAAAATTCTCATATATTGCACTACAAGGAAGGACAAGAAACATGAAAAGTCCTTGCCGCAATATTTGCTCCTACTGTTGCTCACATTAAACATGCTCACTTCTATTGCACGTACTACAGTAAACGCTTTGTTTTGTTTTCTCAGATTTAGTGGTGAGAGGCAAGAGAAGGGAGGGTGCTACTATACCTTTTCAACGTCTACTGCGTTTATGCCATTTATGTATTGTTAAAAGGTTTTTTCCTGCATTTTCTTTTTTTTTCATAATTTTTGTTTGTACGTGTCCATGTTTTCGAGTGTGCGTGTGTTGGTGTGGCTTTCACAGACTCACGCAGAAGTGTCAAAAAGGGTGTCGACCTGTAGTGAATTCTATACTCATACCATAAAAAAATGAATTAAAATTTATTTTTATTTTATTGTTGGGTTTCTGCTTCCCCTTCTACGTATCTCTATTCATACGTTACTTTACTGTATTTTCAATGTAATTTCACATCTTTCTGATCTTAAGCGCATATTTTAAGTCTCTTTTTTTTAAATTATTATTTAAGGACCTTTTTACACCGGCACTTTTCTGCCAATGCTGCTGGTTTCGTTGCTTCAGCTTGTAATAATAAACTTTGAAAAGTAATGAAAAAAAAACTTACAAACAACAAAAAAAGAAGTACTAGTATTTGCCGTGTTAATTGCTTTCTAGACACTTCCGTGTCCCGCTTCATCTTGCATTTTAGCAATGTTTGTAATTTCCCGCTTCTATGTTTACGCTTGCAATGTTCTTGCGTGTGTTGTTATTGCTTGCGCGCATTTCGTGCTATTAACTTGAGTATATAAGGATATTGTTTACATGTCTCAATTACCCTTTTGATTTCCTACACACATACACACACACATACACACATTTACCATGCCCTCTCTTGAATTCACTTAGAAATCGCAATTGTTTGATATTGCATTGTATTACAAAGTAAAAGTTTTTATATTTGAAATGGAATATTTGAGTTTTATCAAAGAAAACAATAAAAATGAAAGATGAAATGAAATTGAATAGCGTGTAAAGTGAGCATTTCTTTTCTGTTTTCGGTTTTCTCTTTGAAAGGACTCAATCAACTTCTTACTGAGGCCCTCAAAATTATTGAAAGCTTGAAAATGTAATTACTTTTGCTGTAACTGGGAAAAAGCACTTAGACACTGTTTTCGAAAATTACACTTAATCATGAACTTCAGTTAATGCCCTCCCTTCATGTTCGCTCTTTTAATTTGCATTTACACATACGAGCATGTAGTCGCACAAACATGGGTATAATTTAAGCGGGTATGCTTAAAAAATCTCTAAATTTAATCTAGATTGGAGCATGAGTTAAAAATATTTGCTTTTCCACACATAATAACAACTCATGTTAAACAAAATATTTTTGTTTTTTTGTTTTTTGAACACATTCACTCACATCCTCAATGAAAAAAGAGGGGAAACACATGTTAAGATGCAAATTTAAAATAAAAAATAAAATTATACCAAAAGGGTGTAATGTGTATAACATGTCCTTAACACATTTGAGTAGCGGCGGTGGTGGCGTTAGCATCATTGCCTTCCTCGCCTTCCTCTCCCTTATCCCTCAAGCAAGAACATCTAAAGACAGCAGCAGCAAAACGTACAAAATGCAAAGAGAAAGAAACTTCTTAAACAATCAGCATACACAGACACTTCATTACACAACCCCGGACAGACCAAACCCTTCAAAAAAAAAAAAACAAAAAACGAAGGAAAGAAACTCTTCAAAAACAACACAAACACTAGCAAAAAATTCGGAAACATGCAAGCAAACACATTTTTCAGATTTTTAGCATTTTCCACAATTTCATTTGTCAACAAACGCAAACAACTTTTATTTTGTACACAAGCAGACAAGAAGAACGAAAAATAAAACGCCACAAAACGGAGACTGAAGAACGTTTAACATGCATAAATAATGATATGTAACAAAGGCGTAGCCAGTATTTTTTTCCGGGGAGGAGCAAGCAGGATAGGGTTTACAATGTTTAAAATACCAATTATCAATTTGTATGAAGCCTAAATACCAGAGAATAAATGCGATGATGGATTTGGCAAACTCTACTAAACAGCAGAAGATTGTGAAACGACCACGTATAGATTTAAAAATTTACCTGATAAAATTTGTGCGAGTTACACGGCCACAACTTTACACATGATTGCAGAATTTATACACTCAAAAAAAAAAGTACATGAAACAGCTGTAAAAATAACATTTTTTGTTTACAATACTCAGCCAACATTAAAAAATATTAAAATTGACATTAAAAAATGTAATTATAACATTACTGAAAAATGTATAAATGATGCGAAAACAATGAAATTTTAACATTAAAAATGTAAAAGAAATACATTATTTTAATGTAATATTGATATGACAATAATGTTGAATTGACATGACAACAATGTATAACTGATATTGCAAAATATCAATTTGATATAAATTTAACGTAGAATTGAAAACTTAAAATCTTAAATAAAACACAATAAAGAAGTTTTTTGCATTTTATATAATTTTATCTCTATAATAATAAAAATTAAAAAGTGTTGGCAGTTTAAATTTGTATGTTATACTTATTCAAAAAGTATTACCAGTCTTAACTTTCAATGCTAAACTAGCCTGTTTACATTTTGAATGTTAAATTTACACAGAATAATATCAATTTTACATGAAAAACGTATTAAGTAATGAGAACATTCTGAATGCAATTTTAACATTATAATTTAATATGACAATGTAAAACAAATTATTATCAATATGATAGTTTTAATGTTAATACAACACAAAACAGATCAATCTGATATTTTTTGCCGTAAAACTAACATTTTTGTTTTTACATTGAAAATAACATTCCAAAAATATAATTTTTACATTGCACTTTTTTTGAGTGTACTGAAGCTTTAAACGCATTTTTTCCTGAAAGTTTTTTTTCAAAATCGGTAAGAACGATTTTTAATACACTACCGTCGAAAAGTTTACTGACAGGGGTACAAGTTCGAATTATTTGAATTAAACACAACTTATGGTGGAGAAAAACTTACAATATTTATTCAGCTTACAGTAAAAACTGGAAAAACTTACAGAGATCACAAATGTGATATATGGCCTTGCTCAAAATTTATACCTTAGTCTCATCAAAAAATCCGTCTTTGGTAGACAGTACCTTTTTTACTAACCTTTCCACTAATTTTTCCAAAACAGAATTAGGTATTTGCCTCCATTCACCTAAGAGAACATTTCAAAGATGATCTTGAGAGGTGAGAGCAATTTTCCTGGCCCGGCTATCAAACTCATCCCACAGGAGCTCTATGGGATTAAGATCCGGGGATTGAGGGGCCACACATCATTGTCCTGCTGCAAAGTGAACCCACGGCCGATCAAACGATTGCCAGAAGGTATACAATGCTTGCTCAGGGTTGAGTGATACCCTTTTTGCTCAAGTATTCCTTCGATTCTGTGGAGATATCCTACGCCAGAGTAGCTGAAACATCCCCATACCATCACTGATCCACCGCCGTGTTTGACTGTAGGAATTATACAATCTGGGTGCATTTTTTCGGAAGGAACGCGACGTAAGTGTATTCTTAGTTTTTGACCAAAAAGCACGAACTTCGATTTGTCTGTCCACAAAACTCGTTTCCAGTCTTCGATGCTCCAGTTCTTGTGACTTTTAGCCCACTGAAGTATCTTCACTTTGTTTCCACGCCACTTATGTGGTTTTACAGTTGCGCCTGCCATTTTGCGATTTTTTTTTATTAAATCGTCTAATCCATCCTCAAGATTAATTACTTAACTAACTGACAAAACTTTTTCTTTTTTTAATCTAAGGAGGTTTGTTCTAGAGCTTTGAGCTTTCGGTGAAAATTTCGTTAAAAAAGGGGCCTGGACGGAAACGTCTATAGCTCCAACAGGAGTTAATTTTTTTCAACGACTTTTTTTGTAAATGTTTTCTTCAACAACACTGTGCGACAATATAATTTTTTTAGCACAGCACAAGACAGGAGGTCATGGAAAGAACTTTTGATTTTAATTTTTAAAATTCAACTTAAAATCGTATCAAGTCTAAATTTTATTTTGTTATTGATAATATCTTAAGATTTTTTTTATGAAAATCACATGCCTTTCTATTTCCCCACTCCATAGTTATCTCATTTTTTACTCTTTTCATCAATTCAACCGCCCATACATTTTTTATGAAGCTGACTGACTGAAATACGCTGCACTTACGCAAAACTATTTCTATTTTTTATTCTGACATTGCGTAAAGAGAGAAATTTGAGGGAGGAGAGTTTGTGAAGTTTGTCATTTGAAAATTAAACAAATGGAAGTAAGTTTTGATTTTATATTTATATTTATATTTTTTTAAATTTATTTTTTAATTTTTTTTTATTTTTTTAAATTATTTATTGTCTACAGAAACTTCTGCCATAACGTTAATGTCACATTCCCTGATAAAAATAATTGGGAACAGGTCAGGCCAAAGTTTACAGGGGACTATCATGTATGGTATACAGATGGCTCCAAGACAAACGAAGGAGTTGGGGCAGGAATATACGAGGTTAGACCAAAAAAATATATTTATGCTGGTATGGGCACAGGTAACTCAGTTTTCCAAGCCAAGGTGCATGCCATTGAGCTCTGCCTAAGAGAGTGTGAAAATAGATCTGTGCACAGCAAGAACATTTACATACACTCTGACAGCAAAGCGGCTCTTCTTGCACTAACAGCATATAAAATAACCTCAAAACTAGTTTGGGACTGCCTACAGCTCCTTATCTGTCTAGCTTCTCACAACAGAGTACAACTTATTTTGGTGCCAGGGCATAAGGGACATGTAGGCAACGCAATGGCGGACAAAATTGCAAGGAAAGGCTCATCCAGTGAATTCACTGGACCACAACCATTCTACGGTCTACCATGGAGTTCCGTTACAATTAGTTTAAAAATTGGTTGGACAGTAACTCGCTACTGTCAACGCAGAACTAAACAATTACTTAATTTAAGCAGGAATCAAATCCACAGGATTCTACACAGGGCATTGTAGGGTCAATAAACACTTATCGAACTTGGGTCTAGCACAAGACGATACGTGTCGAATATGTAACGAGGAGGAAGACACAGCAGAACATATTTTATGCCACTGTGAAGGTCTAATGAGGATCCGACTTCGTTACTTAAGAAAGTCTATCCTACAGCCGCAAAACATTGCGGATAGTTCTACTAAGGAGATATTAAATTTCATCAAAGGAAATTAACTCATAGGAGAACTATGAATACAATAAATTCTTGAGGTAACTCACAATAGGCCCTAGATGGCCGCAGTGATCTGGGAACTTAATGCCCACCTCCCTATTAATCTAATCTAATTTATTGTCTACAGAGTTATATAAGGAGAATTCAATTGAATTTGTGCTAGAAACTGACAGAACGCTGCGCTCTATTTCAGTCGGGTACTGCGTACGAGTGTGCTTACGCATTACGCACTTATTTAGGTTGGGCTGTTAGAAAGAATACTTAAAAAAAAAAAACGTTTGAAAATTTCTAGCACTGGTAAATAATACCAAAAAATTAAAGTATGAAAGTTTTTTTTTTTAATTTTTCAAAACCCTAAAACTCCTCTTCTGAATTCGGCCTTGATATGTAACATACTGGTTGCCATGTCCCTTTCCTTTTTTTACTTCCTTACCTTAACGGCATCATTGACGCCTTTTGGTGAACCGAGCCGAACCGAACCCTTACCGTCAGTCTGTTCTTCTTTAGTTTACCTTATATACTTGCTATTTCTGAAATTTCGCTCCTCCCTTCCGTTGGATTTTTTGCATATCCTTAGGCACGATTTGCATGTCATTTCGCATATATTTATGCGCATTTCTTCTTCTCTCTGATTTTTATTTTAGCTTTGGCTTTTGCTACTGCCATCCGTTTCGATTTCGTTTCCTTATACTGCTGCCATAAATTTAGCATAATTTCGTCCTTGGACAAATCCTTTATTTCAATATTTTCTCCCTATTTGGTTTGCTTTAGACGAGTCGAGTGCAAAAGTGAGGTTTGCAAATGCGTTAAATGTTATTTTCTCAACTGACACAAGACAATAGCGAAGAAATTTGAGAAAATGCTAAACGTGACTTAGCATAGTTCTAAGGTCAAAGTTTTACCGCTATAAATAAGACTGGGTGATGTGCATATATATTTTTGTGTGGCACATTCTAAGGCAAAACTTTTATGAACTGTTCAAAAAAGAGAACCTTTTCTGCCTTTGTGCAAAAGAGCAAAACAAAAATAATTGCTTTCCATGAGAAATGTTTAAAAACTTTAAAGCATCTAAATTGTAACTGCATAAAAGTTTTTATTACTTATTTTTAATTATCAGCGATTCCTTTCTTTTTCGATCATAGGAAAAAATAAAGATATTTCTCTACATCGGCATCGTACTTCTTCGAAAAAACTAACAAAATCTAAATGGTTCCAAAAACTTATTATTAAATTACCATCAATTGCATTCACACTGTTGAACAATGACACAAAGGGCAAACTGAAAAAAACGCACATACTCTGCAACTAAAAAAAAAAATGTAGATTTGTAAAATTTTTGTCGTTCTTTAGAAAAAAGTTGCCAAAAAAAATATATATCAATTTTCTTCTTTTAATTTTTATCACTTTCGCCGATAAAAAAAGTAGCACATTCATTTTGCACGTTTTTTCGCTATTCTTGTGGTCAGTTATGACGCCTGCTCTGTGCCACCATTTCTCCCACATTCAACTCGATTGGCCAACATTGTAAATATTTGGCATTCGCGTTCGTTGGCAAGTTGTAATGTTATCTGAAAGTGTTCTTGCTACATCTCATTTTTTTTTTCTTTCATATTTTTTATTCTTTTCCACATCCTTCATAATCAAGCTGAATGCCAACAAAATGAATAGTACAGATTTCTTTGAAATTGTTTGTACATTATTGATCAAACACTCGTACACTGCAATATATGTATATTTATGTATACACTAGCGGGTCCTAGGGGGGTTTTTGGGATAAAAGCCACCCCTTTACTTAGGAAGATCTCAAATGTTTTGATCGTTGGTCATGAAACAAATAAAAATTTAAAGGGACGAACCAATGTAAGTGCCCTCCCTCTTAGGAAATGTCCAGATCCGCTAGTGTATCTATACATACATAGCAATATTTATATACATGGATATGTATGTATAAAGAATATCAAATGAAATAATGCATTTCGCGAAAGTTGGCAACAATTTGCGATTCAAACTATAAATAAAATTGCTTCGAACTTTTGCAATAAATATTTTCGTATGTGTGTGTGACAAAAGTATTGGTATTATGTTGATATAAAGACCGGAGTAAGCATATTTCAAAAAGAGAGATAGCTGCAATTCATTCAGCTTCATTCAGTTTCAGACTTTTAAGATCGCGAGAGAACTTTTGTGGACATATTCACCAAGTTATTTTTACCATGCTCTATATCACCGCTACCTCGCTATCACGCGTCAGTATTTACGTTAGAAAATATTTATAGTGTAGTCGTCATTATATGGCCAAAAATTATTGATTTCTTTTTATTATCAGAGCTGATCTTATTCGAAAAAATTGGTTTGTTCCAAAAAAGACCACGCGAAGGTTCATAAAAACAATAAAACAATTATAAAAAAGGGTATTTTAAACAGCTACATAAACAATAAAGGAAGTATCCTGCTGCGTTTTTATACTTATTGAGCGATTAAGGATTTCGTAGAGAAAAACAAATCCTTATACTTCCGTTTCCGCCATTTCCATTGCGTGCGCCTATTTTATGTTTTACAACGAACAACGAACAACTGTGACAATAATTGTTATGTTCTCGTTTATTTGTTTTTATTTTGTTAATAACGAATGAAACGAGAAGCACGACGATGAGGTTGCCATGCGATAACATTTAAATTGGCATCACGTGGCGTTAAAATCCGCATTACATACATACACACATACAATTTAACATGCACACAGTACACATACACAGGCACAGCAGGGGAAATTGTTTACACGTTAAATGGTTGCGATAAATGAAAAAAAGCCTAAAGCGGAATATTTTCAAGTTAAGCTCACAAAAAAAAAAAGAAAAAAGACAGAAAACTCTAAGAAACAGGTAAAACGGCGCAGAAGTGCACCTGCAACAGAAATTTATGCAAAATAGAATTCCTCTCTGAAATAAAAGAGACTAGCAGTAAATAGGCGTTTAGCCAGTTGGGAAACGCAATAAAAACAAATGCTCATACAACTAATGCCATTCACCAACAAATCGGATTTAGCGGGAAATATTTATATGCATACACTCATACACCAAAGAGCCATTCATACACACACATACATACGTATATTTGTTTGTGTGGCTAGATTCGCGGGAATGTGAGAATATGGGCGGCATTATCATTCCCCCTCTCTTTGAATTTTTATTATAAATATTAGGTCCGTTCCGGTACTACAATACGGGTGAATGCGTTCGCCCAAAACAGCCCAGAAAGCGTTCCCGTACACAAAAAACTTGAAAATAAGAGCAGAGATTAGAGAGTGTAATTGTCTTCTTCTTCTTGCTCGAACAATCAGCTGTTTTGCTTTTGTGAAAATATATTGAAAATTTGAAATTAATAAATAAATAATGAATTTTTCGATAAATAAGTGTTATTTTAAGTGGACATTTGAAAATTAATTGATAGTCAGAGCTGTAAAAGAATCCAATCAATTTAATTGCAATACCTTGAAGTCACAGTTAATAACCGACAATTCATGATTGCAGTTACTGAATAACGTATTTGACTCCAGAATAAAAAATGCAGTTGGAAGTCTTTTTTAGAGTCGCCGATTGGTTATTCATTTAGAAAAGTCTTTTCTCGATTCAGGGGAGTGCAGTCTTTTTTTTTAAATCATGAGACTGCAAATCTTATGACTCCAAAATCATGACTGCTTCGAAGTCATTTGGAGTCACTTGGAGTCACTTGAGTAACCTTAAACTCAAATGCATTCATTTGGAGTCAATTGGAAATTTGAAGTCAATTGGAGTCACTGTTTTTACGAGTTATAGCTTAAATATTGTTAATACATTTTTAAGGTAATACACCTTGTTATTTTATTTACAATACTCGAATGTCAGTTTCGCAGAAATTATTGTCAAAACATTTTCTTTTTAATATTAAATAAATTAGTAAAAAGTATTAATTATTACATTGAAACCCGAGTTGCATGGAATTACCGCAAAAAGTGCAAACCTTTTTGAAGTGAATAATTTGTGATATTGTTACATTATTTGTGGCGTGTGTTTTGTGGAAAACTGAGTATTTATGAAGGAATCAGTATGCCAGACCTGAGTATTTATGAGAGAAGATATAAATTAAATATTAAAGAACAATATTTGACTCCAAAAGACTCCAAGTGACTCCAATTGACTTCAAATCCCCAATTGACTCCAAAAGACTCCAATTGACTTCAAATTCCCAATTGAATCCAAAAGACTTCAACTGACTCCAATTGACTTCAAAATCCCAATTGACTCCAAAAGACTCAAATTGACTGCAAACTGCTATTGATTCCAAATGACTGCATTTAAGTTCAAGTTTACTCAAGTAACTCCAAGCGACTTCCAAGCAGTTATGATTTTGAAGTCATAAGATTTGCAGTCTCATGATTTCAAAAAAAGACTTCACTCCCTTGACTCTAAAAAACACTTTTCTAAATGAATAACCAATCGGCGACTCCAAAAAAGACTTCCAACTGCATTTTTTATTCTGGGAGTCAAATATATTACTCAATAACTGCAATCAAAAATTATTGTTCACTTGTGATTCAATTGATTGCACTCTTTTACAGCTCTGTTAATAGTATATTAAGTATTTTTTAACTACATTCTCCACAAGTTAATGACGCAATTGCCTGTTCAACTTCTGATGCTGTAGAAGCTTCTGCTGTTTCTGAATAATGCAAATGGTGATTGTGAACCAGAAGATTCTACAAAAGTAGTCAGGCGAACAATTTATGTTTAATTTTTTCATTATTAATTTATTTTCTTGTAAGATTTAACAAATTTTTATTTTATTGAATATCACAGAAACTTTGTTTTTTGAATTTAACTGTCGTTAAAATTTGACGTTTTGTTTCGTGCAAGAGAAGTTGTTTTGTGCGTTTCCGTACTTTTGTGCATTTTTTGTGTATCAGAGAGAGCATTTTTCGTTTACTCTGAGTTTACCAGACTTTACCCAAAAAGTACGGGAACGGACCTTTTCATGCATCTTAACGCTATTGCTGTTGTTGCAGTGACAGCCATGATGACGACATCTTTACGGCCTGCTCGAAATGAGAGCTTATAGATTTGTGCACCATTCCCGTTGTCACCGTTGTCATAATAAATTGCATTATTGATTTATTTTTTTCCTTTTAGTAGCATGGCAATTTAAATTATTCTCTTTGTTGCATGCGATAGAAAAACTTACGCAAAATATCATAAAGGCAGCAGACATTCTTGCATAACAAACAATTGAACGAGTATGTGAGCATTTGTGTTGCATTGAATACCTTCGTTGAAGAGGTAAGTAAAACTAGTGCCAAAATTCTTAAGGCATAAGTCAAATTGTGAGTTCAGAGTAATAAAGGAGGGGATGTGTTTAATCCAAGGTAAACGTTAATATTCTGTAACTTGCCAATAAGCAAAAAAATGAACTGAAACCTAATTTAAATTTTTACTTGTTCATTCCAATTTATTTAAAGAATTAAAATCTTATTCGAGAATCCAACGTCTTAACCACTGAATTATTTGAATAGTATCACAAAGCTTGTACGCATTCACACATACCAAACACCGACAGACACACCTACATAACACACTTGAAGAAATGACAACAAATTTACAAGTAACTTGAAAATGTTTGACAAAAGTTTTTGAAATCCCCTTTCTGAAGCTATCACGACATAAATTAAGCCTCTTTCTGAAAAGTGAAACACCACTACACACATACACACATCAACGGAGCAAACGAAAACTAACACCATTATATCGGAGAAGGCGGCATTCAAAAAAATATATATGAAATGATAACAGCAACAACAACAATAACAAAATGGTTTAAATGCATTCAACAAAACGGCAACGAAAGATGAAAAACGAAAGCAAAGGAAAATGTCTTGAAATATATTTTGAAACCACGGCTGCGACGACGACAACAATAAAAACAGCAGCAGAAACAGTAACAACTCTTTACCGACTGCGTGCGAGTAAAAACAATGAGAGCGAGCGAGCGAGTAAGTGAGCGTCTGTCTGCCTTGGTGGCGCTTAATTCAACCGCCGAAATTTAGTGTTGACACGCTAGGCAATTTAGAAAATGTAAACATTTTGTTAACTGCCAACACGCCAACACACACACATACACACAAGAAAAACACAGGCATACTTACGAATGTATACATGTGTTTACATACGCTTACATAAGCTCATACGAATAGTTTCTGAGTTGAAGAGAGGAGAGGGAACAGCGAGCGCGCCACGCCAGTTCATCAACAGCGATAAAAATAGCAACAAACAAATATCTAAGTATGTATGTATTTACTTGTATATACATATATGTAAATAAACATACAAACATAAATGCATATATGTACATATATAAAGTAAAATGCGCCATTTGTCGCTTCGCTTCACTTTCTCCCACTCGCTTCCCACTTCCTTCTCTGCTCCCACCGCTTTCTCTTTTTCGACAGTGTGTGAATTTATGTGGAAATTTTTATATGTTTTCATTTTAGCACACAAATTTAAAAGAGTGTCAGAGGACGAAGCAAGAGGAAAGTACTACATTTTTGAAAGTCTTGACTTGCACACAAACACACAAAGTTAGTAAATTTTTTCTTAGAATCACACACATACATACGAGCAAAGAAAAAGGGGAATTTCCCATTTTGCAACTGATTTTTGTGAGCTCAACATGACTTGCTTCTGCTGGTTGAAGTTTAAACTGAAGTAACTTTGAATATTTATAAAAAATCTTAAACCGTATTTTTCTTTATTTTTGTTCAAAACGCTCACTCTGAAAATGCATTTTTCTAATTTCCACTATATGCAAGTAATAAACATTGAAACATTGAAGTTGATAGTGAAAATTACTGTTTCAGGTTTTCGAAATGCTGAATGATCCCATTAAATTTTGGTTTGTGAAACTTGCTTTTGAAGCTAATTATGTACTTAGTGTTGATCCGATATCCACATAGTATCGATAGTTTAACTCATTACTTGTATCGAATAAAAGTATCGATGCCAACGAAAATATCGGAAAAAAGTATCGAGTACGTATTTGTATCGAATAGTGGTTTAAAGACACAAATTGCACTACTCAACGCAAAATTGACGTCAGACACCTCATACATCATTTCTCTGATCACGATGGCATCCTCACGTGAATCATCAAGAACTTCAAGTGGGTGGATGTGATTGTGTGATGTTCACTTACATCACATATCTTTGATGCATTTATAAATGTTGAATTATGATATTTTTAGTAGACTATGAAAATTAAATCTAAGCGCTAATTTTTCAAAGTCTTGACTACTGCTCCATGTTTTTAGTTAATTTAGGTAATGTATAACAGGCTTGAGGAACGTATATATGTATACAGTGACTGGCAAATCAGACGGCCGTTTAAACGTATCTGTATACACTGTTGTTGTGATGACTACATGTATACGTTCAGCCTGTTATACATTACCTTAATTGGTTAAATTATGATGTTGTTGCTATTCGCACAGTTGAATTGAAAGTGAAGTCTTCAGAAGCTTTTTCTGCTTTTACTTCTAACTACATACATGCATACGCAATTGTGGTTTACATACACAGGAGCATAATTTACCAAATTGGTTAAATGTGAGTCCAGAGTGGTGTGCATTTGCAGTGCAAATTTCTGCGCCTAGTTATTGTTTTGCATTCACAGCCGAAAAAAAGGATTTTCACTTTTATGCCCTGAAATAATGATGACTTCTGCATAAGTTCCTGTTACCGTGTATATTATTTTATTATGGAATAAAGTTCATCTGCGTTGGAATGGTTATAAAGGAAGTATAAAATTGCTGTTTAGTACATATCCAAATTTTCAATACGATTCGAGAGCCAAAAATTTGATTACGGAACCAAAAGACCACCTCAATGATCTAGTGACAATGTGCTAAACTCTTGTCTCTGTGCTCCCAGGTTCGATTTCCGGTTAGGGTGTGGTTTTTTACCTATCTTTTTTTATAATCAGCACAATGCTCTGTATTAATAGAATTGCCTCCTGTGTATTGATTGGTCATAAAAAAAATTAAATTTATCTCGTATGCGAATTAATCACAAACGAACACATCCGTGCGCTGTATGAGAGAAATCAAAAAAGAAAAAAATGGTGGAATTTGTAATTTTTGGGCAGTGTTTCGGGCACAGGGTCCTCCTCACAACACAAAATAAAACACACAGCAATTTAGCGGAAAAACCAATGCAGGAGAAAACCAATTTTATTGTTCCTCTTTCACTTTTAGTCTGTCCAATGTCTACAATGATAATAACATTTCAATTCAAAAATGACAACTAGACTCCCGAGCCGGGACCATCTTTCCGCCTTCCATAATCAACATATTAGCGCAGAGTCGCATTATCATAGTCTACTAAAAATATCATAATTCAACATTTATAAATGCATCAAAGATATGTGATGTAAGTGAACATCACACAATCACATCCACCCACACATATACATACATACTTGCAAATTTAGGCTTGAATTTCGTACAAAACTTTTAACTTCATTTCAATTATGTTCATTAAAATATTTGTGTATAAAAAACATGAGAAAAAAAGGATACAAATCTTTCAAGTACAAGAGCATTATGTTGTTATGCTGTCATGTTTTATTGTTGTTGTAGTTACTGTTGTTTTTAGCTAAATTTCTTTGCCACGTTTTGTGTGTTACACACATAAACATTAAAATAGATTGAATTACGTAAAATAGAAGAAAAGAAATAAAGAAAAAGTTAAAAAAAAATTCGGGTCATTCCACTTGATTTACGAAAGGATGCAAAAGCGAATCAACAACGAACTTGATAAAGAAGGCAAAGGATAAAGCATTTCATTTGAGTAAAATAACAAAAACAACTCAAGAGCAAATAGACTGTAAGGACGATGTTAAAAAAGCGATGAGGAGAGCGACCGAATTGTCCTCAATGGTTCATAAATCGGTTGTCATCTATTCAAATGCAAACAATGGATTGTGAAAGAAGGTTGTGCGATGTAGGATATAGATGAAATGAAATGTAGATGGCGATGGCGATTGCAAAGTCGAAATCGAAGGCCGTGAAGATTGTGAAGGACGTTTGCATATCCTTCCTCGCTTTTCATCTCTCCTCTCTCTTGTCTTGTTGGTTAGCTTTACTCTAATGAGTCGTAGGGTAATGTCTTTAACCAAAGTAGAAAGATAAATTTCATTTTAGATTCAATGCGATAATATACTAAATTGTTATGCATAAACTCTACTTCGATTTCGCCATCTTGTCCTTTTTTTGCTCTACTATGAGGATATGACATAATGATGCGAAAAATCATTAACTGCGAAAAAGTCTCAAATTTATTTTCAAGTGAATATGATTTTGAGGGGTATGATATTAAAGGACTAAGGGTTATTTGATCTCTACATATATTTCACAAGAATCACCAAATCAATAAAGTAAGAAATGCTAAGCTGCCAACAGGAACGCAAACAAATCTAATTCAAGCTTATATTAGAATAAACAAGTACAAACAGGTAAGTTCCCGAACACACACACGCGCACCTAAAGAATGGCAATACTGGTCTTTCAAATGCTGGCAAATAAATTACAAATGTAGGTACCTAATATGAAGACGATACACGAGAAAATACAAAAAAAAATTTGAAACATAAAAGCAATAAAGCAACTGCAATAACACAAAAATGTTTTTGCATAAATCCACAACTGTACAAGGAAGGCAAAAAAATGTAGTAAGTGCATAAAGAAAATTGTGTTTTTGTATGTATGCATGCATGTAGTAAGCATAAAAGAAATTGCAATTCGAGTTACGTGACATTCCGACAACCGAGAGGCGCAATGAAGCAGCGTCTAAGTGACAACAAACTAGCGAGGAACGCGAAGGCAGGGAAATGGAAATGGAACGTAGTCAAGTGTTACGTCAAAATACAAAAAACGTATTTAAATTTCTTCAGTAAATTCTTGTTTCCTTGCAAGGACTTGCTTAATTAAATACCACAGCAACAAGAATAACAATAAACATTCTTATGTATGCAGAGCCAATATATTTGTTGCCACTCTATATTTAAATACTCGCTCCTCTTCAGAGCATTAAAATTGTGGAACTTTTTCCAAGAGTGGTAAATTTATTAACACTTAAATTTAAAATTTTTTGCTAACAATTTCAGTTTCACTTCAGCGTTTTCACTTCATCTAGTAAGGAGAGAGAAACGGCAGAGGCAGAAGGATAATTATGTAATTGTTTTTGTTGGATATCTTTCTAACTGGTTAACGTTTTCACCGTGCTGTTGCTTTTATTGAGCATCACTTGCAAGTACATTTAGGTTGTTATTCTTTAGCAAAGCGATAAATTAAAGTGTGTGAAATGGAGTTTGAGCTTATTTTTCCTTTTCATTTTCATTTCTCGCCGCTCTCCACTCTTGAAATAACAGTATCTAAGTACATGAACATAATACAAACAAGAAGAAACGTAGGAAAGAGAAACAAAGAGCAAAAATAAAAATAAACGACATTGACTTTGTTGAAACGATTCAGCAACGATTCAGTCTCTGCTGTTTCAGACGAACGTGAGTTTGGCGGATATCCGCAGTTGAGAATGTTCTACTGTTGCAGCATCAATGGAGTCAGAAACGAATGAACGGATGCGGAAGTATGTACGTTTGCACAGACTACAAACTTCTTACATGTCGGTTTTTGATGCTGGAAGCAGTTGAAGTATTAAATTCATCTTTTTTGCTTGAGGCAATTTGACTACAATGAACAACAAAAATCGAGCATTATTTAACTTAATTGCCCCCAAAAAGAGTTCAGAGTTAAGTACAGGTTAAGCAGAAACGGTATGTAGAAATTTAATTAAACACAAATCCTCCACACATACATATATAACGTACATACATATACAACGTCGCATCGAAAAATTTTCATAAAAATCCTTCAATTTATTGTAGTAATAAAATATAATTTGAAGTTTACACAAACATTAATAAAGTAAGTAATTTATTTAAAATACAAATGCAAAATATTTGTGACATGCTGCATGCACACAAACAGGCACCACAATGTTTTATCCTTAATTTTCCATTTGTAAATGAATTTGCAAATTAAGTTCAAAATAATTACTAAAATTGCAAATTATTCGTTTTGTATTGCAACAACTACTGAAACTTTATTATGTTGCAATTAGATAAGCCAGGCAGGCATAGGTCAGACACACACACAAAGACATGAATACATGTATATAACATTACACTAAGTATAAGCCAGTAACGTATAGAGACACGCATATATTTCCGCCACAACAGAATGATTATGTTTGAATGTATTGATGCTGTATGCTTCTGCTGCTGGTTTTCATTTTGATTTTTAGTCCTCTTGTTAGCTGACAGCATCAGTAGCAGCAGCTTCCGACTGCATTACGAATAATTTCATTGCTTAATTGAGCTCGCTCACGACCCTGCTATCGAATACAGCGTAGAGTCTTGAGTTTGCCAAACACAACCGGTTACTAACATAAACAGAAACTCTGAATAGAATTTTAAATCAATATTCCCTGATTGAACCTTGAAATGAAATATATACATATGTTTGCAAATGTTAGTACTCAAAATGATAAATATAAACCGGTATAATAAGGTTCCCTATTGTTGTTTTTACTGTTCCAAAATAGAAGCACGGTCGCAGAAAAATTGCTTCCTGTACTAGGAGACAGACAAACAGGTAATGTTTGCTCTCCATGAGCTTCAACTAGCATGAGCTTCAAAAAATATTTGCAAATAATTTCAATTCAGGTCATACACGTATGTATATATGTATTTATTTTATGTAAACAAAGTAATGTGTGCAACTGCGTGCAATTGTATTTATGTGTGTGTGACTAAGTGCGAAACTGAGTATGCATGCATATTTCCATAAATTTTAAATAAAATAGAATTTTAAATTTGTTTTTAATTAATATTTGCATATAAAAAACCATTATTCTGTACAAATTAAACTCAAAGAAAATTGTACAAAATGCAGCAATAAATAATAAAATTGGGGCAAATGTATGAAACTTTAATGTTTAATTATGGTTTGTAAGAAAGGGGAAAGTGCTTACTCGGGCTTTAGACTTAGAAATACATAGATTTTTTACATCCTGAATCCATCCATTTTAAATTTAATCCAAACGAATTCACCATTGCCGTTTTATAAATATGTCATTTGCATGTATTTTATATAATTGAAATATACTCATTCACAAATTGGTTTGCGTGTATTTATTTTTATGTTTTTCAACAATGCATACATATGTATATAAAATTTAAGCTTGCTTCAAGCGTACACACCCAAGTACTGGGACCTTGTTGCATACCTCTACATTCCCACAAACTGCACTGCGATATTAATTAATAAAATTAATATTTTCTCATTTTCTTGTTACAAATGTATGCAAGTGTGCAAACCAGAGCATATACATACGTATGTGTATGCACATTAAGGTGGACAGAGATGTATGGGTGGGGAAAAAGTTCATATTTTTGCCCTCGTGATTGATACGTTGGGTCATTGTGAGTTTAGCGCCATAAACCGTTTTAAAATTGCGAACACTCCTCGTGAGTTGGAAATGTTACAAAAAACGGATCCGTACAGATCACCAGAATATTAAATATGTGATTTTTGGGGTAAAATTTACTCTGGCCTTTACTACAATCGCTCGTAAATCAGTCATTTTCCATCTGGTTTTGACGAATAAGGTCTCAATAAGATCTATCGATTAGCGCTAAATCATTAACAAAAAGTTATCCCTACAAAAACTGATTTTTGTCGAAAAACTTATAATTTTTTCAGAACATTCCGCTCACGAGGAGTGACATAGTGTTTCAATCACGTAGCAAAAATATGAACTTTTTCCTTCCGCTCACCTTAATGTACAATGCACAAGTGATGCATATATACATATATACACGCAGTGAATACTTGTATATGTATTTGTTTTGTGAATAGTGCTACTTATGCACTCCGATATAATGAATCTTTAATGTTCAATTTGTTGTTCATATACACACATACTCATTGTATGTAACTACAAAATGCAATATGTTGCACATTCATCAGACGCACACATCTGTACGCACACTGCCACATGTTAAAATTAAACGGAAGAAAAAAAATTGTTTACATACATAACAGTTCATTAAATGGCACTCACGTTGTAAAACGAACACACACACACATATGTACGCACAAACATCCATGTAAAAATTACATTTACTTAAAAGTATATATTGCCTGACTAGTACAATACAATAAAACATTGTTGTAATTTTTATACAACGAGAGTCAACAATTGACATTATCTCAATAACAGTGACAGCAGCACACATGCAAAGGATAAAAGATAATATAAACACCCTGCTTTATTTTTGAGATTTAACTTTTAGTAGCCAGCAACATCATTAACAAAAGCAGCAGCACTACCTATGTGTCGCCAAGCAAGCCAAACAAAATGATGCGCACAGCATGTTTCGCAAATAAGTATATTTGAGTATCACCAACTCTAGCCAGTGCCGCACTGGAGCAGCAATTCCTACACATCTACAAGCAACAACAATATGAAGCTCTTACTTTATATGTGACTTTATTATTTCATACCTTTTGGGGCTTACATGTGCATAGCTTTTATGTAGATAAAATACTATAATGTTAACATTAACTGATAACACACTTTGACTTTATAGCGTTTGAGAAAATGAAAAGCTACGAAAGATATTACGTAATGTGGTTGTTGTTGCTGCTGCTGTTGCTACTTCACAACGAGGTTAAGTTATCAAAATCCATATTTTCAAATTGCTGTCAACTTCACATGCACATATTCGCACATTTGTGTGCACACAGAAACATATTTATTTTCTCTTAACTAAAAAATCCTTAAAAATATTATTTAAGAATTTTGCTGGAATTAAATTTGACACTCACAAAATTTTTCTTTCATATTTTCGATAGCATCGCATTATTTGCTTTTTCCCGCGTTATTTTCTTCTTTACCTTTACTTGTACATCAACTGCTCGACTTTTGAATTGCCGCATTACACCTTCAACCATATAAAACGAAGCTCATCCTGCAGCAGTTTTCCGTTTTCTTCCCATCTTCACATACTCTGTGATTTCATTCACATTGTTGTTTTGGCTTTGTAAATCTTTTTATTATTACAAAATGAAGAAGGAAAGTAGATTAGCACAAACGATGGTGGCGTATATACATACATACATGCATGCATATATGTTAGATAGAGTAAATGAGTGTCTTTGTGGGAGATAATAATGCATATTTTACGTGCATATGAAGCGATTTAAATAAATATTAGAATAAATAATTTAAAAAAAGGAGAAATAATCTTCAAGAGTTCTTAGGATTTTTTTCTTTTTTGAAATATGCAGAGCTGATACTTTATGAGTGCAATCGATAGAAATTGCCGGGAAGGCAAAACTCAGGGAAAAATAAACAAATCACTCATGTGGCAAGAACTGAAAATAATAACAATCAAGTTCAAACTATTAAATGAATTGGTACGGAGAATATGATAGTTTTCTTTGCGAAACAGAAAAGTTTTCATAAAAAATTTCCAATGAGAAAAACCAACAACAATAAACATCAAGTTAATTCAGCTTCATTTCTGTTCAGCTTCACTTATTTTTAGGAAAAGCGACACACGCTTTCACATCGCATCGCATCAAAAAAACTCGCTTCGTGACAAGAGAAGCGTGTCGTCTTCAACAACATTTTCTACTTAGCGATGTTGAAGATTAAAAAAGCGCACACATATTCAAATACACACTAAGAAACAGACATGCAAGTAGCAAGCAGGCAAGCAAAAAATTAAAATCCTCTAAAAAAAGTAAGGTTGACATTATTTAAGCTTGAAGGCCAAAACTTCAAAATTCGCCTTAGATAAAGTCAACGACCGTTTGTGTTTACATTTCTACATTTTTTGTTCCTTTTGTTTCTTAGCCTATGTTTATATGCTCGGGTTTCCTTAAGGCGCGATATTTTGTCCATTGTTCTCCTTCCAAAATTTGTTAAGGCGGATAAAAATCAACGGAAACTGACATTTTCGTTGTGTTTGACACTGACACCGGATGTTGCTCCTTTATTATGTGCATACTTTATTACTTTGTTACATGGGAGCTGGGGCTGGGGTTGGGGTTGGGGTTGGGGGGAAAAGTCAAAAAAGTAAAAAGACGAAAGTTACATTTTTAAGAAATATCCAGAAGTTTTTTTATAGAATGTGACAAATTTTCATTTTATTACACTGATAACAAAGTAATTTAAGATATGCCAAAGTTTAAATACTTGGCATTGAAAAAGAAATTCGAAGGATACTTTTAGGCAGCAACAATTGATACTTGATACATGCATATCTAAATAAAGCTCAAAAAGTATAATTAATAATTTTATAAAATTTTTATTTTTCAAACATCCCAAATTGCAGCTGCAAGAAAATCCATTTCAAGCTGATTTATTCTTAATCTTCTTTTTGCGCTGCGCAATGCCATCGTAATGTAATTTACTTGCTCCCAATTCTCATTATGCAGCTCTGTATGCATGAGCGCCTGAATGTCTACTTCAGTATTCATTATTGCACACCAGACACATACAAAATCAAAACTTTGAATTAGTTCGAAAATAAAATAAACCAACAAATGGGGGAAAAAAATCACACTTGACATTGACAAATTAGTTTCAAAGGGAATTCACGCGCAGAACATATACGTATGCATACATGTTTCTACCGCCCCCTCCCCCCTTTCCTTCCCCCTATACTTTCTCAATTCACATCCAATGTGGCTCAAACTTTTGTGTATTGACTCACAGTTGCTACACTGCGCTACAGACTGATGCGAGTAGTAAGTACGGCTGTATGCGTATGAGTTTATTCAGGCGTCTGCTGAACGCTATCACAGTAAATTACACACACACACGCCAGCAAATACAAATTAACACATAAAAGAAACAACAAAAAAAAATGATCAAATCTTGTGAGAAGGAAAACTTCCTTTAGGCGGGGGATAAGAGTGAGGGTTAAAAATAATAAAACACCTACTGACTTGATAGACATGAAGATTTTTATTTAACGTAGATTGGAAAAGTTTCGACAGTTGCTGCTGTTGCCACACTTCCACATCCAGAAGCAGAGGAATGTTGCCTTCTTTTGGATACGAAACTAACCCTGTAGTATATGGTGGCCAATGGAAATGCACCCACAGCAGTCACAGCAACAGTAGTGACAGCTGCGGCTGCCGCATGAGCTAAACTGACGCTAATGTTATTGTTATGCTTATTACGTACATTTAGGTGGTGTGCGGTACATCGAACATTAAGTATAGCTTAACTAAAGAAGGGAGAAAAAAGCTGAAAAAGTTTAGACAGCCTCTTTTTTCATGTACTGTACCTATTCGAATGTATGTATGTGTGTATTGCTGCGGACTATAGACTCAGACTCCTTGGGTCATGCTGTTGCAACGTTTGCGGTGCTTTCAATGTCGACATTAAAAGACAGTTCCTACAAATTTATTGCATAGTTTCAGGCATGGTTGGTTGGTTAGTAGCATGTACTTGTAGTTAGTTAATGTTGTAAAATAAATCTGTAGCTTTAGCTGCACAGTAAAATTTCAACATTGAGCAGAGCAGCTGCAGATATTAAAGTTCCGTAATGAAACTTAACAATGTGGTGTCATGAAATAAAAGGCACTTTGGGAATTTTAAAATAATTATTTGCGCGCCTCAAATCCTGCTGCTTACTACAACTGATATGAAGCATATCAAAGTAATAACAGCAACAGAGAAATTTTTAATAACTTCAAATTGCTTACGCTCGACCAAACTTTTGCAAGAAATTTCAATGCAAGTTTTATTTTACATTCCGACAGCAATTACAACAACAATAAAAGAAAAACAAACATGAATTTCTCGCAGCTTCTTTTAGAAAGTGACCTACCTACCCTCGACCTGACAGTATTCCCCTTATCAAAATGTTTGCAAAAGAGAAATATGCAAATAAAAATTGAAACGCACATCTTAAACTGTCAATCACTCGAGACACGATAAGTCAAGAGCCAAGAGGGGCGAGCATGACCAAAGGCTCACAAGTATACTGCAAATACTGTAGAAAAATTAAGAAAACTGCAACACACTAAACTTTATGCGAATTAAACTGAACGAACAGTTTTCTGTTTTGTTTAGCTGTCATTCGCACTTTCCTTCTTTATTCCACAACTCTCCACATCTTTCCCTCCATACCTCTAACTTTCGAATCTCTGAATCTCATCCATTTTTATTACAATTACTGGAGAAAAATCTTAAACTTTTTACTTGTACTTCGAGAGGGCCACCGCAAGCTATTATCGTATTATCAGTTCTTACTTTGTTATCATCGTCGCCGCTGCCGTCGTCACCCTCGTCCTCGACATCATTTCGAAGCAGATTTGCCCCTTAAATCATGAAGATCAACTTTTATTTTTATTATTAAAACTTAAACTTCTTTCCATTTGGATTTGTATGCTTTTAGGCGTTTCAAATTTCAATTGAAAATTACATTCTTTTTCAGCGGACCTTAAATTCTTATTCTTTGGCAATTTTGATTTCATTCAAAAAATTATTAAACATGAAGCTCGCGAAATTTCAATTAAAATTTATGTTTTCCCTCTCAAATTTCTTTTCATCTTCCTGGTATTTTCATTTTTGTTATTTGTTATTTCGTTTCTTTGCTAATTTATCAAAGAGATTTTTGCGCCAGAAAGTTCTCCCCCATTTAATTTGCATTTGAAGCTTTTTTGTGGGTAATTGTTACATTTTTTGCCGACGAATCGTTATGTTAAATTTTCATTTTCTTGTAAAAACTGCAAAGTACGAGTAGAAAATGACACGCGCCAATTTTTTTTTTTTAATATTTAGCAATCCTTACCCTGTAGGGCTGTAGGCTATTGAGAAATTGGTAATACCTATTTTACTTGCATACACAGAGCATCTTTTTGTGAATTGTATTTTTATACATCTAAATTTAAAAATGGATTTCATATACTTGTACTCGCCAGTGAATGCAATAGTAAAATAACACAATTTTCAAAAGTTTAAAAGTCTGACACAAAAAAGTAGTAATTTATGAGCCCAATGTTTTGTTTATAGATAATTAAATTTCTTCGCCCATTCTCATCCGTCTTTCTTTGAATATACATACTTTAACTTAATTCCTCGTAACATAATCCAGAGTATTTTCCTTTCAACATTTCCATTCATTCATTCATTAGTTCAACATTTCTTTTGTAAAGAACTTATTCGTTCCACATTCATCCCCCGTCTGCCTTTCCCTATTCCGGTTCCGTTCCACACACTACACAACTCTACCTTTCATTACAGTAATTCATTTAATCCCCAAAAGCACACTTCAAAAAATGGTCCAAAGTTGGAATTAAAATGTTTGTTATTTTTAAAGGCACACATAAATACAAACACCGACAACAAGTAAGAAGGATCCCACAATGCCGTTTCAGCACCCTACTCTATCCATATACGAAATATAAGGAACAACATCTGCAGCGGTAGCATAGAGAAAAAGAAAATTAATTTTAGCTTACATTTAATCAAATAACATTACAGAAAATGTTAATTTTCACTTCATAATTTATAAATTAGAGAGTGTTTTATTGGAGTTTGCGCTGCCGTTCGTTGTTGAAGCATTCTCGTGCTTACACTCTTTGCTGACTGAATCCTTGAACTAGGTGAAGCTGAAACTAACTGCGAGCTGACGCTGCTTTATACACTAATTAAGAAATAATTGTAACGCAAACAAATCATATAAGTATTAAGTGTATTCTCTTAAGCGATAACTGGAATTGAACTAAATTTTACGATGGGTGTTTATTCATCTCAAATAAAGAGGGCGGAGAACATAAATATTGCATAACTTATTTGTTGCTGAAACCATTCGTTAGAAGTTCAAACTAAGATTCATTTTGAAATACTTTAAAAATATTCTCTAAGACATCCTTGACCCAAAAAGTGCACAACGAAGAAAGGTAAAAAAATATGCAATGGAAATGCGCTTTTCTTGTCCTTTTATCCCCCCCCCCCCCATGCTCATTAATTTTTCTCTCAACTTCAACATCTACGTTTTCAGGCAGGCAAAATAAGAAAACGCGTCTGATGTCTTTGTCTTCGTCGATACACTGAAAATAACAGAAGAAGTAGAACAAACTTCAGCAAGAAGCATTTTCCGTTTCCTTCCTTCACTCATCCAATAAACCTAAAGTTTCATAATCCAGCATTAGTTGTTGTTGTTTCAGCTATGAAACTTTTAAATTAATTACTTCATCCAGCGGTAGGTATCGAAAACGCTTTGTTGTTATTTTTGGGCTTGACACCAATCGATATTCTTCTTTGGTTATTTTGCTTTGGCAATTTTATTTTTAACCTTCATTGAGCAAGGACAAAATCTCAATTTGTCTATTTTTCTTTTTGTGTTTGTTTTTAGAATGTTGACTCATTGAACAGGAAGTTGGCGAGCGTATAGGTGCGTGTTCGGTTTATAAAAAAAAAGAAAACTCTTGTTATCTAATTTTAGGCACCGAAAGATTTGTATTTGTAGAGTGCACGACCAATGTAGTTGTTTGCTTTTATAATTTATTCCCAAATGAACTCGCAACAACTTCAATTGCAGTTATCAACCTTGCAAAAAAATCTCTGCGTTCGGTTCAATTACGCTTTGACTTAAATAAAAAATTAATTTACCATGCCAAATGTTAACATGTTTTTGCACGCTAACATTCTAATGACACTAAATCGTAAATGATTTTTTAACGTAATTATAACAAAGAAAAAGTTCTACTTGGAAAATTTTAAGTATATACTCTATATACTTATATTTTTGTAATGTTATTTTTTCAACTTTTGCGTTCACCTTCGCGAACCATTTTTCCAACGAAAAAAAAAGTACTTGGATTTTCCACTGACTTTAGTCTTCACGTTACGTTGCACATTGTCAACTGTCTGACGCCGACATCGTCACACCCTCACTCTTATCATCAGTAGCACCGTAACAGTAGGACCAGTAATAGTATTAACAAGAAGATTGTATGCTGGTGCGTTGATGTGCAACAAAGCAGCAACTGCCACATACTCAAACTCATACCCTAATACTTTGCTTTTCTTGAACAGAATTACTTCTTTTGAAAAACATACTTAAAGGATTTCAATTTAACAGAATTTACATTAAATTAACACGACTTTGTTCTACAGAAAGAAATTATTTCTCTCTTTTCTGGTATATGGACATTTTTGAAAGGTTACATATCTTTATGCACGTGAAAATTAAAATATCAAATGAGATTTAAAGTGTCGGTTTCTCTAAATGGAGGCTTCAAAATCGACCCGTGACACAATGAAAGGCAAGTATGTATCTCGAAATTTAGAACATAATATATTACATCAAAATATAGTGTTTGAATTGTAATAGAAAGGATAATTTAATCGGAGTTTTAAAGGAGTGAATTCGATCTAGCTCGACGAGGCATATGTGCCTAATGTTGTTACCATTTTTCGACTGAATACTTTGTAAAGCATTTCTACTACCTCATTTTTGCACTTCACTTGGCACACGAGAGATGTGCAAAAGTATTTTCTCTCCTCTGTTTTTTTTTTATCAATCGCTTACACATGAAGAGTTTCAACGCCATTTTATGTTCTGCCTGACCCATCATCACTACAGCCCGTATACTTATAAACCTTTTACCCATAGGAGCTATGAGATGGCATGTGCTACATTTTAGCCAGAATACTTTGATATAATATGAAACATATATTTTTTCATACGCCTAAAAGTATGTGACATTTTAAACATTTATACTGCCACCTATAAGGTATACAAAATGGAAGAAAAGTTCAAGATAACAAAAATAACCGTGAGCTGTCATCTTTACACACATTTGCATTTAGTATCAACTTGTATGTTGTGTGCGAGAGGGACGGTAGAACAACAACAGCCACCAAATTTTAAGTGCGTACGCAAAATTTCAACTCTGCTGGCTGCTGCTACTGTTGTCATCGATAAGCATTCGTGTGGAACACCTTTCGGTTTGCCAAAATGAACTTGAACCTACTATCAGTTTATTATTATTACATTTTTTTTCTTTTTTCTACTCAAGTTGCAGATTCTGCGATTGTTTGCGCCCAAGTATTTATTTACTTCCGACTGTCGTTAACGCAAAAATGCGTAAAACGAGATGAAGAAGCACAGGCGTAGTAAAAAAACACTCAACTGGAAATATGCGCCGAGCTAAAACACAAGTAGAGGATAAGCCAACCAATGCCCGGAAGGTACGCATTTGTATCGTAATCGTATCTTTGGCGCACAGGTAACAGAACAACAAAAAATTCAACGAAAAACAACCACTCACTTCAGATTTTGATTTGCGTAATTTTCAGGTTCATTAAGTGTTTAATGCTTGTGAAAAATTTTAATTTTATTACGCAAACCAAACATATTCATAACGGATTAGTTTGGTTCACTGAGCACCATGTTGTACGTTGTACGAATAGAACAAAGAGTAGACGAGGGGTAGTGAAGTGTAATAAGTAAGAAAGGTTGGATATGTGGAAGGATCGAAATTGTTTACTGCATAATAAATATTCGAAGCAAAAAATAAATAGTAAATAGAAATATAAACATAAAAGTTATAATGCAAATAAAATTGTATCTAAAAAATGGTAGTAAGATACTACCAAATTTAATCGGAATAAATATGTTGAGTGAAGTAAAGTTAAATTATACAGGCGCAAATTGCACTAAAAGTGTCAAAAAAAAAAAAAAAAAGGAAACAGTAAGCGAGAATAGTAAAAACTGTGAAAGCTGTTGAAAAAAAGTTTGTACGAGTAGAGATTTAAGAGCATAGTAGCAAAGTCCCACTCAAAAACTATAAAACAATACTTGAGCGTAAACTGCCTTTTTCTACAACTTGCAACATACAACCAACAACTTGCATTATGTACCTCATGACATAGCATGTACTTAGGTGCCACTAGTTACTTCTAACTACTTTTTCACTAATTGTATACAATGCTGCTGCTCTGCGCCGCCACACAGGTACACAAAAAAATATAAGCAAGTTACAATGCAACGACGAGGCACAAACTCACACTGCCGCATGTACACAGTATGCACGGAATTTTCGTTACAAAAATCAAAATGGATTTGGCGCTAGTTGAGCTGAAGTATTCTATCTTTTTGAGTAGAGATGCATAATTTTAGTTTGAGTGTATAAATAAATGGAAATAGTCAATCGTGTTGGCGCAACTGCATAAATGTTTGTGACTTTGATCTTAATTTGTGTGAGTGTGTGTTCGTGTGCGTGTTGTTGTTTGTCTTTTAATTATTATAAATGAATGTGCAGATTTTTGCCATTGACAAACAGCAAAAGGATCTAAAACTACCCAACGGGCCAGATTCTCAGCAGCTCGCTTGAGGAGTATAAGGTCAGCACTTGTTGTTTTGGTTTTGTTAACGAACACTTTCTGCAGAAAAGCAATCGCTTCCGAATCAAACGACGACAAGATCATCGTAATTTAAAATAACAAAACTGCTGACGCAAAGATTTCGTGAGAGGTCTTTTGAAGCATTTCGAAAAGAAGAAGAAGAATATTGTAGACCAGGGCAGTGAAAAAAAGCGAACGAACTGCTGACGCAAAGATCTCGTGAGAGGTCTTTCGAAGCACTCCAAAAGGAGTGTAAAACGGAGTGCTTTTTTCCAATGACATGCAATGTTAAAAACGTAATGGTGTGTCATTCGGTCAGGATGTCAACACTCTGAAAGCCCTTTTGGAGTGCTTTTTTCCCCGTTGGGTAGCTCACACACATACACACACACACATAAATTGCAAACGTATACATATATAAATATTTTATGGCCTTTTGGGGTATTTAATTTAATTTTGTGTTTGTTTATTCAGGATGATATTAATACTTAAATGTAGTTTAGAATAATAAACTCAAAATTTTATAATAAGATATGTGAAAAGGATTTTCAATATGTCTTTGGGGCATTAGACTCATTAAGAAAATCAGCTGTCGTTTCTAATAGATTATCTGCATGCATATCACGCTAATAACCAAACTCAATATACATCAACATGAATTTCAAGTGGATAATGCAGGAGAATCACAAGTGGATAATGCAGGAGAGTTTTTTTTTTAAATCTCTGAGTTCCCTTCAGAGTAATACAGTAGGCATCATTCGACAATAGTGTACCACAGCCTGCTTGCCTTGCTCTGCTGCCAGGAATCCAGTAGAGGTTGTATTTTCCAATCTTACAGCACATATTTCTTTTGAAATTCCAACCGGATATTTTAGCTAAATTCAAATTACATAATATACATAGTTACATATATGTATAAAAATATATGTGTTTAATTGTTTTTCCAGAATACAAATCACAAATACACTGCTGCATCGATCACATTTAAAACTTGAGGGCAATCCTGTCCATTGCGTAATTGGGCAGGCTATAGAGGTTATCCAAGATATTTTGAATGAGTGGGCATGGCATCCCATACAAACAAAATTCTTGAGTAACCATTAGCAAGGGACAGAAGGAAATCTTGTATGTAAGAGCTAGTTATTGGATAGAGTTTGATCCGAATTAAGGAAAATGGGTGTGGCACTTCCCATACAAACAAAATACATAAAACGAAATATCTAGAGCATCAAATGAAATTACCAATACATTTTTTTGTGTGTAGCGGAATATAGTAATTTTTGGATAAGTGAGCGTGACTCTCCCATACAAATGAAATTTATATCCTTATCTTCCATCTTTTATCTTTTTTAAATATTAGAAAATTTCATCTATTTTCTTGTTACTTAAACTTCACCAGGGTCAGTTTTGAACGGGTCCCGGCCAGCTAATGCATAATTAAATCTTATCTTGAAATATTTATTTACAAATTAAAAATTGTAACTAAACAAAAAGTTGAAACGATTTGAATTGATGCCCCGTCGTCGTCAACTTTGAAAGAATATGAGTGAAATTATCATTAACTGTTATCGCTTTGGGTATTCACCGCGCTGCATGACCGGAAATGGCCAAAACAATGTCATCGGGGTGTGTTATGTGTGTTGACAAAGAGTGACACATTCACTATAGAATACTGATGCAGTGAAACAACAATAACAATAATGACGCATGCAACAACAATAGACAATATGAAAATGTGTGATGTGTTGTATCCATGCATTAATGGAAATTTAATGGGAAATCAACTCAACGCATAGCAAGAGAGAGAGATAGATACCATATGTAGTGCCAGCGAAGGCGACAGAGAGACAATAACAGATAGGTAAATACTAGGGATGTCAAATCTGGATTTAAAAATTGCCCCAAAATCTCGAGATTGAAAGGACAAAATCCCGGGGATTTTCGGGTTTCGTATGCATTTACACAAACTTATTGGAATCATAGAATCTTACTTCTCGAGTCAAGGGAATATTTTTTTCACCAACATTTTTTCCAATTAGCTCATGGTACGACTTTTAAAAGCCGACCAAAAGTGTGACAGTGTATTCTGTGGTACATTATTTTCTTTCCACAACTTACTCTGTAAAACCTTTGATTTCATAATTTTAGGATGCTTTTGGAATAAGGCATTACAAACTGAACAATATGAAAAAATGTAAATATATCATTTATGGGTTTCAAAAAGCATCGCAAAAGAAGAAGTTTCATATTCTCCTCTAAAATTCGTGAAGTATTTAGTCCTTCAGTAGACCGATAAACATTCCATATATTTTTTTCCAGTTACACATTTTGAAGAATTTTATTATTTGTGTGGATGGTTGAATTATTGACAGAAGGCTTAAATCAACCGAAAAACTATTATTATAAATATTGTAAGTAGCGAATCGAAAAACAAAATTTATCATACACAGAAAACTTAAAATAAAAGGTTTCACCTACGAGCGCGTAAAATTCATCTATTATAAATATGTGTTAAATTTTTGGATATTCCTGCCAAAATTTCACAGAACAAAGAAAATGGTCAGCTTTAATCGATCAAACAATGAACGATTTGGAAAACTTTTTCTCTCGACTCAAAGATAACGACACACGAATCGCGATTTTTTCCATACTATGCAAAAGTACGCCACTTTAATAACTTCAATAAAATAAATTTCAATAACTCTCTAGTTTTTATTTTATATGTGATAAAACTATCAATCAATCCAGGATCCCGGGATTGAAATATGAAACCCGAAAATCCCGAAAAGTCGATCTCGAATGACATCCTAGTAAAAACGTATGAATATAGCACTTATATACATATGTACATTAGTGTGGTCCACACTTATATGAAGAAAAAGAAAAGTATTCAAATTATAGCTCCACAAGGCGCATTTTTTGCCACTTGGATTCAGGTAATTAGATTCCAAATTTGGGCTTGGTATGTTGAAGTTTACAGGTCGTTCCAACCTTTTAAAGTTTGGATATGTTTAAACTACTTAACCCACACTTTCTCGAAGACGATTAGACGCTCCTGAATGCATATCTCGACAAAATGGGTTGTCTTTAGTACCGCATTTTCTTTTACATTGAGATGGAAAACTTTTGCTAAAGAAAAAGTTGATCAAATAGCGATAATTATTACTGGGAAAAGCTAAGAAAATCTTTTGGGGATACCCAAGATTTGCAATGGAAGGGGTGAAAATAAAGCACAAGCTTGCGTTGAAGTTATAGAAAAGTTTAATTTGAAGCAAAATATTTAAGGACTTTTTTGAAACTACAGCGAGCAATACAGGACTTAATAAAGGTGCATGTATCACTATTGGAAAAAACCATAAACAGAACTCGTCTGGATTGCATGTCCCCATCATGTGATGGATATTTTACTTTCAGCTGTTCTCTTAAATTAATTTGGCTATATTCTTGGTTCAGAAACTGAAATGTTCAAGCGCTTCCAAAAACTATGGCCAACTATTGATCAAGCTGTCTACTATGCAGCAGATGATAATCTTTACCGCGATCATACTTTAAGGAGATTGCGGTGGAAAATGTTGGAGTGTCAAGGAACCAAGGGACGATTATCGAGAACTTTTACAGCGAGAAGCTGTCTGAGCTCCTGATCCTGTTCGATGGCCAGCTAAAGGAATTTGCTTTCCAAAAATATTTATGTTAAAAAACAAGTTACAGTTGACTTACCGAGAGGAAACAAAAATAGTAAATATGTCTTTGTTTATTACACTTGTTTATGTAAAATACTGGAACGAATCTCCATATAACGACATACAGTTTTTACGGGTTGGGTTCCTTTTTTCAGGCACATTTGATTTCTACCAGAACATTTTTGTGGCCTTTACCTTTTTTGACGGCGGAATGCCAACGACAAGAAAAGAGCAAAAAATAAAAAATCCAACGCCCCCACAACTAACTAATTTTTCGTGACATATGCAATTGACTGAGCAACAAGATCCTGGCTTAGAAACGTTTGTAACTAAAAGGACCCATTCTTTCTACGATTTAGTTCTTGATGGAGGAAAAATTAAAGCGGAAACATTCCTTAATATCGAATGCATCCTTTGGATAAGTGATCTAGTTTAAATTAAATTTTATAATCGTTGCTGTAATATGAAGGTTGTGAACGACACTGCTGAAGGGGCATCGGTTTGATTAAAAAATTTAGCCAGACGCTTTCCAAGGAAACGGAACAAAAGCAGTTCATTGCTTCGTTTTGTAGCAAACTATAGAAAAGAGCTTCCTGTACCGTAAAAAAAAGCTCTTCTCTCATAAATACTAATTTTTTTATACTATATGTACCTATACTATATATTAACTAAATGCCTATGTGAAAATGAATTTACGTGGAGCGACCTCCAAACATGGTTTTTTTTTTAACAAAATTTTTTTTCGAATTGATTTATGTATGATAGCATAAAAATAAACATGTGGAGAAAAAATTTTTACACTTTTATTTTTTTGGACCACACTAATGCATGCATTTGTAAATAGATAACAATCTAACAAGGTACGAGCACGCATAGTTAAATAATGAAATGTAAAGCTGCTGGTGTTGGTGATGGCAATGCTGCAACTGAAATCGCAACTGTAACGGATTTTCATGCCGGGGTCACCCGATGCTGGTGTCATTTCGGAAATTTATTTTACATTAATGAATGCAGTGGAAGCAGAAAGAGGGCAATAGGAAAATAAAATTATGATGATGATGATTTACACACAATTTACAAGGGAAGCAGCAGAAATACGAAAAGCAGCTAGCTCCCCGATAAACAACGAGTTTTAACAAAACACATTGTCCTGCCATAAAAATTAAATAATGAATTTTCCGCACACTTCTTTAGCGTAAAATTTATCATTCATTTCGATACTCTCTTCAATTTTCTCCCAAGGGGGAGGGAGAGGGAGGGGAAATTCAACGAGCTATAGTTATTACCAATTATCGTATTTTAAGCACTGAAATTTGCTTTGCCAAGAAATTCAAAATTAAAATCAACATCACCACGTGCCAACAGCAGAAACACCAGCTTTGGCAGAAGAAGGCAGTGCACCTAGCTACTCTCATCTACCCATTGAGTAAAATTAAATTTTTTTGTATAATTTCACGAGTGGGTGGTAAACCATAAAATTTCATGTTTATTTCGTTTAAAATTGGTAAAGAAACAGAAAGTGAGAATTGTGGAAAAGCGACAATTACCAGCAACACAATCAAAATAATATGCATAAAATTGTAATGTCTTTTAGCTTCCCGCTCTTTTCACCAGCTACCCCCCCAATCGAAATCCTTTTCAATAAAAAAGAGAATGAAAAGATATTTTTAATTGTGCTCCACATTGTGTTTTGCAATCGAATCAAATCGATTTTACTCTGCTTGCTTGGGGAGCATTCAATTTTATTGGTTATTAATACTTGGCTTAAATTTTTATGGCTTTTAAGGATCGGCACTGTAGTTTAGTAAGTATGTGGTATTTACACATTTTCATGTTGCACGCATAAATAGTTTACACAATTTATACAACTGCCCCCCAAAAAAAAAAAAAGTTGAAAAGTTAATATTGTTGGAAATGTTAATTTGGCTTTTGTTTACAGTTTTTGGCTATTTTCTTAGTTAGAGAGAGAGAGAGAGAAAAAGTAAATAGTTTGTTCCAAACTTTAGTTTTAAAAATATTTTCTATTTTAATGCCATCAATTGTTCGTCATGGTCGGCTGCTGTTGTTGCCGTTGCTGCTGCCGTTGTTGTTATTTTTGTTGTTACTTTTTTATCTTTGCTCTGTTTGTCACTGCCATAAACCACCTGTTTTCATTTCTTTGTATGTGTATCGGTGTTTTTTGTACTTTTTTGTATTCGTATTTTATTTGAAAAATAGTTTTCGTATAAAAAGTGTTTAGAAAGTCAGGCTGTTGTTATTGTGCCATTGTTATTACTACTACTATTTCATGGCAAAGTCATTATCATGGTCATTTCACAAAAGTTGATATTGTTGATGTACGATATAGTACAATGATTCCAAAGGAAAAGTTAAGTTTCATTTTGTGTGTGTTTAAATCTGAAAAGTTTTAATTAATAGTGCACTAAATTTTAATGCTGCTGTAGCAAGTATTTTGAGACTCTTTTATTTTTCTAGGAAAAAATAAACCACAAAACCAATATTTGGACTCTAAAAATGTTCTCTTTAAAGCATAAATAATTGCAATCGATTTTAGAGCATCTGTTTCATGTGAGCAGATACATACTTCTATAAACAGTTCAAAAATACATTTTGACCATATTTACCAAAACCATTTGTCAACTTAAGAGATATGAGCGCTAAATGGTCAACTCATCAACCGCAAGTGCAATATCAAAAATGTAAACACAAAATTAACCGCGTTTTCGGGTCACCTACACACTTAACATGACCATTAAGTGGCAAACAACAACAACAATGGCTAAACGTAATTATTACATGCGATAGAATACACCCACCCGTCCTCTTGTTATGCTTTACCAACAAACAACACAACGACTCAAGTAGGTGGATGGCAACTAGCAAACTCAAAACGTAACGTATCCTTGATATAGGCGTAACAGCAGTAGAAACAACAACACAACAGCTACATCAACTACTATGAACAGTTGCTGGTAAAAATAAAGTGAAAACTAATGCCACTGGATATTAGAAACAAACACTTTGGCGTCTATGTCAATGTCATTATCTGAATTGACGTTTTAGAATAGCAGTAGCAACACCAGCAAAGATGTTTCGACAGCAACAGCAATGACTCTTAACATAGTATGAAGTAGAAATTGCTTTTGGGTGTAATTGATTGCGAGTGTCAACACGATCGGCGCCAATGAAATCATACAATGAGATAGAAAAACATAGTAATGTGTAAATCTGCATCCTTCCAATTATTTATGCCGACAAAAGCATTAGCTTTTTTAGCTATATTTACTTTCTATGTTTTCATAGTTCCTTGTTCACTTGCATCAATGGAAAATTGAGCCTACTCGGGAAATCATTTTTCAAGCTAGTACCAAACTAAATATAATAAGAAATTCTCAATTGTGAGAGCACAATAATGAAGTTAAATCTGAAGAAAAATAAAATATGTTGCACTCAGGACCAAATTGTATTATTGTTCGATTTTAAAGTTTACTTAAAAAATGACACGGATTTTTTTCGAATCAATTCATCGAACTTTTTTTTAACCAACATTTTTCATTGAGTGTGCTCGATACTTGCATCTCTTCAACATCTTCAAAAATCTTTCTTCATTTCACACTACTTAATAAATTTCGTTTCGTTTTCTTTTCAACTTGATTATGATTTCTTTATGACTTATCAAAAGAAACAAATTTCAACCAAATCATGTTTTTGTAATTTCGCACTTCATTTGCCGTCAAATTAAAAAACCACCAACGACAGCAACAGCAATAGCAGCAACAACAATAGCATAGTGTAAAAATTCCCGAATAAAAACGGCTGTTCACACAAGAACACGAATTGGCATTTAATAACAAAAAAATAAACAAGCAAATAAATTAAAACCAATCTTACAAAGCTAAAGCGGAGTGTAATGAATCCAAAGCAATATCAACCGACCGTCCAATCCGTCCATCCCAGTAAGTCCGTTCGCCCATCTCCACATGTACTCAAGAAGAATGGAGTGTGAAGGAAATTAAGGCGATTTACTACAGTAAACAAGCAACAACAAATATTCTTCAATGTTTATACACGAGCTGCGTATTCATCGGATGAACGGACGGACAAAAGGCGTTGTTTATTGATGCGATGATATGCGATATTTTTTCATATAGATTCTCTTGCATGGATTGTTATTGTTTTCTTGCTTAGAGTTCTCCGTTTCATCGTCTGCGTCTTTGAATGGTATGTGATTCATTAAAAAAAAAAATCGGAGCTCATAAGTCATAAAAGCGATGGCTCGAATGGACCGCTGGAGATCGGATGTCCACATACTCAAATTTCATTCAAATAGCATTAAATTGAATTGAATTGTTTACAGACGTCTTGCCAAACATTATGATGAAATGATTCTTTTCATAGTAGCACATAACTCCATCATCACTTCGCTACACCGCATCACTCCATCACAGTAATTCGCATTGGAATCGCATTCATTTCTTGTTAATTTTACATTTTTCTACTCGAAGTTTATTCGTTTTAGTTTATTTTATTTTTGCTGACTTTTTTCATTTTTTCTTCATATTTACTACACTTATTGTTGTTGTTGATTTTTATAGTTATTATAGTTGTTACTCATAAGTGACCATTTGAATTCATTGAGGCTAATATTTTGTGATACTTAAGTACTACAATAGTGTACAGAATAGTAGATTGCTGTTGTTTTTGCAGCATTATTTTTATTATCGTTTTTATCTAAGAGCCAGACCTTTCCCTCCTCCGTTAGATTTTGTTTTGTGTTCTATTCATTGAGTACAATAATAACAACAACAAAAAAGAACCTTAAAATATGCACCCTAATGTTTTTTAATTTGCTATTCCTTGTGATTTTTATGAAATCTGTCGTTTTATTGAGGTACACACAAGTTCGAGAATGAATAGAAAAGAATTTTGTATTTTTGTATAATTAAATGTACCTACTTCCATGCAGTTGGCTTATAAATTGCCTCATTGCCATTGCGGATTGACCAATAAATTGAAATTTGATATGAATCAAAATCTTTTTTAGTTTTCTTGTACAAATAGCTTCGCTTTGAATTGTTTTCGGTTGAGGTAAAATTTATTTAAGGTGAGAATAAATGGATGTTTCTTGGTTCAAGAGAGTCTATCCGTGAGACTGGAATGATCAATACAACTTCGTGGACTACACCCTCAACGCTTAAATTGATATGTATGTGGCTCAAATTACAGCAACCCAAACAATCGAATTGTTTCTTTGACGATAACTGACAATAACACTGAGACGTTATTATTCTCAATTCAACCAAAACACTTCACAGAATCTTACAATGAAACCGTTATTTAAGCAGAAAATTAGCGCATTTAAGCATTTAAAAAAAAAAAAAATAAAAAAAAATGAAATTCAAATAAAAAGTAAATCCAAACAAATCATCAAATATAAACTTTTCACATACACTCACACATGCAGTTAACATGCACATACATAAATACGTATGTACTTATGTGCAAACAATGTCGTATAAGCAAAGTGAGGAGCATGTGAAGTTTAAAGCTGCCAAACTGTGTCAATGTCTGTGAACTGGAACTGGAGCAACTGCAGTAGCAGCGATGATGGCATTAAGTTTTGTTTCAATTAAAAGGGTTTTAACACGATTTTCTTTTTTCTTTCATCGGTGCCGTATGTATAGTATATCTCTCTTTAAGCTAATTCGAAAACTAGAGGAAAAACGCTGACGTATTAACATGAAAATAAATACATGGTCGTTGAAGAAAATTAGTTAGCAACACATGAGGTTAATTCAATGAAATGAAGAAATGAGAAGTAGGGGAACTACAGAGAAAATGTAAACAGAGTATAACAATAGCGAAAAGAAAAAGCGAAAACAACAATAAGTCAAGTTTGTGATCATATTTTCAAGATACTCACTCGTAGGTATGTAGTTTTCTTTTGTACTAATTGATAATTGTATTGGTATTAAACAAAATGCAGATACAAAATGATGTGAAAGTGGCAGTGGGGCAAAAAATAAATTATTAAATACACTTTAAGTAATGAATGTTGTAGAAGCAGCAATGATTTTGCAATTTGCTTATATGAAAATGTTAGATAGAGAGAAGATTAATGTGCTCAAAATGTATCTAGCGAACTAATTGGTTATTAAAACTCAATTTATATGTTTGCTTAAATCACAAAAACGTAAGCAATTAATTGTGAATACACACAACAATGGAATAGAGAAAACAAAAACTGTCAACGCATGTCAAATGAGCCTGCTATTTACGCCAAATACACACGCACACATATACAATTTATGCGCGCATGCGGTCAATTTCGTTGCCGTCAAAAGTCAAAAATCAATTAAGGTATATTAGGAGGTATAGATGGGTCTCAATCGCAGACAGGCTCAACAATAGATCTAGGAATAATGCCATTTGGCGTCGGTTTTAAATATATTTTTTTAAAAATTTTCCAAGTTATCTTCATAAAGGCAATTAGACATTTGGGATTTACAATACTTGAAAATGAGTCACCACTTCACTTAACGAAGCAACAAAATTGGGCAATGAACCGTTTCGGTGATCCAATATTTTGAAGCACTTAAATATCTTTGAAAATTCATGCTACAAGCGGATACCCATAGCTACTCAATAGATCGTTTATCTTAAGCTGCTACTCAATTTGAAACCAATCAAACCGAATGAAGCAACGAACGAACCGAAACCTACAAACGACAGGCTGTGTATGCACATATATATGTATAAGTATGCATGTGTGTGTTTCTGCTTGCCAGCATTTCGGTATCTGGCTGTGATGTATTTGTATACCTGCCTGACTGCTTGCCGCCTGCCTACTGAAAAAAAAACATTAAGTGCTCTTCACATAAGTGTAGTGTGGATTAATTGTTGTTGTTGCTGTTATTATTGCCTCTTCTGCTTGCTTGCTTAATGCAAATGTATCATATGCTAATAATGAAAATTAAGTTACATACAAGAGTATGCTTACAATTACCTACCCGCCTGCCTATCCACTCCCAGATCTAGTCCCAGCACAATAATGCATTAAAATCTATGAATTTTTGATATTTTCCAACTTTCCATTTCAATCTTCAACTCCATTCAAGTGGATTTTTGCATGTGGTTATTTCAATCTTTTTCCAAACACTTTGTGTTTTATAAATATATTATGTACCCTGAGGAATATATGGTATGAATTATGCGATTGCGAAATGGAATTTTAATCGAATGAATTTTTAAAATCATATTTCAATTGTATTTCAATGTAAAATACTCTTCAAAAAAAAAAAATGTATATAAAAACAAATTAAATTTATAATTATCTTTTAGAAGCATTTAGCTTTCCAAACGAACGAAATTGCCAGAAGCACTAATACAACACTACTACATGCACATAATTTTAAAGCACAAATGCAACTGTATAGATATGAAAAATTGAAGTATCCCAGCAAGCAATGCGGGACACAGCAGAATAAAACCTACACGAAAAACGACCTGTGCCATTAAGACAAAGTAGCATATGTCTGACATTGCAGTTTTGAGAAAATCTCTGTTTTATATCTTCAAATTTTCCAATATAGAGTTTTTGATGGATTATGATAGAGCGCGTTCACTTTCATCTGTACCGAAGATTTTAGAAACCTACACCAAAAACTGACGATCTTTTCTTTTAGTATAAATTACTAATTCTCGAAGTTGTACTCTAAATCATAGTGAAATAAATATAGTGAATTAAATAGTAGAAGTGACGACCTCATTTCTGTTCTGTTCACGAACGTCTGCCAAATTTGAAAATTGTTCTCTTAAGGTATGTATACGAAAAAAACTGGTCACAGTAAACATGTTGTATTAAATCAAATATGACAGTTACAGCAAATGTTACTATTATTAATATATATAATAATTAATATATATTCGTAGAGAATTTTCCGTTTTACATTTCTGCATCATTATTTTTTCTGATTTTTTACATTACGCAAAATGAGTTCATCGAAATCGAGCACGCGAGATATAATTGTGCGCAAAAATCAAGATTTTCAAAAGTTTAAAAATTGCAAAATCTACGGTAACTTTAGTGCTTAAAAACTTTAGTGAACGACTAACTACCGAAAGAAAAACTGGTAGTGGGCGAAAGAAGTGGTTCATCTCGGAGAAAAAAGCAAAGAAAGTGAAAAACTTGTTTCAAAGAAATCTAGGCCTTTCGTATGTCAAAGCAGACTTTAATCAGCTTCCTGGTCAACTATTTTACACTTCAAAGAAGAGAGGTGATGTTGTGCCTAAGTTTATCCTAAAGAAAGTGGACAAGTTTGCGAAGAAATATTTGGTTTGGCAAGCAATTTGCCAATGCGGCATAAAGAGTACAGTTTTTGTCACTACTGGTACCATCAACCAAAAAATTTACGTAGAAGAGTGCTTACAAAAATGTCTACTGCCAATGGTACGTCTTCACAAGTCTCCTGTTTTCTTCTGGCCAGATTTAGCAACTTGCGATTACGGCAAAACGGCAATAACGTGGTATAGAGAAAGGGGTACAAATTGTTCCAAAAGATGCCAATCCCCCAAATTGCCCAGAACTTCGGCCGATAGAAAAATATTGGGCTATAATGAAAAGAAAATTGCTTAAAACGAAGCAAATAGTAAAAAATGAAAAACAGCTGCAGAAAAAGTGGACTACTGTGTCATATCAAATGTCCCGAAGTGATGTGCAACGTTTAATGGGTTGAGTTAAGTCAAAATTGCGAACTTTCGCATACGCACCAACCAAATAAATAAAGTTTTTATTTTTCTTAAATTTCTGTTTTTGTTTAAAAAATATAATTTTTATAACAAGTTAATGTTGACCAGTTTTTTTCGTATACATGCCTTACTTCTCCCAAAGCATTTGATATTTCAGAAGTAAATAAACGGTTTTCCATTAGGGACATAACAATTTTATCTATTAATAAAACACAGAATTTTTTGAGATATTGAGACCAGTGACTTGATATAGCCCCATAAAAAGAAATCCAATGGCGTTAGATCGCATGAACGAGGCGGCCTTTCCACCGAACCATTTCTCGAGATAACACGTTCACCAACTTTGCCTTTCAATAAATCGATTGTGACGCGTGCTATGTGGCTAGTGGCACCGTCTTGTTGAAACCTCATATCGTTGATGTCAAGTTCATCCAATTCTGGCCACAAATAATCTTCCAACATAACACGATAGCGCTCTCCATTGACGGTAACATGACGGTCGTTTTTGCTGTAAACGGGCTCGTGGTGGTCATATAACCGAAATCGAATTTCATTCATAAAATGTAATGCTTGCACTACACATACAATAAATTTGCACTCAATATCTCAAAAAATTCAGTGTTTTATTAATAGATAAAATTGTTATGTCCTTAATGGAAAACCCTTTATAAAAAAATATTAACCCATTGGTCCCAGCACAATATATAAATAAAATAGAAAAATTAGAACAGCCAGCAAAGTCTTTACACATTGATAAAGGAGATCTCCGAAGGCGTTTGTAACAACCATGTACATCATGTGCACTAAGGATTTAACCCAAACCTTAAAGTTTTTTTTGTTATGTATGCCATTCAAGTAAGAAATCTGCCACTTCAAAATTTAATTAAAATTCTTTTGAAATCGTTAAAACTAATTAGAATATAAAGAAGGAACTTTTGTAGATGATAATTGTAAAAGTGTTGTATTTTGCTTATTTAAATACTTTATAGAACCACACTCCTCAAAATATTTTGAAAGCTTTTATTTCAGAAAAACAAACGAAAGGTTTATTTGTTTTCGATATTTTTATTTCATTTACTTATTTGTGTATAGCAAACGAAAATGGGTTAATAGAGTTTTTTCTCATAAACAAAATTATTTGTCAAAATTTATTGAGCGAATACATGTCATATTTGTCAAATCTCAGAAGACCTCAGAATATTTCAGAATACTTTTTGCTGTCTGGCATACTGTATACTGTGCTCCAAATAACAAAATGTTTTTTGCTTCTCCTGAAAAATTTGAAAAATGCGATATGTCGATTTAAGTGAATCTGTGTTATTTCCACAGACATTATTCATTCAAAATATGTTTGTAGTAGTGATGTATCGGATGTTAGTTTAGCGGATGCGAATACGAATGTTACAAGCTGACATTCGAAAATGTGTATGCGAATGCGACTTTGGAGGTTCATATTATAGTTATTTCCAGATTCTGTAAGAAAATAGTTAGATCAACCTACAATATAAGTACCGCTTAATTGAGCTTTGTTTTGGCAAAAGCCAAACAAAGTTACTTAATAAACTGAGCAAACATGTTTACAATAAGTAAGTGAACTCAGTTTTCTTAGCTTAAACATAACAGCGAATGTGAATGCGGATTCAAATGTTTTGCATTTAACGAATACGAATGCAGACATCCATTATATCGCAATTATGTAGGTACATTAGTGTTTTTGTTCAATATTTCAGGCATTAGATAAATTTTTGCTGAAATAGATAAATCATATTTCTTATGAAGGCTTTCTAAATTAAACATAATTTATACCATACATTATTTCCATGAAAGTAAGAGAAGAATTTTGAGAAAGACAATTTGACATAATATGGATCCGCAGTTCTTAAATCGTAACGTTTAACCAAGTATAGCTGTAGTTACAGTTTTCAGACCTATGCCAAACTTTCTGCTGGGTAACATATTCGCACACACACATGCACACATGTGTATGCTAGAGACTCGTAAATCACAGTTGAGTGCATTTAATTAATTTCCTTGCAAAAAATAACATAAGGTAGAATAATCTACTCTTAAACAATGAAAAATATACAAAAGCAGATAGAATGTAATAGGAAAATATCAGTTGTGCAGAAAGATAAATTTAGTTTTGCATTCAATTTAAAATATATTCGTCAAATAAACGGAATAAAGTTTGTGTGTCTGTGTGAATAAAAATATATGTATGTATATTATGAAATTGTTGCTAATGCAGGCATAATTAATATTTTCAATTAAGAATTCATGTCAAACTTTATGAAATATAATTTATTTAAAACATTTTGTACCTAAGAAATTAAAATTTGCATAAAGTTTTGGAAAATATCCACTAATCATATCAATTATTCATTCAGAAATTGCAAAATATTCAGCGTTCTGATAACTATAGGTTTGGTGTGTATATATATTCAATTTCTCTCTCACTCTCCGTTCCGATTCTCGCTTCGTTTGAACCGTACTTTAATTTATTCAAAATCTTTTTGTTTTTTTTTTTTCTTTTTTCAAAGCAAAAAGTGAAATTTTCGCTCTACAATATAAACAGAAAATACAAAACCGCATGCTAGAATGAATCTTGCACAATCTACAATGCTTTAAGCTGGAAAATTGCTTATAAGTACGATTCGAGTCGACTCGAGTTGAGTTGAGTTGGTATGGTACTTCCATTCCATTTGGTTAGTTACACTCCTCCTTCTCATATGGTACTGCTCTGGACGGTTTTGGGTTTAGTGCTCGTGCTACTGCAGCATATAATTTCAATGAGGCGTCATGCTTGGCTACTCAGCGAACAAACAAGCAAACAAACAACAGCAAAGAAGGTTTAATGAACTTTTCTACACACACACACATATATCTACACACTCACGAACTGAAACACAAAGTCTGAAATAATGAATTTCGAATGAAAGAAAATGAATTCATTGTTTGGCGATTTTGAAATGAATGCGTTTGATTGCCGTTTTTTTTCTCATTTACTTGCTATTGCTTGCTGTTGCTCACATTTTCGCACATTTTCAGTTCGAAATCCAATGCAAACTAGTGTCCAACTGAATAATCGGCTTCGGTTCTTCGGCCTAAAAATGTATCTTCGGCCTAAAAATGTATCTTCGGCTACGGCTTCGGCTTGGGCAAAGTCTGTGTTGTATTTTCTCCGTTTGCTTGTTCCATTTCTACTTTTGAACTAACCCACACATTTACAACCTTGCAAACTGAAATCAGTGATCAGGAGCTAATACAATTAGAGTCAGCAGAAGCGAGCGAAACTTTTTTACCTTTTAAGGAAGAACTTGAAGCGTATTGGAAAGAAGCGTTAATTATTAGAAAAGGCGAAATTTTCCATTACTGGGTCAAAAAGTTAAAACATTTTCGTTTACTAAAATCGCTCTAGAATATATGTGTACATAAATAGATTCTTTGAAATTCACATTCATTCGAAAGTTACAGATGTAGAAATTGGCAGGCCCTGGTAGAGCAGTCATGTGTATTCGAACTTTTAAACTAGTTTTTATCAAAACAGCATTTTTCGAAATGCCTGCTTCGATATCTCCGAAACCGATTGCGCTTAAATTTTCATCGTATCTTCAGTACATCTATAGTTCTTATTCGTCCAAACCAGGATCCTTGTGATAGCTCTCATAGTTTTTTATTTAAGTTGAAATAATTAAAAAAATAACAAAAATCAAATATTTATTTTCAAAACTAGATAGATAGTTCTTTTATTTGACATTTTCTTATATAAAAATAAAAAAATTCTTATGACTTAACTTACGATTAAACTATCGCAAAAACTCAATTTTCGATATTTTTATTTAACTCTGGTTCTGGCTGTAGGCACAGGTCTATCGATTAATACGTTCCTTTAATCTTTGATTTCAGAAAAGCATAATCATGGCAGCCAACGACCAACTTTTTTTAGACACAGGTATCGTTGAACGACAGTCGTTCTACAGATATAAAATCGATGTAACTGAAATAATATTTGTCAGAAATAATATTTGTCAGAAATAACTTGCCAGCTTCTGCGACAGTAAAACCGGGATTTGCTGCTACTGGTCAACTTTTTACTTGGGGTACCTTTTATTTATGTTTGGAAATATATAGGTAGAAGAAATTTACTTTCAGATTTTTATTTTTTTATATTTAAAAAATCCTTCGTTCTTTGACTTCGGCCAAAGGTTACAGGAATGGCAGAAGTTCGGCTTTGGCTTCTACTACAGCCAAAAAATCACCTTCGGTCGGACACTAATTCAAACACACATTTGCTGTACAGCAAATATTCCTCACTTCTCTTCATTACTCACTTTTTACGCTTAATTTCCTCATTAAGTTAATCTAACCACCACGCAATCGGTTTAACCATTTCTCTCACACCATGCCTTTGGATTACTTGAAAAGTTTTCGACATCCGTTTCCGTTCTAATAGTAGATACTGTTTAGTTGAAAGGAAATCATTCTTTAATAATAAATTAATTACAGTACATTCCCAACTTCTCAAGCTATTTTGTCGTACTGGCAACTGTGGCACAGCTGTGCAGCCCCAGGCAACATCATGAATATGTCAATTATTGAAACTTGAGTAAATCAATTAAACAATTTCTCAAGTTTATAAAAATTATGTGAAATACCAAAATTTGGTTGTGGCCAACATTTAATAATATTAAATTGAAGTGCCTAAATAATTTAATTTTACATTTTTTTTTTTTAATCGAAATTAATTAATGAGTATTAAAACATGAACATATTCGTATATGTTTAGAAATGAAATGAAAAGTTTTCAATCCTTTGCTAAAATATTTTTTTTCATTTTATTGGTGTATCTAATATTTCAAAAATGTATGAAAATCCAGTTTATAATATTCACACTCCTGCACACACGTGCACATAAAAATAGAAAATACAAAATTTTCTAAAATATTCTCAGGAGATACGGAAACATATGAAAGTCGAGGCAAACATTTTCTCTTATTATTGATCCACAGCCATAAATAAATAAAAAGAAAGCCGAGTAAAAAGAAAATGTTGTTGCAATTTCGCATACTCGTATGCAAAATACCTTTGAGATGGAAATTGTAGCGCAAATATTAAATTTAAATTGGTTTATTCTTGGTTTTTTTTGTTTAAAAGTGTTATTTCATCACTGAAAAGAATTTCAACAAACTCTTCTTTCCTCTCCCTCTCTCTCGATTGAGCATAATTCAGATTTGCCTCAAAATGGCCAACACTTCAATGAAATTCATTGCACTTAACCTCATTTTGAGGGTTTTTGTGAATTTTGAAGATGCATAAATAAAAATACCTAGAATGCAAACAAATAGAATGACGAAAACACTAGAAAATATTACAGATTAAAGGAAAGTGTTTTGAATATTTCAAATTATTATTTTTTTTTCGTTTGGATTTAATTAAAATAAAAAGAAAATTAGTTATTGTATAAACAATAAATTAAATATGAATGGTAGGAAAATGCTCTGAAAATAAAAAAAAAAAAACTACGAAACCAACCAGAAAACAAAACCCGATCGGAATTGAAATTTTAGGTACAATTGAATTTAGACAAATAGACCTACTTTGAGAACCAAGGCCAATCTTTCTGAATCCATTCATGTTGAGCGAGTATTAAGTTTAGTTTTGATTTTTCAACTGTACCAAGTATCGAACCCAAGCGCCTAGTTCATTCTTGACTTACAATCATGGAAATTTGTATCCTGGGACTTTTGCCATTGCAAGGGGTGCCGTGTTAATATTATTTTTTAGTTTTGGGGTTCGTCTGACCTGAGAATCAACTTAACAACAGCAATAGATATATGCTTGGGCTATTAAATACTTTCAAACTTAGATACGGAGTTTAATATTAGATTGTTTTTCACGCACTCCAAGAAAATCTGACAATAAATGTGAACTTCACTGTGCTTTTTAAGATTGCTTTGGATCAGTTGTGCAGTTGTTTTTATAAAAAAGGTAGTTGTTGTAATGTAGTAAAATGGTAAAATTCATTTCAGGACTCACTGAGCTCAATGAAATTAATTTAAAATACTAAAATTCTTCCCAATAAAGAAATAAACGTGAACAAACTAGCCGCAATAAAAATAAATATGCAAATTGAAAACATGCCCCCAACAGTTAAACAAATAAACAAAAAGGCAGACAGATTCGATGCCGATTTAAATTAAAGGTAAATACCTGCGGCACGAGATGAACTCAGTTTTGTGGTCGATAGAGGCCAACCGATAATGTTGTGGTCGTGGTGCCTCGTGCTATTGTCACAGGTGGCAATATTCAACATTGTAAAATTAAACAATAAAGTGCATAAATGCAAACACAGAAATAAACACAACCACACACTGAAGAAATACAAACAAAAACATGTATACATTCAGGCATATTTGTAGCCATCGTAGTTAGGCTACGTAAAAATCTGTTACTTAATTTGAATAAAAATAAAATTAACCAAGTGGACCGTATCGTGTAATTCCATGGTCCTATGCTAAAATGTGGAGCGTTATTATGACAATCATAAAACTCCTGCATGAAATATGAAAAACAAAATTAGGTTGAGCAAGCGGAAACGGAAATGCGCTTACGGATTGGTACTTACGAGATATTATGTTAATTTTATGTAAGAGGCAATAGAATATTCTCATTTTCAAGTAGGTGCTTGAATTGGTTCTTTTTTTTATAGGTACATACTACATACATTCATTTTCTTGTTCTTCTGTAAAATGTGCTCGCAAGTGGTTTACTATATTATAAGAATCGTACAAATATTAATGACAGCGATATTTTATATAATTTGAAAATAATCATTTTTATATAAAAAATTCATTTTTCAACGCAGACTGATTTATTGAAGCTAATGAAGAATAAGAATTAGCAAGAATAACTGAAAATTTTTTTTTTTTACTTCTGATGTTACTTCAATTACTACTACTATTATGGCCGAGTTTTTCGTATCCATTCATGTTGTGTGAGTTATATTTATACACGAATGGAAGGGACCTACAGTTTTATGCCGAATCCGAACAGCGAAGTGGAAAGCTTTTCATAGGAATTTTTTGTTTTTTGAGGTTTTCCATTGTCAGCCAAGAGGTGTAGAAAAATTTTTATTTTCTATTTTTGAACGTGCCGCGATATGAACCCGGGCACCTCTGCATAGCAGTTCAACACCCTAACTACTGGGCTACAGCGACCACGTTACTTCAATCAGATACATAATATAATTAGCAAATTTCCTAGAATAAACATATATAGTATATCTATGCCTCATTTCGTTTGAAATTTGAAATTATCGTTATTATAATTTTCTTGAATTTCTGTGTACAATTCGTAAAATTTTATTTACTTGATTGGAAATTGATACACTATATGTATGTGAGTCCAACATACATATATATTTGTCAAACCCAGCGAAATTATTGCAATTTTAATTTTAAATTTGTCTTGATTATATCAGTTGTAGCCTTCGCTGCTTCATCCAATTCAAATGCGAAATGTTCTGTTCCAGCCACCGGAATACCGCCGGGCAAATTCTTCATATGTTCATAAATATATATAAACCCAAGTTTATTTGAAATTTTATCAAATATGTAGGTAAAAAAAAAAAAACAAAATGTTTTTAAATGAAACCAACCATTAAATCCGTTATTGTTGTTGTTATTTACTTCTCCACAAAATAGTTGCAGAAAAATTGCTTCAACTCCTCTTGGTCGCAGAGATACAAAAATAAAACGAATAAAAAAAATCCACGGAATACCAAAGTTTGGCAAAATTTACTTGGAACTTAACTCCTTCTGCAACTGGTGGAAAAAAGTATGTCAAAGTATTAGCTGAAAATCGTTGAATGGAAGAATTGTGTGGAGACAGGCAACGAAGACTGGGAGGAGTAAAGTTGCAGTAAAACCTTGAAGTTGCAGTTGTAGGATACACTTTCGAAACTGCTCACACACAAGCACAAATATGCAAGTAAATGAAAATATTATTTCACCGTTTAAACAGCATACTTTTTAGGGCGCACATACAATTTCTTGTTGTTATTTTGACCGTGCTACACACTCACACAAACACACGCGAACAATTTTCGCAATGAGCAATGGCAAGCGAACGTTCAAAAGCATTGGTTGCCAAATTTATTATATTTCTAGTTGTGTAAATAATTTTTTTTTCTGCAAAAATGTTGCCATTTTCCGTAAACACTTTTCGATTTATTATTATGTATTAATCAATTAATTTAATTCTTTAATTGTTATTCTTGATTGGCTTACATATGAAAATTAACTCTCAAGTGGCCTAAATGTCAGTTGAGAATACTACTACGCGCTCAGTTGCTCATATGCCACCAACTTGAACGAAAACCCGAATTGAACTAAATCACTCGACGGCCACCCATCGCAATATTACTTGCCACTGGTTGTGTATCATCATCGCCGTCGTCATAGTCGGCATCATCACCCTCGCTGTTCAGTTTCAAACCAGATACACACACTGACAGACAAATAAGCGCAAGCACAGTTCCGTTTTCAAGCATAGAAAACAACGAAATACACACACTCTCGAAACCAGAACACGCTTAACTGATTTTCGGTTTTGGCCATTTACTTACGAAGCCACAAGAGCAACAGAGAAACATTATGAAAATGAAACATTAACAAAAAGAATGAGTGCAAATGAAGAGAGGACAGAGCGTAAAATGTATTGAGCATAATTTCTGGAAAAATGGCGTAGATTTTCAAAAAACCATTTAAGAGAATGCGTGAATTTTCCCCATAGCTAAATATATTTTTCTGACAACATGTTGCAACTGCAGATATTCCTCGTGTGTAGACGAAGCGAATTTTTGAACTTTTATTCCAGCACTTCAATATTATTCAACTGAAGTAGAATATTTATTTTCTTTTCCTGCTATCATACATCAAGACTATCTATCTCACAACAATAATTAGATCGATTAAAATATCAACCTGAACTTAGGTGAATTAATTGATCGTAAAAGTAAATACTTATTTTTTAAAAGAAAATGTATCGAGCTGAGTTTATAGATGTTTGAAAGTTTTTGGTATTTTCATGTAAGTATGCCGTACATACATAGAACTCTAAAAATGTCAATAATTTCCAGTTGCAATTTTAAATTATTGCTCGATAATAAACAATTTCAATTACTATTACAAACACAGCTCAAAGTGTAAAATTGCATATTGATTGAATTCCGTGCATTCATACGTATATACATATGTACATATGCATGTATGTAGGTACACAATTTAAACTTTAAAATGCAAATGTACATAATGCTGCAGCATGTGGCATAATAAGTAAACAAGAAATATGGCAAATTTTAACTTCCGAGAGCTCAAAAATAATAAGAGTCAGAAATTAAGTATGAAGAATTTGGCATAGGCGATAGATGTGAACAAAACATTTTTTGTTTTAAAGTTTTGGTTCTTTATCAATCTAAAAATACTTAGTGAAACTATTTTTATGACGCTCACGCGCCTAGAAAACGCTTCAAGAGATAAACTCAACGCTTCAAAACACTTTCTGAATAATAAAAACATAATAATTATATAAATTTTGTTATAGGACATAAAAGAAAACTGTTTTGTAATGTTTTTTTTGTAGACTACCGAAAATTAAATCTAGTTGTTAATTTTCACAGTCTTGACTACTGTTCCATGTATGTGCTTCATTAAATAATGTGTTGCAGGCTAAAGGAACTATAAGTCTTGGTTATGATTTCAAATATTAGTAGCTTATATAGGATATTGAAAGATTAAGAACTATCACAAAGATCACTGATGAGAAATCGTGGCGGATTCCGAAACGGCCGTCTGATTTGCCCGTCTCTGTATACACTGTTGTTGTGATGACTACACATATAGTTCCTTTAGCCTGCAACACATTATTTAATAAATTGTTTTCTTTCAAAAATAAATACATTTGTCAAAAATAAAGTGTACTTTAACTAAACTATACTTTAATGGCATAAGAAATGAGTGGCACTTTATTTTTGAATTTGATTATGCGCCCATGTATTTATCACAAATTTCGCATCGGCTCACATCATCGACATTTGCTAACTCTCTCAAACTTAAGGGTAACGCAAAGCATTCGACTCTCTTCATTTAGCTTGAAGGTGTCCTCTCTCGAACATGTTGTGTTTACGTTTTTCATACATGCCCCACGACTTATCCGCATATTCAGTGGTTACTGCCACTCAAATGGTTTGAGTGTATTCTAGTTCAACATGTTGCGATGCATGTTGCTATTAATAATGAAGACTTTGTCAAAAGAGTTTCCTAGGGTCTACACAATGCAGCTTGAATGCTCCCATAATTGCTCCGAACGCGGACTTAGAGTAACACACGGTTTACTATTTCTCGATGCTGTCTTATTTCTTTAACTCCTCGATGGTTTATTCACTTTTTTGTAGTCGCATAAAATTTCGTGCGTTTCTGCTTCAATGACTTCTTTAAAGAACAATGTAGCTGATATCTCATTTACATAAGTACATATGTATATATTTATTTAGTCTTGAGACATTTAGAGCAACAACACATAATTTAAAGCATCAACGTAAAAAAATATGTAATTTTACGCTTAATGAATTTACACGCCTATAAGATTATTTCGCCATATTTGACAATTCTTCAAAATAATGAAACCGCATGTGTACCGTGTACTTATCTATACAAATCTTCATACATATGTATATATGTATATACATGCGTGCTAGAAAAGTTGCAAAGAAACGATTTTACATTAAAATTTTATACTGAAAGAAAATCCCATAAAAAAATGTTAGTGAACTTTTATTTTTAGAGACTATGAAAATTAAATAAATCTAAATGTTTACATTTCATAGTTTGACTTTACCTCATTGCTATTCAACAGTTTAACCCTTAAACGCCCAATACGTCAGATTTCAATTAAAAACATACCCAGGTAGTATTTGTGATTCCGAACAACGTTTGTTCTACGTGTTTTCAAATAAATTAGTTTAAGGTGCAGTTATTTTAATTTACATGACTGACCTCTGTAGTAACCTTTGGCGATTATCTGGAGAATAAATTAAAATATATTCGCAATTTTTTAAAATAGTTATTTGGTGTTATCCCATACCGTCTGATACAAACTTGTCCACACGGCAATATATTTATTACACAAAATTCGAAAATAAAAACACCTTTTTTCAGTTAGTTGCTTAAAAATTTGAAAAACATGCTTTTCGAGCTAAAAATAACTGTAACTGTACGACAGTTGTCATTTTTCCATTCTTATTTATACGTATCGATAAAGAAAACTTTAGACAGTAAGATCAGATGTTTATTTTAAATGGCGGCATAGGCAGCCGCGGAAGTGGTTGGTCACTGCAGTGAGCAGTGGGTATTTAAGGGTTAAAGTGAATTGGTGACAAAGTCACAACAGTGTTTATATAGGGCAAGCAAATCATACGTTCGTCGAAATTCGCTACCCTCTATGAGGTACTTAATATCTAAAATTATAATCCAAAATTACAACGTTAATGGCAAATATGACCACAGAATAGATATGCTGAAAGAACCTCCCATAACTATTCTGTATACCTATATACAAGCGTGACGACAAAGTGGAATGTCAAAAATTTAATAAAAATTTTCAAAAATCACCCAACAAAATATTGTGACGAATCACACAACCCTAAGTTATATTGGGGGGTTATATGCACTTAGGACGCCAAAAAAAAGCGAGTTTTCAAGAGTTTTTTCTCAAAAAGCATTTTATTGCAGTAATATAAAATTTTACATACACATTGATTAATTTTTTTAAAAAATTTTCCTTTTTTAAATAATGTCTTTTAAAGCTTCTGCAGATGATCTCCAGGAAGTCCTCTAAAAATGGCATCTTACAGTGAGCACGATAACTCTGGATTTGATGGTCTAAAATTAAAAAAAAAAATTATTACCTAGTAATTGACAGAAGGAATAATCAGAATATCTATTTTAAACAAAATGGCGGCTTTACAAAAAAAAAAATTTTAATTTTCGATAATTTTGGCTTTAAATTGTTTTTAAAATGAAATGGCAATAATGTTACTCGCTACGTTTACGGCCTACGTAAATTTGATCACATAACCTCATGGAGAAATAGTATTCTTGGTTGCAGTCTTTCTGATTACTTGAGAGCCAGAAACTGTGTATTATTATTCAGGCTAATTACTCGTAAGACCCGTCTGTATTTATATGAGAAATTAATTTTCCCTCAATCTGCAAGATCCCAGAATTTGATTGTACCTAAATTCAAATACCTTAATTCATCCAGAATGTCTTTCATTAACACCATTAGGCTATGGAACACTATCCCTTTACATATTAAACGAAATCTAAATGTAATGCTAAGTTTTTACTGTTTAAACATTTTTCGGCCAAAAGTTTGTAAGTTGCTCAAGATTTTAATTTTAATATATTAATGTTAATTTTAATACTATCTCTTCATAAGATTTTATAATCACGCTAGTTATTTATGTAGCAATTGTCTTATTTCATTTTTAATACAGTCTGTCAAATGTGCTCTGCATTACTTTGTTTCAATATTTTCTTTAATTATCTATTATTGTGTCTTAACTAACTAGTTTAACTTCTTATTTTTAATAATTTATTTTCTTTCTTTCTTTACTGTGATTCTACTTTTTAAGCTGCCTATTTATTTTTATCTTACTTTTAAGTACTGGAAAAAATTTCATATCTTAGTGTACTACTATATTTTCTTATTGAATAAATTGAATATTGAATAAAAATATTTATCAGAAAAATAAATCCTTCGATCAATTATTAAAAAATATATTTATAAAGCTTGCATAAAAATTTGAGACTAATCGGTTGAACCGTTTTTGAGAAATCTTACTCACAGGCTTTGAAACACAGTTTTGAGAAAAATGCGTTCAAAGTTTTAAAAGCTCTTTATACATAGTGAATTCGTCTTTAAAAATATGCCTGTAACTTCAAGAATATTTGTCGGATCCATATGAAAAATAGTGGAAAAATAAGTTATCAAAATGAAAACAAAACTTTAGCACCAAATATCTACGCAATAATAAATAGCTTTAAGTTGTGGTTAAATGTGGTTGAAATAACAATAATATTATGAAGAAAGAACTTTAGTTTTGGTTTTATTTTAAAGTTTAATTTTACTAAATGCCAGAACTATGGTGCAAAATTAAGTTATCAATAGCTTCAACATCCAAAATGGCCACCTTTTTCGCTAATAGTTTTAGTGAATTGGTCTTCTATATTGAAAATAAGATCAATCATTCACCGATTACCTTCATTCCTCGCCAGTTCGGGGAGCGTGCTTTGAAACATACATTTTCAATCCATCTTTGCATTACCATTTGATGGCGAGTCAGGGCTAAGAGATGATCATTACAAAACTTCTCCTTTGTGAACAAATTCGAGTTTTTTGATCTGAAATTATGAAAACATTAAGTACAAAGATTTTCCCCATCAAGAACTATTACATTTTTTCGGGGTTTATATAGTTTATAAGCATTTAACTTGGTTTCAAATGACACAAATTTTATAAAACCATTCGGTCACAAATATTTTACAACATTTTTTTCTTTCAGATGCTTCAAAAGTCAGAAAAAATTCCACTGTAGAGAGAAAATTTTTAAAAAATCATGTAATCTATTAGCTTTTCCTATTCTTATCATGGATTTATCCACCCATAGTAATATTTTGAGGCAAAACTTTAATTGTTTTAATTCTATAGCAATAACGAATTAAATCTGTAAAGATTTTATGATAAAGCCATTTTGTAGAAAGTCGAGCCCATGAAATGAATAGAAAATGCTCATAGGGGGAACGATTTTTGGAGAGTTCCCCTTTACTATGGGCCCATTGCTAACCTCTAAGGCATCTCAAAGAGGAAAATAGTTCTAAAATGTTTGTACATGGGTAGTATAATCAAAATTGTATCACTGAAACCCAAGTTGGATGCTGATATAGTTTCTAATCCTTCATAAGACGTACCAGTACCTGAAGAGAAGAGCTGAATAGGTAAAGTTTTCATCAACTTAGATCACAATGTCCCATTAAAATTATTAAAATGGTGTTCATAATGATGAAAGAAGCATTTTCTTTTGGAAATGCTAACTCGTCATCAAACGGTAATGCAAGGACAGATTGAAGATGCATTTTTAGGAGCACGCTCCCCACAGTATTATGGAATAAAGGAAAATGGTGAAAAATGGTTTGGGGCAAAATACTTCAAAACGATGTAAAAATCTTGTTTTCGTTATAGAAGACTAATTCACCGTTACCGTTAGCGAAAAAGGAGGCCATTTTGGATGTTGAAGCTCTTGATAACTTATTTTTGCACCATCGTTCTGTCACTTAGTAATATTAAACTTTAAAATCCAATCAAAACTAAATATCTTTTTTCATAATATTCTTGCTTTTTTAACCACATTTCACGGAGCTTTATAATGATGTAAAAATAAATTTAAAGTTATCTTTTATTGAGAAGATATTTCGTTTTTTATCGCAATTCTGGTTTTTAAAACTCTCTGCTTTCCGAAAATTCCGAATTTTCATAAATCTGTTTTTTTTTTTTAAACTGCTTACTTCCTTTTACTTTTGTACAGTATTTTTAATGTAAAAACAGAATTTCAGAAAATATAGCATTTTTGTCACAAACTTATCTTAACTTAATTTTTTACGTGCCAGACTGTTAAATTGACTGGGACTAAGAAAAAACATTTTGTTTCCAAATGGATCATTTGTACAATTTATATTTATATTTATTCTCGACCAAAAGTTTCAACGTGTTAATCGAAAAGGTTTTTGTTGTTGGTGAGAGTGTATCAATTCTAAGTCGAGTTCTAAAAAATTTGTCTGACGTCACATTGTCAAATGAGAAAACCATCAGCAAATAGATAATTTTTCACTAGACAAAATTGGTTTCGCATTTACGTTTTGAAAATATATAAGTATAGGGAGCTACGAGTACAATTTCACGTGTAGTAATGTTATTAGTAAGGGGACAATTCAAAATTTTGATGGAATGCTCGCTCAAGCAAAGCAGAAGAGTAGGTATTGTATGTAGAACATACAAACTCAACCAACCGATAATTGGGGACTGTTCTTGAAGTTTCCACAGTTGTAGATACATTTAAAGAATTTCGATACGAGAATGTCTCACACACGCTTACGTGTTAATGTTCATTAAAATTTAAAGTCAAAGCGGGAATGAAATTTCTTTACACATTTCTAAAACAATACCATATTGTCTGTGAACTTTGCGGGCAATCTAAACGAATTTTCGTATTTTTATTAAAACTTAAGCGACAACACCAAAGAAGAACATAAAGGCAAAAGATGATGAAGCCAAAGCTCACGAAAAGTTTAGCTGCAGTACGGAAAACCTTCATTATTAACTTTACCTCCTACACCTATATGCATACTTCAAAAATCTTAATGACTAATGGACTCCTAATGATCTTACAAGCAAACGAGAGCAAGTGACTCAGGGACAAACTTTAAGATATTAAACAAGGATGCAGGCGAAGGGAGCAGAAAAATCAGGAATTTCGATGTGAAGTAAAATTGTGTCTGCGACATTTGCTTCTTTCGGCAGAACTACAACCAACAACGCCATAACCACTACCTCTCACGGTTCTATGCAAATGCGCACACATTAAACTAACACTTATTATGGAAATGGATGTCGGCAGGAAGTAGGAGGCGTGCGCAGGCGTCGTAAAAGCCGTGATGGGTACAAACTACTTGGACTATGCAGTTGTAGACTGTAGAGATGAAAAATAAAAATTCAAAAGATGCAGCTTCAGAGTGCAAAAAGTGAAGTTGTGTGTATTTGCAAACTACAACAACAACAGCAGCGGCAATATTAATGCAATGTGCCAGCTGCATTACTTTCTCATGCAGCAGAACCAATAGCAACAGCAGAAGAAGAAGGTTAAGGTGTTATGACATGTTCTTGTCCATTCCTTGTAAGTCTCCCTTTCCCTTTTGCACTCTACCCGCACTACACATTTCACATTTTGGTTACTACTCGTTCTCATTTATCATTTGGTGTCAGTACTTAAAACTTTTTATGCTTTTCCAACACTTTTTCAACTACTTAAACAAGTTAAGAAAGTAACAAGGAGGGAGAAAAAAGAAAACGCGGAGCTAAACTATGCAAATGGGAAATGACGCGGAAAATGTACATCATAAGTATTATAGTGAGCGGCGGCGGTCGAAGGATGAATGGTACATGTTGCATGTGATAATATTCCCAGGGCTTCCTAATTAACATTAAAGAATAAAATCTGTATGTGAGATCTTTTCAGGCAATTGCAAATTGCGGAACAGTTCAAGGTTATGGCTGATGGCAAGGACTTCTCCCTCGAAGGCAAAAAGTGATAGTGGCAAACAGAAAGACAATCATACGAATGAATTCACATAAAACAATTTATAAATGTAAAAACTTTCATCACAAAACTACAAAAATCTCTTCAGTATTAAATACTGGTTTTTGATTAGAAGTGAGTACTGAAAAAACTCACTTACATATATATATATAAAGCCCGTCTTTGGCCTTTAAAGAGCTTTGTGTTTTTACGAATGCTGGCTAAGGAGTAATTTCATAGGCTGTCAAAGGACTATTGTGCTTTAATAGTAATAGTATCAGGAATGGCAACTACTCATACTCTCTTGCCAACGACATTAAAATTCAGATTGTTGCAATTAAATTTGTGCATTCATTTTTACTCGTCATCAAGATTTTCATTTACGCTCAAGCGATTTTTAACTTCTTCAACTTTTTTTTATTTGCTTTGCATTTTATGTTTAATATGGCAAGAAAAAAAAGGAAACCAACTGTGTATGCACATTAATTTTATAGCGCTGTCTGTTTCCGCTGCTACCTTTGTTGTTGTTGCAGTTGTAGCTTGTTTAGCTTTTAACAACGAATGTAGCATCTGAGTGACATTTCACTTTATGATGCGCCACAATCATCTTTTATCATCGTTACTACATATTTATGTATGCATGCACACATGCACATTTACGAGCACCTACTCTGCACACCCTTACACAGCTGTGCGCAGTCGAATCGCACGCTACAATCTCCTGCTGCAGCTCTTCAACATACAAAATTTCAAAGTTGTAAATTGAAACGAGCAACTGTTCGGCAACTGACCTGTGTGAGTGCCACTGTACGTAATTCTGTAATGTCTGCGCGCTTTTACAGCCAACTTCATTTGAAAGCATCCGCATTCTCTACATATTTGCCCTTCTACCCTTTCATCGCCCATTCATAGTTCATTCATCGTTTTGTTGTTTACCGCTTTTCAGTTTATACACAAAGCCAAAGTGCGAGCGAGCTCGCTCAGCTCTGAGTGAATGCTTCTTCATTTCGAATTATCCCTACTTGAGCTAGCTCGAAGTAAAGGTGGGTGGTGTATGGGGTTGATATAAGTACAGCTCTGTGCCTACATACTTACAAATGTAAGTATGTATGTAAGTACTCGTATAGTCGAATACACGTTCATACGTCATCGTCAACAACAGGAAACGGAAACATTTTGCTCATTTGTTCGTTTTCATTTAACTAAGTGCAATTAAGTCGCACCATTGCTGCACTGAAGTTTTGATGAGTGTTACTCTTTTTTCTCTTTCTGTTATTTTTATTTTCCGTTTTATAAATTTTTTTTTATTTATTTCGTTACACTTTTTGAATGAGTTTGCTGGTATGCAGTTTGAGAATCATTTTATAAAAAATATTTTTGATTTTTGGTATTTATTACAATTAAAAACATACGTAATTGGTCACAAAATCTATAATTATCAAATTAACTAATAGAATCAAAATTATTCCGGAAAATCTCTGAAAGAGGTCTGATCATTCCTTTTAAAAATGCATTAACAGAAAACTCTTTTCACAGCAACACAAATTATTTTCTCAATTACAGAGTGCAGCTGAAAACTTTATGCTACTTCTGCTCATTTTGTTTTACTTACATAGTTTTTGGTCCTTTTATTCATAGCCATGGTGTACTTGTATTATGCTGCCTCTGCAACCAACCACCAATCACTTATTCCACTCATTCCAGTCACTTCTTCTGCTCCACTGCTTGCTCTACTTACTCCAAACATATTCACATGTATGTATATGAATTACTACAAAGTTGCTAATGTGAAAACATTCGAAATGCACAACGTTAAGGTGCATATACTACAACGTAGTATTCGCCGCCATAAACATAATTTCTTCATGAAAATTGTTAGCTTTCACTGTGCAATTATATTTTGGGCTGGATACGAGCAAACTGGGAATCATTGCCCCACCATCACTAAACTAGCATTATCCACCACTACCATCATGATGTTGTTACTGACGACGCGACTAAACAGCAGCTGCCACAACGAATGTCCACATGTGGCGACGAGTAAATGTGCTGCTGTGATTGCTAGTTCACTGTTTAAGGATAGGTGTTGCATACTCATGTAGATATAACTTGGATCTGCACATGTACCTACGCTATGTAAATAGTCACGTGACAGATTTTTAATCTTTATTTGCAGATCAGCATAAAGCACCCTTTGCTACTTTAGAAAACCATAATTAATGGGCGTGTTTAGTGCCTACTTCCGTTATAGCTTAAAAACGCATCTTCAGTTTATATAGTGCCCTCCAGCTAGTTTTTTTTTAACTCTAATGTAGCTCATATTTTTTGGTTTTTATTATTGAGTATTTGCCCGAAATTTGTATGTAATTGCTTCAAGCGAAAACGGGTTAAATCAAAACATGAAAACTCACGAAAATATTTAATTACAATTTTTGATCCATACTAGTCGTATACGTTTGTAAAAAGTGAAATATGTGTGTTTTGTAGCACACTGTTCTGGCCTTCTTTAATAAAATTCTAAAGCATTGCATGCGTTTGAGCAGTAAATAAAAATAATGTAATTAAATTACAATAAGTTTTAAGCATTCAAGTTCAGAGCAGCACAGTTGTCAATTTTGTAAGGAAGATTCATTTACTGTAAGAATTTTTAACAATTGGAAGTTTTTAGTGAAAAATCATGAAACCAATATTCAAAGTTTGCACTTGTTTGAATTAAAAACTAGGGTTGGGTGAATTATTTGCATAATTTTCGATATTCGCATTTGCATTCACAAATTTTGATACGAATAATTTATTTGAGCAATTTTTTCTAGTCCCAAAAAAAAAAGATAATAACAGTTGGCATCACTGAGTTACAAAATTTCTTTTTCTAAAGTATAATCTACAATTACTTAATTTTGAGTACAAAAACCCGTCTCTATAAACACTGTTGTTGTTTTGACTACATTTGTTCATTAAGCCTGTTTATATATAACTTCAAATAACGAATTAAACATGAACTTAAGTCTTGACTTTGAAAATTAACGTCTAGATTTAATTTTCATAGTCTCCTAAAAAGTACAAAAATCTTAATTTCGATAAGAATAATTTATTTGATTTGGTCGACCTCGATAGCCTAGTGGATAGTGCACTAGACTTTCACCTGGGAGGTTCGAGTTCGATTCCCGTCTTCGTCTGGTGGTTAATTTTCATTACTTTCTTATATTCACTATCAATATGAAGTGTATGAGAATTATAAGATAGTGTACAAGTACACACATTGGTTGGTAATGGCAAAACCACCAAGCCGATAAAAAATTGCCACACCGCCGTTCGGAAGCGGCGTTAAACTGTAGGTCCAACTATGTGGTATCACAATGGGCCGTTCAGGCCTAAGTGTGTCTCTCGACAGCCACTCCAACCTAACCTAACCTAATTTCGATATGTACCAGTGATGAAAAAGTAAGTACAATCGTACCTTTTTTCGAACTACAAGGTACATTAGGTACAATTAGCACATTTTAGGTACAAATTGTCATTGGCCAAAATAAATTTAGCACTTAATTATGAAAAAAAAATATTTTGTGATAAGTACCTTCTTGAATTTAACTTGCCTGCACTGTATTACTTAACTTTAAAGCTCACAGCTCTGATATTGCTGTTTATAAAGGGAAAATCTTGCAAAAATAATTTTCCAAATCGAATAAAGTTTATTGGTGCCAAAAGAGGGTCAAAGTCGTAAGAAGATTTTTGAAATTTAGCAAAAAATTTATGAAATGTAAACTTCTTATAACTTTAAACCTACTAATAAACATTATCCGATTTCAAAAATTATTTTTGCATTATGTATGCTTAACGCTCGTATCTATACAGTTTTTCGCGGTAGTATACCGCTTTTTCAACTCTAAAACCGCATACCGCCTTTTTTACCAAAATACCGCTTTTATATTAAGAAAAACTCACAATGCAAAACGTGTCAGAGAGCAAGGGCAACTCGTTGCAAGTATACCTTTGAAATAAGTAGAAACATTGAAGGCGATTCTTATCGTCAATTATAACTTGAAATATCCATGCGTTGATTTCTATAAATACCTCATAGCAAAGCCGGAATCGCTTCGTCAAATTTCTTCAAAGCACAAATTAAATACAACTACAAAAGGAGATATGGAAATGGAGAACGGAGACGATTTAGATGATGGATAAATTGCTTTCCTGGTTAATTTTCTTTGAAAAAAGTTGATACCGCGAAATATACAGTTTTTTTCAAATCGATTTACAGTTTTTTAAAAATTGTTGGTAGAAATATACAGTTTTTGGTCGGAAAAAAGATACGAGCGTTATGTATGCTTCATTTTATTAATAGTAATAACAGAGCTCTGAGCTTTAAAACAAATCTTGGTTTCAAAAATTATGATAAAAATTCCGGAACTTTTATAACCAATATTATCAGATTTAAAAATTGTGTTTATCTAGAATGACTAAAAACTTTTCTCCCCTCTTAGTTTCCGATTTTTCGTGCCTTAAAATGTAATTTTTTATGATCAATTTTTTTGACTCACTATATATGTGCTGCAATAATTTAACCTAATATCGTTTTTATGTTTTATTTACTTTTTTTAATTATTAGATTTTAAATGAAAATCTACTTTTTGCAAAAGTGATGAACCAATGAAGCAAACTATTTTAAGTACATTCCTGCTCTTTAGGTACAACTTTTTTGGTAAATTAGATACAATTTGAAATTTGAAAATTTCATCCCTGATATGTACATATGTTATTTTTTCTCTTACTTAATAAAGTTTAGTTAAAAACCTATTTAAATATTTTTTCATCTCTTTTTAAGAAGAAAAAAAATATTCGCATTTGCATTCGTTTTTTCATTATTCACACAAACCGAATTTGCGGTCTTTTTATCTGTTTATAAAAGTTTTTATTAATTTGCGTGAAATTTTTTCAATGCTCTAGTAACGAAATTGGAGTTTTTGTTAGAATATCGGTGGGCAACTATCCTTGAATGTTGTTGAGACATGATATGGGGCCTTGAATGTTTTTATATTCTTCATATCACTTTTGTCGTTGCATACTTTATCTGAATACTTTTAATGTAATACGGCAGATTGCTTCAATGCTTTGCAAATACAAGTTTTTCAATTTATTCTGCAGCCCCTTCTGCCTAGGCTTTTAAATTTATTCTGCAACATTAATTCAATGATAAATTCGAATAAATTTCATGGGCTAATTTTCAACTCAATAATTGCATTCACAGAATTAAATTTGTTCACTGGCTCATCCTAAACAAAAAACCAATGGAAGGGGTGATGGTAGTAAGCAAGATGGTAGTATCAACTTCATTTTGGCCAAACAAAAAACGCTTAAATCTGTGAGTGTATATTTTCATTTTACTACGAAATTTTTGGCATAAATCCAACTCACATCACATCGCAACACATTCGTCGCACTCCACGGCGGTGGCCTCAAAAATTTAATCTGAAAGTGCCGCCACCAAAAGCTTTTGTTCAACAACAAGCAACAAAATCCAGCATCTACAGCTACAGCATAAAAGACTACGAGGAGCAAGAGAATTTTCATTTTCTCGAATTGCGAAAACATAAAAAAGGTATTAAAAATTATTTCTTTTGCGAAATTCGTTGAAAATGGTATGTTACTTACAGTATGCGAGTATGTATTAAAGTTGTAGCAAATATTGCAAGTAAGTAAGTAGATATAGGATTAATTTCAGAAAAAATAATTCTACTTATTCTTTTTCGCCTTGCTCATTCTTCCTTTTCCTGTAGAATTTTGTTTTTGGCAAAGATTTTCACATTGGTGATTATTGGTTGTGGCCAGGATTATAAGTATGAAAAGTAGAGACGATAGTAACACAAAGAAGCGCGGCGCAGAAGTAAAAAAAGGCAGGAAAGCAATGAAGCGAATTTCCGCTCTTTTCCGGCAGTGCATTTTCAATGCTGTCATAATGATAAATGCGCCTTATGGTCAAAACTTAATGAATCGTGGCAACAACAGTTAAAAATGCTTTATAAATTTATGCATAGCGCTGCATCAACTAACACACACACACACACACACAAAGAAACGTCTGACTAACACTTTTCGTCTACCTCTGCCCTGCGCACCCCTTTTTCATTTTCTCATTAGCGCTCAAAAAGAAAATGCAAAAATCTCTGTTTACACTTTTAAAATATACATATATAGCTTAATTGATGGGCGAGGAGAGCAAGCTCCAAAGGCAACCGCCGACAGGAAAACAATTTTCAGGCGCCATTTTTAATAGAAATTTATTTTCTATTTTGTGGCTTGTCGGAGTTCGTTTTTATGACATTTAAAAAATATTTTACAACAATTAGCTATGAGAGGCAATTATTTAAATTGTTATTTTTAAAATTAAAGCCGAGGTTTCTTTCGATTTCCGCAAATCCCAGGAGACTTTAAATTTAAGCGCTGTCGCTTACTTTAATTTCTTAATTGAAAGTGAATCATTAGCACTTCAGCTTGCGAATTTCCACCAGAGATGCAATCAAGCACAAACCAAACTCTCTCCCCACTGCTTCTCGTTTGGCCGCCATTTATTTATGAGTTTTCTTTGTTTTGACTTGGTAAAGAGACCAGCATCATTATGTGCAACGAAACGGACACGAATACTATCACCCCATTTGATTGTTGTCGTTGCTGTTATTCTGTTATTGCTACTGCTGCTGTTGTCATATTTTTCAATTCATTTTGTTATCATTTTTGCTGTCAGCAAATGTCAATTTGATAAAAATAACAAAACTCAGGAAAAAGACAAAAAACAAATGAAAATGAAATAATACTATGAAATAAAGCATGAACTCAAACAAAAATAGGAAACGGAAACGTGAAATAAATGATTTGACATGGTGTTGCGCACGCCAGCTCTATACCAATAACAATGCAAATACCATGTGGGATAGGAAGGGTGTTAAACAGCAAACGTCATTGACATGATAGACAATAACAATAACAAATACAAAAACAATACAGCATAAACTGTCGCCCGCGCGCAATAATATCAACAGCAATACCAAAAATAAATGCGAATTGACTTCTTAAAGTAGCTAACAAACAAGCCAGAATCAACAGCAACAGCAACAGCAATAACAACAACACACAAATATAAGAAAACAAAGTAATATTTGTGATTAATTTGGTTTTAGTACGTTTTTCATTTTCGTCTTCTTTTTCTTTGCATTTGGTTTTTTTGTTTTTTTGTTTTTGGGGTGTGTGCTTTGGCAAAACCCAACATCTCTGGATTCCAATGCGCAAACGAAACGCGAACGTGAGCTGTCAACAACTTTCGGAATTCATTGTTTACTCATGGTTCAGTGACAAAATTGAATCGAATTCTCGAATACTCGCATATTTTTGCGAGGGAGTGTGTCCTTCTTGTTCTTCTTTCTCTTATGGTTTTGAAGCTTCTTTGGTTTGCTTCGCTGGACGCACTCACTGACGATGCTGTTGTGTCTTTAATACCAGTGAGTTTTCAGCTTACTGCTTACTTTTCTCTACGTTTCGTTTGCTTTTTGTTTTTGGGCCAAAAAGTCCATTAGAAGTTTTTATGATTTTGTGTGACATTGTCATAATGGAAAATATTAGTTAAGTGCGTCCAGATGCGAAAAAAAAAAACACTGAACGCATGTATTCAGGGGTGAGATACATGGATACATTGTTGAGGAGGAAAATGTACGCTTTGTGATTGCGAAATGTATTGGTGTGTTGTTGGTATGACGCGGATTTAGCCAAAATATGATTGAGTGCAATAATGTGGAAGCGAAATTCATTTGTACTTCATTAAACTTGGTCCTTTTGTCTACTTCTTTCTTCTCTTTTTTTTTATTTTTTTTTATTTTGAGATGGCATGATGAAGTCGAAGCTTATTTCATTGTTCATTAGAAAAAGTTTCCGTTGCCAAAAAGAATAGTGATGTCCGTGAAAAGAGATTGTAGCTTATGAAATAATTTTTAGCGTAAATAAGTTCAACATTTTTGTTTGAGTGCACCAAAATATTTCATTTGAGGTATAAGCTACTAAAATTAAACAAATGAGTATAATAGAAAACATTTGATTAAATTGAAATTATTAGTAAAACTGAACAGGGCAGAGCAGAGTTGATTGAAATTCAGGACAAAGTTATGTTCACTAACGGAGCAATAATTGCCTCTAGGCCTAGCTTTAAGCTCCCACCAGTGCTGTAAGAACTTGTACTTGAATCTAAGGGTGCAAAAGATTAACTCTTTGGAGATTTGGCATTGCCACCTGTCAGTGATCTTTATGAGGGATTGTCTGCGAGGTCCAAATGTGTGTTCTGGTCTGCGTAGTTCTCTAAAAGCAATTGTCCGATTGCTGCTTGTTTCGACGTTGTTGTATGGAAATGTTCTTAAATCTATGACCAAGGCCAATATGGCAAACCTTCAAGAGTACCTATCTCACACTAGGACCTCCATGGGCTGTCTCATAATAGTAGTAATAGTAATGTCAATAAACTGCCAATACTCGGAGTTATATTTGTGTAGAATACGGATGCAAATATTTTTCTTCTCTATTTACTTTTTATTTACACGCTGACGTGTGTCATATTCACAATTTTGAGTGATAACTCTGGCATTTTTCTTGGCAGTTTTTGTAATGTTTTCATTTTGCCATTTTGTTCACGTCATCCTGACAGTGCAATAGCCACTGGCGTTGTGTGGTCGTAATATGATGAGATTAAACAGTGGTGTGCTGCGGCAGGCAGTGCTGATAATTAAATATTACAACGAATGACACGTGACCAGTTTATACTGATATCTGTCCGTCTGTTTCTCTGGTTATGGTTATAATGTTAAATTTAAACATTAAATGCATTTTCTTTAGTTGATTGTTCGATTATTTAATTACAAAAACAGCAAAAATAGTTTATATATGAAATTACAACTTTGTCGTTTTTGCGCTTTCCAGTAAATATTAAAATTTTGTTTTAAAAGAAAAGTGGAAACAATACAAAACTTCATTAGAGTGCGAAGCGAAGAAACTTTAAGGAAGAAAAGAGGAAATGTTCTTCTTCTTTCGAGTGCATAATGAATAGCAAAAATAAATACAAAAGAAAAGCAGGAGTGTAAGCAGCAAAAAATTGTAGAAAATTTTTTAATTAAAAACATTAAAATTATGCATATTTCAATGAGAATAAAGTAAAAGCACAAGCGCAAAATAAAAGAATGTGCCAGTGAGGTATGTATCTCTTCTGTTCTATTATTGGGAAAAAAGCAGAACTAAAAAATAATGAAAACGATAAGGATTAAAATGAATGAATGGATGAATGAAGCCATGTACAATTTTTCGTAATTTAAAACTGATTGTGAGTTTAAACTTCTTTGTTAACTTCGATGGATGGCTGGGTAGATGGGTAGCTGCAAGACGACAGTGAAAATGAATGGATGAATATTCTGTCTAAAGCACAGAACAAGTTTATACATATGTAATTCCAAAAAGAAGAAATTTTTTGTTGCTGTATTTCTGAGTGCAATTAAAGCGGTAATTATGAAAATAAAATTTTAATTACATACAGCGCGTTATCAGTATCACAGTATTTAACGCGTTGTCTCCATTTCGCTCATTCATTGCAGAAGCGTGCGTTTCAATTGCCAGACTCTTATATTACCATAACTTGCGCTACGCGTTAAAAAATTCTTCAACTGCGATGTTGATGCTGATTCTTACTGCTGCTGCTGCTGCTGGTGTTGTAGTCATCGTCACTACGTACTTTCAACCACAATCGCAGCGTGCGCGCACTAAATTCCGCTTCGACACCTTTTTATGAACGCCGTGAACAACAAAAAGCCAAGCATGATACAAACCCACAACAACTCTATCTTCCCTCACACCGCGCTCACTCACTCACAACCCCACCTAACTCAATTCATTCAGTTCAGTTCAGGTTTAAATTTCTAAGCACAAACTGAAACCATAATGACGACGCCTACACCAACAAGAACAATGAAGTTCCAGCTAAGGACATGGAAAATTCAAATGGTGTCATGCAGGTATACCTACCGTACAGCCTGATTGCTGTACCTCACTGTGTACTTGCCTCAGATATCTGCCACAAAAACGCGCCTCACTCACAAAGTGGTTGCAAGCAGTAAAATTGTTGTTGTTCTGGTTATGGCAGTGAAAATCTCAACAGTAAAAAGTGAAGTTATGAAATTATCTGAATAAGAAAATAAAGGGGAAATTATTAGAATTGACTTGTTTGAGAATAACAAAAAGAATGTAAAGAGTCTGAACTTTTTATAGATTCAGGGTAAGAGTAAAGTTCGATGTAAGATGTTTGTCTCTGAGATGATAAATGAAATCAAAAATCATATAAGTTGCCTGGTGAATAAACAAAAGTTGTCATAAAAAACTATTCATTTTTGATCTCTGAAGTATCCAAGAAACCGTAGGACCTTCTCAATTTTGTAAAACTACTAAATTGCATCTAATTTCGTTAATTTTGTCTATATTTGCGAGTGTTTTCAATTCTTTGATGCTACACACACACACAAATAAAGTAAGAAAAAAGCAAATCGCCACAATTCGTTGCATTGACTCCAATTTTTGTGGTTTGCATCAACACCAACTGCAACACGAAACTTCAGCTGCATCAACAAATGCAACAAAACCAAATGCCACACATCCATAAAATTGCATAAATCAGGAAAAAGGATATGCAAGCTGATAGCAACATACCAACAACAGCAACGAAAGAAGGAGAAAGGCAGAAAAAGAAGAATGGATACACAGTTTGAGGTGACAACAAAGGCAATGGCAAAGGAAAAGGGATGACGATGATGGCAACTATAGGAGAAAGGACTATGCAAAAAGTGTTTGACTGCAACACTGCAGCTAACGGATGCTCACAACAAAGCCGAAACATTCGCTTTCTACTATATGTATGTTGGTTTAGGTGCCCACATATATGTATGTGTCCAGCTCAGTGGTGTAAGTAAGAATTTTTTATAGAGGGAATATAAATCTTCTTTTTTATTACTTAATTAAATAAGTTTATTAGGGAAAGTTAGCATCTGATGTCACTAGTAAGTAGGTGATCGTTTTTTTATTTAATTTTGGCAACTTATAAAGTTGGCAATATCAGTTGAAATTGACAACTTTGCCTAATCTAAACTCCAAAAAAAACAAAGTTTTAGGTTGAAGAGACAAGCTTTTTACCGAGTTTTAACTGTCAAAAAATGACGTTTTTACTTAAAAAAAATAAGAATAATCTTGACACTCTGACTTGAGGTTTTCGAGTTTTATGCAATTGCGCCAATTTCTTTAAGTACTTAGTGCAATTTGAAAAAGGAAATTAACCAAAATTATTCAGAACAATTTCCATAATACATATGGAAATTACTTGAAAATACAAAAAGCGAAAAATTATAATTTTAAAAGCACTCTCAATAGGTTAGGTTAGGTTGTTGGGGCTGTTCATAAAAGAACACACTGAGACCTATTGGTCCATTGTGATACCTTTGGGGAGAGTGTTACCTCTTGTTTCCTTCCTAATTAAAGAAATTTGCGCTTGCAATGAAACGTAATAAGTCTCTAATATCAGAGGATGCCAGTTCCGTCTTCCATAGAAGAGTGCTCCCAGAGTTCTGTGTCTGCGTGCTGCTAAAGCAGGGCAATTACATATAAAGTGGAAGATGGTTTCTTCTTCTTTTTCATTTTTACAGCTTCTGCAGAAGTCATTATAGGGAAAACCTAGTCTACGTGCGTGGCTACCAATGAGGCAGTGCCCTGTTAGAATAAAAACTACCCTACTTATGTGGACACGGTCCAAATTAATGAGCGCTTTAGTGCGACTATGGTCAGGCATTGGCCATGGCTGTCTCGTTAGGAGACGAACTGCAATGTAGGACATTTTTAGAGTTATTAGCTGGACATTGGAGGAATTTTATTGCCGCCTGACTATCAGTGAAACGGCAGATATCACTACAAGGTATCGCATTACACCTTATCAGATTTGCGGCTTCAGTAATCGCAAGCAGCTCTGCCTGAAAGACGATGCAATGATCAAGAAAACGAAAGTGCACCGAAATGTTCAGGTGCTCAGAGTGAACTCCACCCCTAACCCTACCATCCAACTTTGAACCATCAGTATAAAGGTCGATGATATCAGGGCGTATCACATTACTCGCACTCCACTCTTGGCGAGATGGAATATATGTACTGAAGCTGTTAACAAAGGATAGCGGGGGGAGAGTGAGATCGACAGAGAGTGGAAGAAATTTAGTTTCACTAAGTATCTTACCATGACCAAAATTTGTGAGGGACCACCTACGAATCGTATTCAGTCTCACTGCAGATATTGCCGCTGAGGTCTTTCCGACTAGATCTATTGGAAGGAGAGATCCAAAATTGTGTACAGCGCCTCAGAGGGTGTCGTTTGCAGTGCTCCTGTAATTAACATTGAAGCTAGTCGCTGCTGTAATTTGTCTTATTCTTTAGGATGGATTACCTTACATGATTACCTTGGGTTGTAATCCCCATTTCTTGCCTATACCTGACCTGCACACATAGAGAGCTACTGTGGCTTTACGTACTCTTTCTGACGTGTTGGCATGCCAGTTGAGTTTCCTGTCCAAGATGAAACCAAAGTATTTGGCTTGTTCCGAGACGATAAGTGATCTACCATTTAGAGTTGGTGGATCAAAATTTGGTATAGAGTGCTTTCAAGTGAATAGAACTAATTCTGTCTTGGATGCATTGACCGATAGTCCTCGGTGATTGCACCAGGACAACATGAGATTCAGGGCTCGTTGCAATAAGTCTACAAGTGTACAAAGAAATTTTCCCGAAGCGGCGATGACAACATCGTCCGCATAAGCAATTACTTTGCACCCTGTTTTTTCAAGTTTCGTTAGGAGATCGTATACAACAACGTTACAGAGGAGAGACGACACAACCCAGCGGAGTGCCGCAAACCTTCTGATGGAAGAGGTACCAAACTTTGCGTTAATGATCCTATTCGCTAATAGAGTGTCTATAAAAGTCGCAATAGAGTCATCCCCCCCGAGATCAATCAGTGCTGAAGTGATAGCTGATGGAAGGATGTAATTGAATGCGCCTTCTATATCGAGGAAGGCTGCAAGTGTAAATTCTTTGAAATGTAGAGATTTTTCAACCGACTACACTAATACATGTAACTGTCTCAACAGATCTGCCCTTCATATAGGGCATTTGGATATTCGTCCTGATATATGCATCTATTAATCTTGCAAGTACCTTTAATAGAAAAGATGTGTGGCTTATTGGTCTTAAATCCTTCGCTTTTGTGTGAGATGGTTTACCCCCTTTCGGTATGAAACTACGCTCACTTCAGTCCATTACTTTGGTATGTATGTGAAACGTAAGCTTGCCTCGAAAATGGGACTTAACCAGGCAGTGAATATGTCATCTACGTTCTGCATTTCTGCAGGTATTATGCCATCAGAACCAGGAGACTTAAAAGGCTCGAAAGTGTGTATTGCCTATCGTATCATATTTAAGGAAATTATATCGGTTGGTACACGTTTAAAGCTGGTTTTCCCAGCAGAAGTTGGATTTGCTCTCTTAATAATTTCACGTATTTTTTCATCAAATATCAACAAACATAGAAAGAGATAGAGAGAGGGGAATCACACACAGAACAAACATACTTCTTTATTGTATATTACAGTTTAAGCAACTTAACACGAAGTTATGAATTGTCCAAAAATGTAAAAAAAAAAATTATTTTCAAACTAATAACTAAACGTTAGGACATTTTGAAATTTGTTTATGTTAATTGAATTATTTTAGGGGGGGACTTATACCTTTTATCTCCTACATACCTACGCCACTGGTGCAGCGTAATAGTTGCAGTTGACTTTGGCCCCATACTACTACACTATCTGAAAGTGTTTTTGTTATCAGTCGCATGGGTTTTTTGTTTTCTCTTTTCATTTTCCCTGGAAAAAGCCGCAGAGTTGTTGACACTTTTATGAACTCCACAGATTGGCTGTGTTTGAGGCTTTTGTTGCGGTATTGTTCCATCCATATATGAATACAAATATACATGCAAGGCAAAAAATATGTGGGCTAGAGTACGGAACCCTCAAGATTATTTATAGCTTGTATTTAGGCTATGCCTATGAATGAAACTGTGATGCTTACGATTCCTTTAATTGGCGCCTGAATTTTGATTTTTGATTTTGTTGATAACGTAAATGGTCAAATGGATTTTTACTTCTCACCATAAAAATGTAGAAGAACTTGTTCCTTTCTATGCTTTACGACCTTACGATTCATTTCCTTTTAATTTTAGATTTATTTTCTGGGTCCTCATGAAGAAGTAAAAATGCTTTCGAAAGCTCAATATGTTGTCGTACGATGTTCACCTCTGTTTCTTCCCTTTTCATCATCCTGCAGGTCTTTCTTTGGGCGTTGGCGAAAATTTTATGACATTATTTTTTCTCTCCCACTTCTCATATCGTTATAGCATTTATTTGAACGAGTACATATATGGATATGTACGTACATATGCTTGTAAATATATGAAGAAATATTATGAATATAATATGCCGGGCGTAAGTAAGTTCCCTCTTCAGTCTTCCTCTACACTTTATTTGTGATAATGTGGAAACTTCCTTTAAGCTTGACCACACTTGAGTCCGTGATTTGTATGAATGTATGTATACATCTATATGTGCATCCATATACATATATATTTGTATTTGTGGCTTCATTCAAGTTTGTGTATGTGTGTGTGCTTGCTTTCTTCTTAACCATTTCAAACTCAACTCTAGGGAGTAGTAAATATTATTCTTATCTTCTTATAAATATGGCAATTTTGTCTCAATCGCTTTCGGGCAACTTCCGTTCAGCACTCAGCATACTCTGATTGCCATCTTGATGATATGATATTTGAAATTGATTCGCTTTGCATAAAGCAAACGAACGAAAAAACTTGAATTTGAATGTGCGAATGACTGAATGGCGAAGCAGAAGGAGACAGAGAGTAAGCTGAAAAAGAAAGCTTTTATAGCAAGCTACGTTGCATATGTGTTTATGTGAGTGTATATGTAGAGAGATAAGTGAAAAATGGAATGTAACTAAATTGAATGGGATTAAAATCAACTTTAAGATATTCTTACTTTTACTTGGTTAAAGCTTATTATTATTGGCGCAGTGATTAATTTATTAAGTGAAAATATGTTGTGTATTCTGTGAGAAAATATTTGAAAGTGAAAGTTTTATTTTCTACACAATTGACAAAGAAAATATTCATGTAGAAAACATTATATTATTAATAACAAAGTAAAAATTCTTCAAGTAGAAATTAAACTCCAACAAATAGAAATTGAACTCCAACACCCCTTCTTAATTTCTTAAACCAAGTAATTCTCGGATTTGTATAATTCTGGAAGCTTGAAGTGGTTTCGTTAAAATATCAGCTTCCATAATTTCGGTTGGACAATATTTAAGTTGCAAAATATCTTTGTCTTTCAGGTCTTTAATAAAATGATATTTTGTTTCTATGTGTTTTGTTTTTCTACTAAATTTATCGGACAGGACCAATTTTATACAGCTTTGATTATCTTCATATAAAGTAGTCGAATCCTTAATTTTTATTTCGAAATCCTCCACCAGATGACGAAGCCAAACAAGTTCTTGTGATGCTTCTGAAAGTGCAATATATTCAGCTTCTGTAGATGAAAGAGATACACAGTCTTGCTTCTTGCAGCTCCAATTAATACACGAACCATTGTATTTAAATACATAACCGCTGTTAGATTTTCTATCTGCGTGACACTGAGCCCAATCTGCATCTGCATATCCATATAATCCTTTTAAATTACAAGTCTTTAAAATTAATCGTAATGATTTTGTTCCATTTAGATACTTTATCAGCCTCTTCAATTCAGCCCAATCATGGCATGTTGGTTTACTTACTTTTCTACTCAATATTGAAACAGATGCTGCAATATCAGGTCTGGTATTTATACTCAAATATAATAAGCTACCAATTAAATGATGATATTTAAAATTATCAGGCATAAATTCATTTGAATCCACACAATTTTTAAAATAACCAATATCGAGTGGTATTTTGGAATATTTAGCATCTTGTAAACCAGCATCTTTAACAATTTGTGAAATATATTTTTCTTGACTCATTGTGAAAAAACCATCATTCCCCTTCTCAATTTTTATTCCCAAATAAACATTGACGTCACCAAGATTAGATATTTCAAAATTTTTCCGTAATAATCGTTCGACAAAAATATGATTTTCCTCAACTGTAGCTGCTACCAGTATATCATCTACATATACTAGTACATAAATCCACTCACCATTTCTTTTCATTTTTAGAAAACATTTATCTGCAACTCCTCTCGTAAAACCCTCTGCATTAAAAACCGAAAATAATTTGTCATTCCAGCACCTCGCCGATTGCTTTAACCCATATATACTTTTCTTCAATTTACATACCATTCCATTATCAAATTGAAAACCAGGAGGTTGTTTCATATAAATTACTTCTTTTAAATCACCATATAGAAACGCAGTCTTAATATCAAAATGTTTAACCTGCATCATTCTTTCACCAGCAACTGTCAATAACATTCGTAGAGTTGCTTGTCGTACAACCGGTGCAAATATCGCATCGTAATCTATTCCAAATTTTTGACTAAAACCTTGAGCTACAAGCCGTGCTTTATATCGTGATATTTCACCATTTGCATTAGTTTTTAATTTAAACACCCATTTACAACCTATGGGTTTACGACCATCAGGCAACTTTACCAATTCCCAAGTATCATTTTTATTCAATGAACTTAATTCGTCATCTATTGCGGTTAACCATAATTGCTTATCTAAACGTTTTAAAACTTCGCAATAGGATTTTGGTTCAGCTGTTTCTGATATCATATTTGCTTGATATCTTTCCGGATGAATTCCCTTGTTAGACCGTTGTGATCTTCTTAGGGGTTGAATTATTACTTCATCTGATTCAACATGTACGTCCATATGCTCGATAGGTTCACACAATGAATCATAAAATTCATCTTTGTCGTCTTCAATATGAACAATTTCATGATTATCTCTATCTTCCTCATTACTCTTTTGTCGCAAATTTTCTTCGATTACATCGAAATCTTCTTTCGGACCAAACAAATCTATGTAAATCTTATTATTTTTATTTATAAGAATATTTTCAGATACATTATTTCGGTTGTTTAAAAACTTATAATCTCTGCTTATAACAACATTTTTCGTTTTCAAATTTAAAAATCGTAAAGCTTTTGACTCTTCTGAATAGCCAACAAAAATTAAACGTTGTGCTTTTGCATCTAACTTTTTCCTTTTTTGTTTAGGAATATGCACCAAAGCTTCTGTGCCAAATATTTCAAAATCACAAATCTTTGGCTTTACACCATCCCACAATTCTAAAGGAATCTTTCCAGTAGATTTTGGTGGTAAATGGTTTTGAATGAATGCTGCAGTCATAACTGCCTCACCCCAGAAACGCTTTTCCATATCAGCATCAAATAACATACATCGTATCATTTCAACTAGATATCTGTTTCGTCTTTCAGCTACACCGTTTTGCTGTGGTGTATATGTTGTAGTAAATTGCTGTTGAATACCACGCTCTTTTAAATACTTTGTAACATCTTGACTCATATACTCGCTACCCCTATCTGATCTCAAAATTTTTGGGTATTTATCAAATTTTGTATGTACCATTTCTACAAAATCTTTAAGTTTCTCAAAGACATCAGACTTTTTCTTTAACAAATATACTGAGACGTATTTACTGAAATCATCTATGAATGTCAAAAAATACCGATTTCCAGAGGGTGTAGTAACATCCATAGGACCGCAAATGTCGCTGTGTATTAAATCAAGTCTTTCTTTCGATTGTTGAAATGACATTTTTGGGAAAGATTTTCGAGCCAATTTGCCTTTTACACATACTTCGCATATATTATCACAACTACAACTTTGAATAATACGCTTCTTAATATCATCTTCTTGCACTATCTTTTTAACAACATCTATATCACGATGTCCAAAACGTCTGTGCCAATCATGAACACATCTCAACTGCATGACGATTTTCGCTGCCTCTGTACCATTACAACTTCTCTGTAACTTTAATTTATACAGATTGTTATGCAATTCAGCAATTGCAACAACTTCATTTTTGTCTACAATTTCGCAATATTTGTTTTTAAACAATACTTTTAGCCCCTTCTCGGTCATTTTCTGTACCGACAACAAATTGCTTTTAATATTAGGAACGTAAAATACATCTTGGACCAAAATTGTCTCGACCTTACCAGAATCATTTATTACTTGCAGTTTTCCGTTACCATTACCCTGCACTTTTAACTCATATCCGTTCGCAACGAATACCGAATCCTGGTAATTTTCATCTAATGAAATGAAAAAATCCTTGTGATTGCATATGTGTCTTGTAGCACCTGAGTCCACATACCAATTATTGCTTTCGTTTAGCATACCTGACCAGAAACATCTTTCTTCATTCTTTTTGACTACCACCATATTCGATTTGTGTTTATTCTTTAGATATAATCTGCAATCCTTTCGAATATGCCCTGGTTTTTGGCAATAAAAACATACCTTTTTTACAGGAACTTGACCTTTTTCCTTTTGCTTGAAATTGTAATTATTGACCTTGAATGCCGACGCTTCTGCATTTGATTCTGCTGCTTTTTGGATCCGTTTTCTGTGTTCTTCTAGTAATTTAGCCTTTACTACCTTCAACGATGGAACGCCGTCACTTCTTGCTTCCAAAGTAGTTACCAACACATCATAGGACTCCGGCAAACTTCTCAGAATCATTGCGACTTCCCATTTCTCACTCAATTTTTCTCCCATTGACATAAGTTTCTTGAGATTCAACTGCATTTCATTGATATGGGTTTCCATATCACCATCCTCACTCAATTGCATTTTGCAGATTTTTTTCATGATAAAAATGCACTCATTGAACGAATGTTTTTCGAAGTGATCTTGAATGCTGACCCATGCTTGTTTTGCTGTTACCGCTTCTTCAATTATATAAAATAGGTCATCATCAATCATTAGATAAATCGATGCTCTTGCTCCTTCGTCCTTCCGCTTCCACTTTTCGTCTGGCTGAGCTGGTTGTTCGTCACGAATTACACACCATGTATCTTCTTTGATTAAGACGCATTCTGCTTTCTTTTTCCAGATTAAATAATTTTGTCGATTAAGTTTAGCAAAAACAGATTTCATATCATGGTGGTTCATTTCGTACTCTGGGCCCATAACCTATTGGTGCAGTGATTAATTTATTAAGTGAAAATATGTTGTGTATTCTGTGAGAAAATATTTGAAAGTGAAAGTTTTATTTTCTACACAATTGACAAAGAAAATATTCATGTAGAAAACATTATATTATTAATAACAAAGTAAAAATTCTTCAAGTAGAAATTAAACTCCAACAAATAGAAATTGAACTCCAACAATTATTAAATTTTTCACTTATTCAGCTCAAATTGAGTAACAATTGCATAGTGAAAAAGGAATTGGAAAAATAACTAGCAAGGAAAAATATGTTGCAAGTAATTTATTAGAGATGAGATCTCCTTTGATATGTTAGTTCCTGCTTCACACTGATCGTATGTAAATATAACTTTTCAGCTTTAAAATATAGGTACATATCTACACATAATAAAAACAAACAGAAAGTAAAAGAAGCTTTATAAAATAGTCAACGAACATGTTTCAAATTATGTCTGTGTGTGGATGTAGGTTTGCAACAAATATCCCCTTGCGAGAACTATTTTTTGGCTTTGCCACAAAGATTTCCCATAAATTTAATTGCCAGACCACACAAATTTGCAATTAAAACTGGCAAAAATTTCTTCACGTCACACAATTCCGCCTTCATCCAAGGAAAATAAAATTCTGATTGACCAGCACACATTACCTGAGTAAATAGCCTGCGGTATATTTTGTCACCGGTTTTGATTGCATACAAATCAACTACTTATTCATATTTGAGAGCTTATGTGTATATGTATAGCACATACATGTTGCTCATCCTTTTATCTTTCTGCACACACACACATACACGCACGAGCATAGCAATCAGGTTCCTTACAATTCAAGGATTTTCTTCTTTGTTACTTCACAATGGCAAATTAATTTGCACATAAAGGAGAATTCGGTTTGATACTTTTATTAGTGTTCAATCGAAACCGATTTTTATGCACTAAATTCTACTGGAAAAATAACCGTAAAATTAAAGTAATTAAATGTTTTTCTTTTTATCCTTTCACCCTGTGAACTAGTTTGTCTATCACAATAATTTTTGGTTTCGGTCAAATTCTTGAAAACTAGCCAAAACTATTACTCACGGCTGAAAACGAAACCGAATATTCGGTCGGAAACCATTTGTTTTCCTGTTGTTGCTAGCGTGTGGTGACTGCATTTGAAGAATAATGCAAAAACAAGCATCGGGCAGTATCTCCCGCCTGAGCAATAAAAGACATAAACAACAACAATTATGAGGACGATGCCAACGCACAAATATGAGACAAAATGCATTTGCATAACAAGCAACTTTGATTGGTTGCACTGAAATGAAATGAGAAAGTGCAAAGGAAGAAGGAAGGAAGGTGGGAATGTGAGAAGTGAGGCGGTGGATGGTACCTAAGATTCCCCTAGTTGCATATATGCATATGCACTTAATTTAGCATATTCGTGATGTTCATGTCTGTCTTTCAATTAAAATGTTTTTTGTTTTTTTCTAATGCCAATGAAAGGTTAAATGAAGAGCATAGCTAGTTCTTAATCAGTACTTCAGCATCTGAATCCAATTTTAAAGAGACTCCCTTACTTCGCATACATGTCATGCACTTACAATAATACAAAAAATTGACAACCTTTCCAGCGTCAAATTGGCGCCATTTATTTACTTGTTTTTGAAATTTTTGTCTCTGTGTCTTTCCGGCAGATGAACGACACAAACACACGCAGTTGTTAAAAACAAAAAATTGCGCACTTGACAATTTTGTAAATTTATTTTAGCGGACATTCAGAGCTGACAAACTCGACAAACACAGACTGGAAATAAAATCAACTTTGCTGCTTAGCGACGGACAATCCGATGTCCGGTTATGATTAGAGTGTAGAGAAAAACAAAGAAACAAAGAAGAAAACTATTTCAAAAATAAAAAACTTTACTCGTAGGTAAAGAAAAAATAAAAATATGATGCAAAAGCGATTATTATCAACCCTCGCTATTTTCTAAGAGTTCTCATAATTTTTTCTGTTCGCTGGTGTTGTTGTTGTTGTCCTTGCCTCTTCTGCTATTTTGCTTGTAGTTTTATTTGCTTGTCTCTTATCGCCGCCATCGTAGCGGAAACGGAAACGTTAAATGCTCAGCAGGATGAAACGGAAATAACATGCTGTGATTTAAGACTTCATTTTGTAACTAAACGCGACGTTTATGGGCAAGTGGTAATGGTAATGCCGGTAATGTTGTACATCTCACTCTCCCCTTCTTCTTCTTCGTCATCCTCTTCATCTTCTTTTCCTCCTCTTTAACTTTATCCCTGATATCTAAGTCAAATGGAAAGCGCAACAAAGAATTAATTTATTTAGTTGTTTCCCTTTCAATTCACCATTTAAATTTGAAATTTCTTTATTCACTCCTGCTGCTATTGCGGAGTTGTAGTAATTAAAATGAGCGTAAAGTTGCCTTTGCATAATTGAGTTTAAGAACGGAAACGGAAGTTTCACAACTTGTTGCTCATTTTTGTGCTTTCCCCGTATCTCGCTGATAAATGTTATAGCGTATGATTTTATTGCATAAAAACTTACAATTTCACCAAACGACTCAACTAAATTCGAGTTAATTTCAAAAATCATTAAATCCTTAGTAGAGCAACAGAGACGTAAACACAAGAGGAAGTTCGGGCATTATAAAGTAAAAATCTACTCAATTTATAAGGAATTGATATTTCGGCGGTTGTGTTAACAATTTTCTTAAGTGCACAGATTTTTAGACTTTTTGAAAACTTCAGTTTGCTATCAAAATCAAGAGCGAGAGATATATAAATTAAATTCTCAGCTATTGAAAAGAAAGCAATACTTCGTAGATTACGCTATGAAATTCTATTATAGTTTCCATCGTGTTTCAAACGCTATCATCTAATTGCTGCTAATCACGTTTGTGATCTCAACTATTCATTTGCATAATTTATGTTAATTTCAATTGCTTCATTTTTGTCACACTCGTCCAACGAAAAGCGCGAAAAGTGGAATTGTCTTTTTATTCTTCATTCGTTATTCTAATTACAAGTAAACCTCAAAATGTCTTTCTTTTGCTTATTCTAGTATAATTACTCGTAGATACAACCGCATCGCACACACACCAGCACAGCACCACCGCGCACTTCAATTAAAATGTTAATCAAGTGGATTACGCATGCAGCACGAAGTTGTTGCAGCAACAAAGCTTTCCCTCCTTTCCATTTTCATAGTTGGTTATCTCGCTCATTTTGTCACATAGAATAGATGATGGCCATGCTTCAAGAATATATTTCCATACAAAAATCTTTAAGTAAACAATTAATACCCAGAGCTCTTCGCAAGCGTAACCAGAAGGCGTAGAACAAAATGGCTGCCATTGTACGCGCGTTTTTTACATCAATTCACAAAAAACCAAGCGCGAAGATTACATGCTGCTGTGAACGCACACAGGATCGCATTAACGTGCAATTAAGTAATTATGAAGGATTTCAATTGTGTTGAAAATATAATGGTTACACTAACAGTTAGTTTTCGAAAATATGTAGTTGTGGAAATACAGGAAGATTAAGCATAAAGCTCAAAAATATACTTTGCTATATCTTAAGTTGCACAAGACGGGCATTTGAAATTCATATCCAACTTGCATCTAAATTCAATTAAACTTGCACTCAAAATGCCACAAATTCACAACTAATTTCTCTCCCACCAAATTTTCATAATGGTAATTGAATTTCATGAGCGATTTTCATTATTATTCCATAAAGTTAGAATTGGTGTTTCTTTGCTTCACTGTCTATGTCTATGTGCATCTGTCTGGCCGACCTACCCCGATAAAGTGCCCGTTGTGCTCTAAGCAGCTGCTTATTGTTGCTATGAAAACTTTTCAATTCATTCACATTTAACTTGAACATAAAAGGCCTAAAGTTTTCGTTAGCTTTTGGCTTTGACGTTGGCTTCGGTGGCTGCGTTCCTTCTTTCCGTTAATTATTCATGACTATATGAAAGTTTTTAGTTTTTCTAAGCGCCCAAAAAGTTTTGCGTCTATTTTCTTTAATTTCGATGAATCTTTGTCTTCTACCAACTACTTTTTTCTCCTTTTCTTTTGTTTTTTCTGTTTTTTTAACAAAAGGGAAAAATGTAATACCACTATAAGATTTTCTTGACGCTCTGACTCTCCGACTTAAATGTTCTTCGAATCTTATGTGCAAGTTGTTCTGCTAGAAAATCCTTTGTGGCTCTAAGGCATTCTGACATTCGAACAAGCATAGGTATGTATGTGCATATATATTCATTCCAGGAGAGTGCATATGTTTGCATTGTGACGGATATTGAAGGAAGAATTAGGGTGGTCGTGGTGGTGAAACTTTAGTATTAGAATTGATTGGATTTGCCCTAAAGATTTGCGTGCATACATAGCTGGATGTTTCGTATCCTTATGCAAAATATGTAATACCAAGTAGCAGCAAAAGTATTTAATTAGGAGTAAAAGTATGAAATAAGTAAACGAAGTAAAAGTATGCAATCTTCTATTTCTGTCGATATTGGAACGATATTAAACGGCATTGCTGTCATAATTCTCATATTTCTACTAATATTATTACGCAATGCAACAATTAATCTTTCTCACACACACACGCACTGAAATGAAATACATTTTGCAAATAATTCATATAAACTAAAATTTAACCGCGCGTTTCGTTGCGGTGTGGTGCGCAGTGCGTATGTGCAGCTTTTGCGTGAGTCAGCGAGGGAGTCAGTGTGCATATGTATGTAAGTGGGTAAATCCGTGTATGCCACTTGCGGTACGCACGCGGCACGCTCGCATTTTGCAGCAAATTCAATCAAATTAGAAAATTGCATTGGCAAAGTGCAAATTCGAATGAATTCGTTTCGTTTCATTTCGAGTGCAAGCAACAAAATGTAAAATTTAATTTGTATAACATTTTTTGATTTGCAAATCAGTGTGCGAATCAATGTGGCAGCGTTGCATTCGTTCGTTTGAGTGCAGCATGTGGCATTAAATTGTTTTCCTACGTTGCAATTTAAAGAGGAAAGAAGACAAAATCTATACATAGATTCAAATTTTCAAATCACAATACACTTCACTGTGCAATACGCACACACACACACACACACACACACGCACACGCTTTGAACTTTTTAGCTATGCAATTTTCGCAATTAAATGCCTTTTAATTAAATTTTCTATAACAAATTCATTCGATTACAAAAGCACTGCGTAAATCAAGCACAAAAAAGAGAAAAATAATAACTAAATGTTAAAACTGCGATTTTGGTCGGCAACTAAAAACTAACATTATGCTGTACACAAACACATTCAAATATTTTTAGTTCAGCTGAATTCATATGCAAAAAAAATCGAATCAATTGTCGATATTTCGAAATCATTCTACAGCACCAGTAATTAATTATATTTTGTGTAATGCTATAAACAAACACGCAGTACTCCACATACTAATTCAATTGCAATTATTACAATTGCAATTACAACTATTGCGAAAAGCATTGACACTGTCAAATTTTTTACATATTAAATATTTACATTTATATATTGCAATTTATTCCGGTTGATACCACAAATTCTAATTTGCAATGCTAAACCCACCTCAATCGTAAATATTTTAATTTTTATCAAAACTGCTAAGCTTCATATTTAATCACACAATGCCCAATTTACACAATGCTGGCAAATCACTCATTAAGGCAACGCAGCAGCAGTTGCATCGGGATAGTATCAGCAGCAACATTTTGCTGCAACATTGCAATTCCAGCAAATTCTGCTTACCGCGTTTGAGCAAATAAAAAGAAATATACTTACATGCATAGGTAACAATTTGGCGTCCCAATTCTGTCGTCATTAGTGAATTTAAAACTTAGTGCATGTCGCAAACCCGGAAACCGGAAACGAGCATTAAAACTCCATTTTAATGAGTTTGGTTGTCTGGTTGACCAACAAAATAGACAGACTATACAGAGTTTTCCACCATTTGTGTATTTTCATTTCACACTTTTGTTGGATTTAATTTAGTCTAACAAAAGTTTGTGGCTGTCCATATGTACACATGAGTCTGTGTGTTTGTATTTGTGTGGCCTTTAATCAATTGAATATTTAACCGTATGAAAATTAAAACCAATTTGCTGAAATATATTTATAAACTATATCACAAAAAAATTAGTGGGTCAGGCTGTATGGACGTTGTCGAAGCCGAATACAAAAAACATTTCAGGGAGAAGGATAGAAAGCAATGAAAAAGGAGTGGTTAACACTTAAAATAAACTTAGAATCATATAGATTCATATATATACATATACCACCCAGTCTACGAAAGTTATTTGAAAGCCTTTTAAATTCCTTAACATTCTTTCTCTCTCCCACTTCCCAATTGTAAAAGTTTATAAACTCAAGTGAATAAATTATGAAGACAAACCACGAAGTACAAAATTAAGCAACTTTAGCACTTTCATGACTTTTAGTAGGGGAGAGTGGGACAAAGATAGTACGCGGAATTCTTAAGTTCGGAAATCTTAATTGTCCAGAAAACTTAAGTAATTTTTACCTTGTATGTAACTTCCTAAAATCTTAAGATTTGACTAAAGTTTTCTGCGTAGGTTTGGAAATAATTTTTCTTTTGAATTTAACTTCCAAAACTATTAAGATTTGACTTAACCCTCTAGTTCGCAAGCCCGCCTCTAGACGGCTGTCACCAAAAGGGATAGAATTTCCACCATAACAGTTTTCTGTTGCTACATTTTATCATATCGTTTAGGGAATTTCCCAAGCTTTCAAAAAAATGCATCTGTTATGAGCTAAGATGCGTATTACAGAAGTTGACGACAGTCAAAGGCAAAAATTTGTGAAAAATAGAAAAATTAATTATATTGAATGCATTTGAGATAAAAGTTAAAAAAAATAATAAAATACTTCCCGTCATACTATCAAGATAAAAAACTAGCTATCGATAGCTGAGAATTTTAATTTTTTATATAAAATATTTAATAACTTAAAACAAATTGATAAAAAGCTCATTTAACAACAAATAATTTTAGGCGCTCAAACTTTGCCACTTCATAAAACCACGCCCATTAGTTTTTTTTTTCTTTGGTTTTTAAATCAGTTTATGATTTTTCCGCAAATATTAATCAATTCCAATTTTTTTTTTATCAGTCAATTTGGGAAGAGGAGAGCGTTAAGTTTTCTGAGTAAGGTTGAAATTAATTTTTGTGCGATTGTTCTTCTCGCTTTTAGTGCTTTTTCCTAATAAAATGATGCTGTTTACAACGTACATAATGTAAATGAATGTTTCATATGTATGTATGTATTTCAAAAATATTTTACGCCTATAAATATTTAAAACGGCTATGTAGCATTGCCATAAAAAATGTACTTTTCTTGAAAAAAAGTTGATTTTAAAAACCGTCCACAAAATCTTAAGAACTCCGAGCGTGCCTTGTATTTGTTTCTGGCAGCTAAACGGTTCGTTTAAAAATTGCTCAGTGAAAATTTAAGGCCCACGCACACGAATATCATTTTCGTTTTCCCATATGTTATATGTTTTCTGGTGAAAGTCGGCTAAAGTTCAAAAAAGTACTCATGGGGCAAAAATAGTTTTCCTTGTTCAGCTCATAATAAACATGTTGTAATACATTCAAATTAAGGAAACGCGAATTTTCTGATATTTTCTTTCATTTACCGCATTGGAACTATTTTTACCACGGTACTAGGGTAAAGATGATTAAAAAAGGTGCGGTTTATGAACAAATTGTTGACAAATATCTGCTCAGATCTGCCACAAATGTCTTATGATACTATCTTTGCCCCACTCTCCCCTACACTTGCTGCTGCTTTGGTTTTAACACGAGCACCTCGATGTCGTTGTTTACACAAGTAGACACAATAATAGGTTGTCGTTTTGCTTATTTAAGAAGTTGGTCAGTTGGTGCTGGTGGATGTGGTGCGCTTTAGAGTTTCTATAACAATAGGTATAAACCGTTACACTTGCCACCACAGTGCACCTCCTTACACAAGTATTCTCTTAAATTTGTAGTTGTACATGTGATTGTAACAAATCCACCCCCCCTGTTGTCCTAGTATGTACTTTGCCGCAAAAGTTTTCACGCACAAATCTAACCACAAAGAAAAGGTTACATTTTGAATTCCAGGTCGTTGTAAATACTTTTGCAGCTAGAATGAAAGCAATGAATACGAATTTTCAGTTTCTGTTTTCTTTGCGGTTTTGCTACACTTTTTGCATCCAAAATTAAAAAAAAAAAAAAAAACCTGCGTCAACTTTATTCTGCACTTTGGCTATTTTTCTAAGTGTGACGCACAGAAAACTCAAAAAGGCATTTCTTTCTTTCATCCTGCGGTGTTTAAGTAAAGTATTTAAGAAGTTTCTCTTTTCTCTTTGAAGCATTTGGATTTGCTCACCGCAAGATTTCTTCACGAAAAAGTTTTCAGTTTTCCGCCGATGTTGTCTGTCGATGCACATATCTAGATACCACACTACTTGAGTATGATGTGCTTGCATAAATTAAAAAAAATAAAAATAATTGGATCCAGCAACTGCGTGGCAGCTTAACCCTCTAGTTCCCAAATTTTTGATTGGTAAAAAAAAATTGGAATCGATTAATATTGGCGTAAAAATCATAAACTGGTTTAAAAACCCCCCAAAAAAAAACTAATGGGCGTGGTTTTATGAAATGGGAAAGTTTGAGCGCCTAAAATTATTTGTTGTTAAATGAGCTTTATATCAATTTGTTTTAAGTAATTAAATATTTTATATAAAAAACTCAAACATATTCTCAGCTATCTATAGCTAGTTTTTTTATCTGGATAGTATGACGGGAAGTATTTTACTATTACCTATTTTTCACAAATTTTTGACTTTGACTGTCGCCAACTTCTGTAATATACATCATGCATTTTTTTGAAAGCTTGGGAAATTCCCTAAACGATATGATAAAATGTAAAAACAGAAAACTGTTATGGTGGCAATTCTATCCCTTTTGGTGAAGGCCGTCCAGAGGCGGGCTTGGGAACTAGAGGGTTAAGCTCTTTCAGCTATTTTTGTTTTATGATTTTTATTGAAGTTCAAAATGCACAATACGCAAAATTGCATGTTCTACAGATTTGGCTTTTATGTATTTGTCTGTGTTTAATTTTATTAAAACGAAGAAGAATTTCATTTACCGGAAGTGCATGTCAATGGTGCAACGGAAGTGCATCATTATATTGTGCCATTAAAATGTCGTTAAAGCAGGAAATCAAAAGTAAAATTTCGTTGGAAATTTATTGCGGTGGCGATGTTAAAAATGTTGATGGTGACGGCGATGGGTGATGATTGTGATGAATGACAAATAAAACAACGAGCATGAAATTTCCGGCAATTTTGCTGCACATTTGGGGATTCACAGTCACCGTCACCGTCACAATCACCACCGTCGTCACAGTTACAAGTTGCAGTTTGCTGTTGCTTGCTGTTTTGTCCTCATTTGTATGCAATTCATTTTCTTAAGTGCAATTTCCATGTTTTTCTCTTTTATTTTTAACATTGTTGGCAGTTTAAGTACAATACTTTTTTTCGTTGTTGCTGTATTTCTTCTTTAAAACATCAGTAAGAAACTTTGTACACACATGCAGGGGGAGTAGTACTTTTTGTTTGTTTGATTTGTGGCGTTGAAATTAAAATGAGGCAACAATGTTTTCCATATTTGCCTTTGCCATTTTGTATGACTTACTGCAAATCTTCTACTATTTGAACAGTGAAAAGGTACGAGCAACCATGGTGAAAATATCTATCCGCAATCCAAGTATATGGCAAAGAAAAATAAATTTTCCGAAGACAAGACGTGTAATTTATATTGAAAGTTTATATAAATAAAGCCAAATTATAATGGATAAGGTAGAGTGGATCATTTCCTAGGCCTGTTCATGGGTTTTTTTCTAGAACAACATCAGAAATAATTAAATTAAATTAGTTAATTTATAAAAAAAATTATGGAATTGATATGTATGCAAGCCTTTAAGAATTCGCTATAAGTTTAAATTGCCAAAATTCCAGCTCTTATTGCAAGTTGAGAAATATTTGCAAATATTAAAATACCAAATATTTGAATTACAAGAATGCTCAAGCCGCCACTTTCTACTTGAAGCATACAGTTTTATTGAGCCTCCTTGCCAACCCGACCCACCGCTATTTGTGGCATGTAGCGCCATAACTGGTCAGTGAAACCAACAGATTAAAAGTTTTTGCTTTAACTTAAGAAAAGAGCAAAGTTTGTCTAAAGCATAAAGTTTTTCATTACTATTTATCAAAGTATTACAATGCTTGTATATTAAATCCAGCCCCTTTACTCTATCTCCCCCTCTCTCTATTACTCCCTCTCTGTCGACCATCATGACAGAAACCACAATTTACACAAACTTCAATGCAAAAAATATTTTTAAAACATCAAAAACCGAAAATGCAAAACAGCAACAGTTAAAGTTTATTCTAAATGACCGCAAAATTGAAAATTGTTGAAATTATGAGATTGTGATTTTCAGAGATGGAATGAGTTCGACGGCCACCGGGAGGAAAAGACGGACGCATTGGGCAAATTTGTGATCCGTGAAAATGCGTTTAAAGCAGCGTAAAAGCGTAACGCGCTTAAATATGAATTCTCATCAAAAATGTGAGCCTTAAATCCGCTTAGGAAATGAGAAGCGAAGCGAACGCAGGGAATGAGAAATGCCATTGTCGTAGACAATCGTAACTAATTTAATGAAATTTCGACGATATCCGTTTCCGTTTCCTCTCCGTTTTCCGTTGTGCAATTACAAGCATAATATCATCGGCTAATAGCTGCGCAGCAACGGCATCACACATACATACATACAGAGAAACGAAAATGATTTTTGGGCGGACGATGTGGAAAATAGAATTTTCGTTTTCTGGAAAGGATTTCTTCATTGCTACTGTCGCATTAGACAATGTTCGCAAGACTCACAAATGTTCGCAGACCGGTCACAATTAAAATCGAGGAACGAAGAAATTATACAAATTTAATCCCTTAATGAGTTTTGAATTGCGACGTTCATGATGACTAAGTGGCGCAATTCCAACAATTCGACACCACTCTCAATTGTTTGCCCGAGCGAAACTGGGTGGGCAATTGGGCGGGTAATTATTGTTGGCCCTCGTTCGTTGCTAAATAATTATTTTAGCTTTGCCATGTTGTCATGTGTACGAGTATAAAAATTTCCGAAAATAATCGCCATTTTGAGTGGCACAAATTTAATTGCTATGCTATTTAATCGTAAGTAAATATTTGATGAGTTTGATGAGCCAGCAGCAGCAGCAACCTAATTAAAGATCATTGTATCTGAGTCTGTTGATGAAGAGGATGTATTTTTTAATTGAGTTTTATTCATTTTTATTAATTGTAGAATTTTGATACAGAATTTTAAAATTTCAACGTTCTATTCGGCGGATACATTCCTCCAATTCTATCGAGAGCTTTTCTCCATATATAAGTATTATTATTTTAACTCCACCATAATAGATGGATGGCAAAACAAAACAAAAACTTAGGCAGTCTCAGCGAATGCTTTTCGTCGAGTGTATGCCACTTATCTCACGTTTCTAATTAATATGCCAAAAGCAAACTAACACCATAACAAATTATATTGGTGCCATACAAACAAACCAAACATCCCAAAAATAAGCTCCATCATTGCTACTCAAGTGTCACCACAATCACAATCGCATTTACCACTACATCAGCAGCAGAAACACAACAATAGTAACGACAGTAGTACCAACAAGAATAGTTGCTGTTGTAGTTATTATATTAATAATGTTTATGAGTGAAAGTTCGTCTAGATATTCGAATGTATGTATGTATGTATATTTGTAGAGTCAATATAAGTATAAACCCAAAAGCAATTCATAATCGGATTTGATGTTCATAACGACGATGGTGATGGTGATGGCAATGATAGCATTGTAATCTATCAACAATAAAGAAGACTGAACTGTACTCAATGGATATGCAACAATACGCACGCGTACACATATCTGCATCAGACAGCTCACGAAGCAAGTAATGAAAACCTTATGGAAGGATGGAATGAACATGGTGTTACATTACAACAACAAAAAGAAATAATGTAGTTGAAAATAAAATATCAAAATATCATAAATATGAAAAACTCCAAGTAAAATGTCAAAATACGAGAACTAAAAAAAAAAAAAATTGTGTTCGCATGTAGACAAATCTATTTTGCTAGTTTTTGTTTTTTAATTACAATCAATTCATGCAAAATTTTTGCATTTAAATTGAAAAAATGTTTGCATGAATATTTATGACAACTTTTTACTCTCTCACACACACACATAGAGGCACCCAAACTTGTGTGTAACAACTACAAGCACCAACATTTTGCATATGCGCATATGTATTTCTCCAACAAAAATGATTTTTCCGTGTAATTCGTGCAACTGTGTATGTGTGCGTGTGGACACCAATACGAAACCCAGATTAGTATTGCAACAGTATGAATATGTAGCTGCGTGCACCTGCACCTACATTTCCACTCCGTATCGTCCGTCTACCACTGTGTGAATGTGAATATAAAAAACTCTATGTGTGTAT